>JAYDZK010000056.1:54540070-54564101 GCA_034509185.1 Euphonia xanthogaster | reverse complement strand
GCTCTCAGCAGGAGGCAGGGAGAGGGGACGGGGGGAACTGGGAAAGTCAAGACAGGATGTTGCTACACACTGTAACACTTTGGGTGTCAGTGTTGGAATGAGGTGTGCAAAAGCCATTCCACTCTGACAAACCAAACTAAGAGATAAGCAAAAACATGGATACACTACAGACTGCCAGACCGTTCCTCCAGGAGCAGATTAAGGACCCCTATCACAGCAGTACTACTGATAATCCACCAAAATATGCACAAGAGAAAACCTGGCTAGGAAAACTAGACAAACTAGGTTCAAGTGAATACTACTTTTAAGAATAGCTAAACAATTCCTTAGATGGTTTAAGGGAAAATACTTTGGATTACAGAGCTTTTCCTGTCTGTTAGACATAATTTTTATTACTATATTTAATAGTAAATGAATTATTCACATTCAAAAATATTATAGACTGATTAATTTGCATGAGTGTAAAGATACAACACTCCCATATTTTTCTCTTATAAAAAAACATATAAATATTTTGTTACAGTAATGGACAAATGTAAATAAATATGGCTATAGTTGCATTGTGGGACTGGTGAAGACAAATGTGCCTTTTGAGCTGTGCCATATCAAAGAAGTCTCAAGTCACTTCATTAAGTTTTTCCCTCAACTGTATTATAAAACAAGAAATTTGTTTTGGTGATCACAAGAATGGCTAAGGGGAAAAATAAACCAAATAATAATATTGAAATAAACCAAGTAATAATGTTGAATCACTCTTCCCTGAAAACTATAATCCATTTTTTTAAAGTTCATTGCTTTTCCCATATCTTAAATTATTCTCCCTTGCCACAATAAAATAGGTTTCATTAGATTTTTTTTCAGTGGTGTGTGAAATTAGATCTAAACAAAGAGCTGACTTTGTCACTGTAAACTGAAGCCTGGAAGCATTAGAATCTAAATTATTGTGTACCATAGATAAAGTCAGAGTATTACTTAAGAAGCTTTTTGCAATGTTTTTAATGTAGTCACATATGGTTCTCTTCTTTCGGCTCCTTCTAAAAATAGCAGGGAGTTTTATAATAGCAATATCACTGAGTTCAGAGTGAGGAGATCTCTCCTGTCTTACTCCATGGGTGGAGTTTTACATAGGAAGCAGCATTTCTTCATTTTCCTGCTCCTGACAGATTTAGCAGAAGTGATGTTTGAGGAACAAGGCAACACCAGTTCCATTCATGCACGTCTCTACACTACAGCTCCAGAGGCTTTTTACTCTATCCAGTAGGATGTCTCATACCTTTGCAAAAGTTCACACAGAGATGATGCCCCGAGGAAGTCCTGGACTGGATGGTAAATAGTCTGCAGGTGGTTCTCAACCACAAATCTTACCAACAAAAACTACACAGGTACCTCTTTCTCCATCACAATTGAACAAGGTGACTTTTAAAAAATAGTTATATGTGAAAACTAATATAGTACTTTTGCTCTAAATATTTTTATCAAAATGAGTGCTGTAATTCACAGAATACCAAACTCTTTTTTTTTTTTCAAACTGCTTGCATACACAACAGCCCTGTGATGTGAAGACCCCTGGATTTATTTCTCCAGGAGTGTGTGCATATGTGCAGATGTGAGTGGGCAAACAATGCTGGAGGCAGAGAAATGCTCTGTGTCCCAGGGCATCTTTTGCAATCAGCCTGGACCTGTTCCTCTGCTTTGGAAAGGCTGGTTGCCCTCTACATTCCAGGTTGCTGGTGAAACAAATGGCAGAAGAGCCTTCCCTGAGTAAGCTCTGGCCATGACTACACAGAGGAGCTGCTGAGACACTGGGAAAAGCCTGTAGCATTGGCTTGGTGTTTGTCAGAACTGCCTTTGATGGTAGCATCCCGACCTCTGTGAGACAGGGTGGTCAGCAGTCCTGATGCAGGGTTTATAGAACAGCACAGCAAGAAATAAAACAAATTTGCTGTGTGCAGGACAAAGGCCTGGAAAAGCATGGGGGCAACAGCTTCAAGAGCCCATTCTTGAGACTCATTTTATCACTCTAAGTGTGCAGCAGATTCTGGATCTGTCTGTGACTACCTGCAGAGCCCTTCTGTTACGAGAGTCCGGTGAGGACCTCTCTGACATCCAGGGCTGCTGAGGAAGCAGGGCCGCCCCAGTACACAAAGGGGCAGCACACCCTGGTTTTTTAGCATGTGTAGAGCACACACTGTGTAGGAACACTGGGGCTATAAACTCCACCTGGTTGCCTAGAACTATTTATGTTGCCAGATTTGGGGAGCTCCAGGTGAAAGCTGCTGGATTGTCTGGGCTGCAGAAAAGGTGGAGAAAGTGGTTGGTCTTAACAGACTTGCTACTACAGTATCTTCCCAGCATTCTGTGTGATCTGTTCTCATGATCCCAGATGCACTACAAAGCCAAGGCAAGAAAATTTCACCTGAACTATGTAACTGCACATAAAGTAACATAACAGTATAGATCCACATTGATTTAAAGATATCTTATATGGGTAGAGTCTGTTTTTGTCTGTTTTTGCAGGTGATTGACATATTAACCACCGGTAAATTTAGAGAATGCAACTTCTATGTCTATGCAAGACTGAAATTTCTCTGGGCAGGTCTGTGTGAGGAGTGGGTGTTAAGGAAGGCAATGCTTTGCTGACCCCTCAAGCTGACCACAGCTGCACACAATGAGTTACACCAGCCAGCATCCTATTTCAGCACTATCATCTCCTAACAGCCCTGCACCTGCTCCCATTGGGGAGAATACAACAGACCCATTGACTGGCACCACAGAAAACACCAAAATCCTCTTGTAAACAGCAATCCATACACTGTGATTCCACCTGTCTTTAATCTGCTCCTTCCTTGTCCTGCAGGGGCTGAATAAAATTGCAGGGAAAGCAGATTGATCAGATTTCGATCTTGGGGATTCCAAGGGATTAATTTCCAAGGGAAATCACAGCAGATCAGTGTGGCCAGAATGTCAATAATAAACAGCAAACTAACCACAAGGGTGTTCCTGTAAATAGGTATTTAGTAACAAAGATCTATTTGCTACTTCCTACTTCTTTATAAATAAAAAAACTTACTGACATTCATGCTGGGGGACAGCCCTCAGCAGAACATGGAAGTATCCCAGGTAACAAGCAAGGAGACCACCCAATGTTAGCAAAAGCAAATACATTCTGTTCCCCAGGGCTAGTGATTTGTTACAAGAGATTAAGATTCAAGACCATCAGGGACTCCAAAAAAAGGGAATTTGGGTTGACATGGAAAATGTCAGCTCACGTCCTCTCTCACCTATGAACAGCTTTGGGGTTTATTTTTACTGATGCACATTTAAACATAGTTTGGATCAAATTAGGGTCAGGGAAAAGACTTTTCTAACTTTTATATGTAACTTTTTACTTGTCACATTTACATGCAACTTTTACTCTCCTTGCAATGTTTATAGCCCATGTCAAAGCGAAGAAAGCAAAGCTGAAATATTCTTTCTTTTAGGAGCTCTGCAACAACAAAAAACCTTTTAGTAATGTTTTCTGTATATGCAATTATTCTAATTGTTTCCATCATTAAGTGCAGACTCTGCTATTAGACCAGGAACAGTTTGGTGAAGAGTGCTTTAAAACTTATTTACTTACTTATGCATATATCCATCTGCATTCCCTGTTAAGTTCATATGCATAACAGTCTGAAATTCTGTCTCATTGCAGCAATATTTAAACACTGTGTTGTTATGGTGACAGCAAAAGATGTAAGATTTATTGTCAGAAAGACGGGGGCAGTGAAAACCAAAATGGTAGCGACCTTTGTAGTCCGTGTATGGCTCGCAGACCCGCAAATGCGCAGACAACACTGGAAAACAAAAACAACATTGGCTTTGTCAGTCACTTCTGTTACCTGCATCTTATCAACTCTCATTTTTCAAGGCTAAACAACTGTTGGTCAATTTCGAAAAAATCAGTAGTTCAAAACTTTCAATGTTTTAACATTTAGTACTTAAAGGTAACAATATTCAGACTTCTGTTGTATTTTGAGTTTTGTTGCTTGTATGTTTCTGATAACCACTGTTTGTTTTAAGGGAAGGGAGTAATGCCCTCCATGTTAAGAGGCACAAAAGTATTTAGGGAATTTTTTTCATACTTCTGTTCTAGTTATAGGGATATCCATAACACACAACAATGTTCATGCCTGATTGTCCTGGGATGACTTAATAAAAACAGAAAGTCTGTGTAGAAACTGCAATGAATGTTTGATGGCACTTGGTTTACTGTTCCTGATTTCTTTTCTTCTTCTCTAAAAACCAGTCTTTGATAAGGAATAGTCTATCAGAAACAGTCATTACAAATACTATACCAAATCTGAGCAACTTTGAATTTACAAATAGATAGAACTAATAAAATACAGGTATTCCTGGGAGTTCTCACATTTCCTCTTTAACAAGTTTTCATGTAAAGTGTTTATTACAGTTCTGAGAACATTTTTCTTTTTTGAAGTCCCATGTCACACTGATTTCACCATCACTTTTACTGGAGTAAAAAGGAAGCTGTCCACTGATACCTTTTTCTCACTTTGGTTTCCCTGAGTTTCTGAGTTTTTAAATTGTGCAGAGGGGTAGGCATCCCTTCCAAAATGGTCGTAAGCAAAAATACGCAGTTTCCTGAAAGACTTTATATTGTATTTGCAGGGACTGCCCCGATGAAGGCAGGAATGATGCATCTGACTCCATGTTCTCAGAAGGCTAATTTATTATTTTATAATACTACATTATATTAAAGAATACTATATTATACTAAAGAATACAGAAAGGATACTTACTAAACGCTAAAAAAATAATAATGAAAACTCGTGACTCTTTCCAGAGTCTTGACACAGCTTGGCCCTGATTGGCCAAAGAGTGAAAACAACTCACACCAGAATCCAATGAAACAATCACCTGTGGGTAAACAATCTCTAAACTCATTCCGCATGAGCAAAACAGAGGAGAAGCAAATGAGATAAGAATTGTTTCCCCTGAGGCTTCTCAGCTTCCCAGAAGAAAAATCCTGGGCAAAGGAATTTTTTCAGAGGATGTGAATGCCACACTTTTAGGAGTCAATGTTTGTTTCCACATTCACAGTTTGTGTTATGGTAGGCCTTACAAGATCGTTTAAGAGTACATGTACCCCAGAGACACCCCAAAGGGCTTAAGCTCTGCAGAATGTGAAATGTGGAAGCTGAGTCTGAATTGTCTAAGCAGTGAGATGTTTGTCCTTTAGAGAACTGAGGCTCAGCAATGATGTGGGCAGCTGCAATTCATAAGATTACACCAATAAATAAATGATATATTCACTTTGGACTGACAGAATTAGCTCTTGTAATTTGATGCATGAGTTTTCTGTCAGTTTACCAGTACAAGAAGTTACACATAATGACTTGCATGGATTTAGCTGAACTGCACCTTACCCCTCTGCACAGAGCCTCTCATGATCTGCAATTGCATCTGTGCACATTCTCTGTCTAATCCTCATTTTTTTCTACTGTGCTTAAAAATAAAAAAGCCTATTCCTAACACTTTTGTTTGTCTATTTATAAAATATATTAATTTCAAGACAAATTTTAAGGATTGTGACAGTGGAGATCAGTTTATTTGTGTGTAGAGAAGGGGAGTCTAGTACAAAAACCAGAGTACGAGGCTGATGACAAGGTAATCTTGTACTGCAATCTGAGTCAAGAAAGCTCACTCCAAATATTTATGTATGCACACATATACCTGGCATCATTACTTGCATGAAAGAAGAAATCATTTCTGTAGATTAATTCAGCCAGGAACTGAAAGTGCTGGAAGAAAGTAATTTCTAAAGGAATACAGATATTGAGAAAACTAATTACCTACCTGTTCTTGCCCTACTTTGGAAAAAAAATGTGTTCCAAATGTGAGGATGCTATCATCAGTAAAAAAAACTTTCTTTAGACTTAGGTTTTCAACAACCTCTGTAACTCTTGTAACAAATCTGCGTGTTAAAATTCTGTCACAAAATCCACACAGCATGTAATTGCATGGGAATGAATTTGTTTGTACAAGTACTTTGCTGCACATCCCTTCTTAATTAACATAGCAGTAATAAAAGTGTGCCAGGATAGATTATGTTGTGAAAAAACCCTCAATGTTTGCAGCTGGAAGGGGCCTCTGGAGGTCATCTCATGCAAATCCTCTGTTCAGGCAGGGACACCTGGTACCCAGAACCGTGTCCAAATGGCTTTTGAGTATTGCCAAGGATGGAGACTCCACATCCTCCACAAGCAACCTGTGGCATTGCTCAGTCCCCGTCACAGAGAAAAAGCATTTCTTGATGTTTGGAGGGAGCCTCTGGGTCAGTTTGTGCCCATGGCCTCTGGTCCTGTCCCTACCACTCAGGGGTTAAGCCTCCTCGTCACTGCCAAGTGTTTGGTTTAACCGCACATCTGGAAGTGTCCCCTGGCCCCTACATGACTCCTTTGCACATTTTAAAAAGACAAGAATCCCTAAACTTCTCTGAGAATGAAAACTGAGGAAAGCATGATTATAGAAGGAAGGAGAGAAATAAGATAACATCAGGTCCTAGGAGGAGGGATGTCTGCAATAAAACAGTCCTAAGCAAATCCTTAATTAGCAAAAGGTGTTGGTGATTAAATAAAGGCATGATGTGATGACCGAATGCCATTCTGAGCTGGGCAGTTGGTGTGGGGTGGGTCACCCCTGCTGGGCAGCTGAACACCACACAGCTGCTTGCTCGCTTCCCCCTCCCAGTGGGATGGGCTAGGGAATCAGGAAGCAAAGACAAAATTAATGGGTTGAGATAAACACTGTATAACAAATACGAAAAACCCCCACAACACCATCAACAACAAAAAACAAAGCACAAGTGATGCTAAGCAATCACTCACTACC
Organism: Euphonia xanthogaster; assembly: GCA_034509185.1. NCBI lineage: Eukaryota > Metazoa > Chordata > Aves > Passeriformes > Fringillidae > Euphonia > Euphonia xanthogaster. The sequence continues at coordinate 54,557,210 of JAYDZK010000056.1, read as the reverse complement.
AGCAGACTGATGTCCAGCCAGTCCTTGAGCAATTTTTGGGTAAACTTCCACCCCAATTTCATTGCTGGGCATCCATCCCATGCAATAGAAACCACCTTGGCCAGTCTAGGTCAGCAGTGCCAGCCTGTCACCAGCCACAGCTCTGTGATACCAGCACTGCTTCGGTCACCAGCCTAAAACACAGGCTTAACCCCACCCCAGGCAGACCTAGCATACAGAGAAAACACTTCCTCAATTTATTATAATCTGTGTCATTTCAGTTGCTGTCATTGCTTCTCTGTGGATCAGAGACAATAAACAAAGTGGGATTTATTTTCTTCCAAGGGTTTTTTTTTGTTTGTTTGTTTTCTTTTTTTTCTGAAAATAACTTAAATCCCCAGTTTTAAAGGACCTTATTTCTATAGAAATACTTCAGATAAAGGCCTTGTACCTGTGAAGGCCTTGTCTGTTGCGAAGATGCAGCTGTGTCTGGAGTTGTGAGTGCAAATTCTCAGCCTATCTTTCAAAACAGTTATTGAACAGTTGCCACAGATGCTCCTCTCTCTGTTCTAACTGATTTCAAGAGGATAGTCTGTCATGCTTTATCATCACAAGACTTACCTACTTTACCTTAAAAAATACACAGCCAGCAAATGTCAAACTGTTACTTCTCTATCTAGTCACAGCTAGAGATCTGCCTAATGTACATTTTTAATTCAGATACTAAATTTTTAAAGCCTCAAGACTCTCTGGATGGCTGGTGTTTATCAGCTTTCCATATGGAGCCACAGAAATATTCATATGTATGCATTTTACCACATGTTAACTTGCTGTGTGGATGTTCATTTCCTACTTCAAAGAAAAAATGTTGTAATGTACAAATATTCTGATGATTTTTGCTTGTTAATATAAGTCTTTCTGTCAGCACTGATTTTATAAATGTATTTCAAACCTTTAAACAAAAAGGTTTAGATTTGAAAAGCCAATCTAAGAGTTACTGGTCAGAAAGTCATCCTTCCAGCATGACTGCATGGTACTCCTCCCTTTATTATGCATTCCTTGTGTGCCCAGTAAAACCAGTGAGTGTTTACCACCCCTAAAATGTCACTGTGATCTTGCTAGCACTGAAATAAAATACCTCAAGTTTCAGTATTCTCAACCCAGAAATTGATTACTGAGATTGTTAATCTTAGTATTCCAAAGACCTGGAAGTGAAGCAATATCTTACAGATGGAAGTCTGTAAATCTAGGGCACTCAAAGAGAATCTTGCCATTAGATTTTCATTTCAGCTCAGGTTAAAAATGACATTTATATTCCAGTGAGAGTAGCATCCTTTCTCCCCCACACCCTCTATCATTCACTGCATAAAGCCAGTAGTTTTCCTTTATGGAAACTGATCTGTCTTGGACAAAAAAAAAAAAAAAATTACATTGGCTGGATGAAAAATAATAATAAATTTCCTCCTGTAAAATGTGTTGTGAGTTACCAATGACCTAAACCCCTTCCTACAGATCACAGTGGCAAAATTCCACAAGGCAGGAGCATAAAAGACTCGTGATGATTTCAAATTAAGCCTGGACCCTACATGCTAATATAGGATATGAGATAATAAAACCCAATAATCCAAGGAGAAACAAAATTATAATAAACACACTTACTAAGCCAGTAGTTATCAAGGATAATAGATAAATTACGTAAGAAGTAAAAGCTGTGTGTAATTGGTTTCAAATAAAAACATTGCACTTCACAGGCAGTACTTCTAAGAGAGGGGAAAAAAAAGCCTGGGTTTGAGGGAACAAGGGTTTGAGGGAATACACCAGTGGCTGAATACAGGTGTTTGCATAGCAATTGCACAGTGCAATCAGAGTGTCCCACTCAACTCCAAGACAGGAATTTGTATCAACTTGAGGAAATGGGTTGGAGGAGTGGGATCTCAGGACAGCTCTAGTAGAAGACCCCTATAAAGAGTGGCAAAGGTATAAAAACCTAAAAATCGACAGAAGAGCCTGGAGCAGCAGGAAGAGTTTTGTGATGTTTGGTCCCTGTTGGATCACTTCTTTGAAGACTTCTTGATAACCAAGTTCATTGCTACACCAGGGAGGTAGAGTTTTGAAATTTCTTCAGGCTAGAGGAAGACAAAGAAGTAGCTCCAGGCCCTGTGCCTGATCCCAGTCCATCAGAGGAGGAGGACAGTTCCACAATTAGGAAGTTCCATACACAGGAATTCCAGGGGAAGCGCTCTAAAGAGAAACAATGATTTAACGTGGGCAGAGGAGTGCTCTAATTGATAATATGATAACATTTTTAGTTAAAGGGCTGTGTCAGAGCTGAATAATGAGCTATCATTAGCAAGAATCAACTTGAACACTGCAAACAAGCAATGAGACTGTGGGCAACAAAACACATGCTTGAACGGACTGGTGAGGAGATGAGTATTAATATTTCATGAATGTTAAAGACACAGACTCAGTAGTAACAATTTTGACTGGAGCAGAAGGATGCTTTAGTAAACATGGTGCCTGGTAAAATTTTAACTCTGGTGGTTGGGGATGTGAGGTACTACAAGAGAATAAGAAGCAGTGATTGAAAAAAAAAGTCTTTTTGTATTAAAAACTGCCTTAGGAGTGGAGGACAAAAGATACTGAACTAAAAACATGTAAGATCAAAACTATTTGGACTGACAACTTTTGAAAATTTTATTTTAAATATTTGCTCACAATTACAAAAAAGACATAATGCCATAAATGACTTCTGATGAACAAATACAAACAATAATCAGAGCACGCCACTAATTCTCAGTCTAACAGCACATTTCCACACAAACCCTTTCTGTGTGCTAATTGCAAACATCTAGAGCAGAACTACCAAGCATCAGGAGAAACGTCTCTGGTCCAGTCAATTCTTTAGATTCAGGAAAATTACACAGATTATAAGTTCAGTCCTTCAGGTGCTTTACATTCTCTGGTGTGCACACAGAAAAATACACACCTGGAACCTGACTTGCCCTGCTTCCAGTGGATGGTTATTTAGCAAAATGGACGTGTTTTAGGGTGGTAGAGAAATTATTCTTTTCTTTTAGGTGAACTGAAAAAGTAGCATATCCAAAGAAATAAAGCTACTCTTTCAACTTTCCAGTCTGCTTTGTTCTTAAAGTGGTTTTCAATTCCATTTCAAATTCCAGTTTCCAGTTCTTAAATACAGAGGCTTCATTTATATTGGACCTGGATGATCTTGAAGGTCCCTTCCAACCCTAACCATTCTAAGATTCTGTGACTGATTTATTAGACAATTAACAATGATTTAGTCTTGTTTATTTTGTAGGAACCCACTATTAAATTGCAATTATTTTTTTGCTGTGGCACACATCAGTAAAAGATAAATTAAAAGTTACCTGCTGACAAGAGTAATGAAAGCAGAACCATCAGCACATTCAAGGACTGTTGACCACAACTTGTCATCGTTGGCTTTCATTGGTCCATTAGAGAATTACCTGTTGGACAAGATGCAACACCATGATTAAATATCTGTTTCATCTCCTTTTGTTGTTCAAATGTTCACTTCCCCACAAAGCTTTGGTAAAATGAGATGGCTTTGCACAGTAGAGAAAAAAAATAAATTTTTTTCTGGATATTTTTTTTCCACTTTTTTAAAGGGAAATAAATTCTGCTTTCTATGATTAAAATTCCTTTCTCATTTCACCAGAGATATACAGCTGTTTACATACTTTTCAGTAACCCAGAGTAGAGATGAATCATATGAAGTTTTTACTGAATATTCATATGTCCCCTGTAATCTGCATCCAGCAGAACTCTGTTTGTTTTACTGTCACAAGAACAGGATGTTGTATTATATGTGTAAGGGCCAGAAAGGAATAAACAATAGAAAAATAAACTGGCTGCTTTGAAAGTCAATCTGTTTTACCCCATTAGAGGGTGCAGTCGCTCAGAAAGTGGGTCAAGCAACTGAGATGGTTGGAAACACTTCAGTAATGTGGTAGATTTTTGCATCGGTGCCTTTCATGCATCAGTGCCTTTCATGCGATTATTATTTGTTGTTTTCCTAGGACAGGGAGTGAGAAGTGATGCAGTTTGATCTGACTGGCAGCCCTCCTTGGTGTTTCCCATCTGGTGAGTCCAAACTCCTCTTCTCTTCAGCTTAATTCAACAACAGCAGCTGCAGCAGGGACTGTCCTGGGTGTCACCACCAAGAGGACTGGTGGCACCTGTCACTGCCATCACTGATAAATCCAACTAACTCTGGCTCTCAGAGGTTTCCAGCACCCTGGACTCACACTGACATCAGGGCACAACAGAAGAGGTCAATTCTGCCTTTGTGTATGAACCCTGTGTGCACTGGGGCCACAGACAGGATGGCCCAGGGGGTGCTACAGCAACCTGGCATAGGGAATCCAACTCCTGTGCTGCTAAAATTGTTCTAATGTGTTTACAATGGAGCAGCTTGGGGAAAAAAGACAAAGAATGGCAATTTCTGTAAAAATTACACTTCTCCCGACACCTCAAGAGACACATTTTGCCAAATGCCTATGAAATAATCTGTATATGAATATGCTGTATCCTATAAATACTACACGGTTTACTAGTTGGTGTCTGCTCCAACCTACTGAATCAAATGAAAATCCCCAAACAATTGCACCTGCACGTAACAAAAGGGGGAGGGGGTGAAAATTAACACACCATGAGCAACTGAATTCTGAGTAACAGACGTGGGCACTGGAGGGGAGACACGCCACCTACAAAGTGTTGAGAGGCAAAAGATTCCTCACTAACACAAAATGCTGTGTGTGGCACAAGCAGATTCACCAAGAGCTATCTTAGCATATGGATCACAAACCTAAAAATCGGTGTAACTTGCGGTGGTTTCAGTTCGAAACCAGGCAGAAACCCTATCCTAGGCCTTGAAAAACAAGTCCTTTAGAACATAGTACCCCTAAAAATATTAACTCAAACAACAGAACTTATTTCGAAAACAACCTTATCAACACCTGGGCTAGGGAACATGACATTAAATAAGTATACTATATCCCCTATCATACACCAACTACAAACAAAATAATACATTAGACTATTAAAAACCACTTTAAAAACATTAAGTAAAAAATCTTTCAAAAATTAGAAACCACAGCCGACAAAAACCACCTAATTACTTAACACCCAAGACTCTACCAACCAAATAAACCCTACCCAATCTAAACCCCTAAATACAAGAAACTGAAACAAAATCCCAGTAGTACATATCAAAGATTTATTAAGGAAAACAGTTTAAATCAATTCTATCTGAAATACAGACAAACCCATTCATAGGGTTGTCTTTACTCAGGGACCAAATTATACATAGTAAATAATACAGAAAAATAAAACAACACAATTTATACCTCAAGAAGATCTGACTATTAAGTAAAAACTATATATAAATATCACTATTTACTAAATATTACTACCATTATCTGTGTATAACTATATATTGTATGTATAATATATCTACACTTCTGTACAAGAAATCACACCAGTTTACACTGTTTGCTGCAAGCATGATTAACACCCAAACCGCTGTATTTCTGGCTTTAAAATAAGCCCGTTCCTCCAGAGCAAAACAATTTGAAGCTTTAACACTCTAAAAAGAAAATAAAAGTGCAATAAACTAGGAATGTTAAGTGAGTATTTCTCACGAATACTGAGAAAAATGCCTCCCTTCTTTTCCAGTGGGAATATCATATTAATTAGAAAACTAAGCAGACTTAAAGTTGGAACTATTTAAAAGAAAAAAAAAAAAAAAGAATACAAGCCAGAGGTTGAGAATGTAGGCATTTAATAATGAAAACAGCTACAAAGAACAAGCTATTGCCAGTATTGATAGGAATAAAAGGAATTTGATATTTTCCTGAGTAAACCAAAGCTGCAGGAATTCTGATAGTGATGCATTAGTAAGGGAAATCTTGGCCTTCATAACAGTTAATTAAAAAGATCAATAAGCACTCCTGTTGTGTATCTGGGATGACAAAGATGTTTGGTATAGTTGAGACTATTAAATATTTCCATATCAAGAATAATTCAGGATGACATTAATGAGTTACTACTAAGGTTTGCAATTTGGTATTTGCATTTCTGTGTAATTTGTGCCTAGTTATTTCAGCAGAGCTGGCTGGGGGACACATATAACTTTTTCAGTTTGTTGGAAAACAATGACAAGTTTCAGAGGACCTGTAGAAATGTAAGAACATTTTTAAAAGTAAATGAGATAATCCAGGTAATCAAAAGCTTGTGAGTGTGATGTTGATCCAGACAAAATTATTGGCATGGTTAACATGCATTCCAATTAACAAATAATTGGGGAAATAAATATAATTAATATGATCACTATGGGCTTATGGCAAATATAATTTTCTTTCTCTCAGGGGTATTGACTAAAGTAGCTTAAAGATAGTTATAATGTAGGAGATGCCTGTAAAATATCTCACTTTAGTATCATGCAACTTGAGCAGGCAGTGAGAATGATGAAAACAAGCTTCTTACCAGTTGTGGAAGAATAACTCAGTCTGGAAAGCAGGTGCATGTCTTGGAAAGTATAATCCTGTTAGTAACTGAGTACAGCCTCACTGCTAATTTCTTAAACAGCACTGGAGGTACAAGTCTAGAAGCTTTTCAGGGAGGGCAAATTTATTCAACTAGATCCAACAGAATGGGCAACAATGAAATTGGCATTTTAATACAACTCATGCAATGCTTGTATTTTATAGAGCGTCAGCTGGGAGGATCAGAGTGGGGGACTAGATAGAGAGAGCCGCATATCAAGAGCCAGCAGAGTGACAGAATCTGTGTAAGTGAATACATACATCTAGATATATGTTCGTGGCAGTAGGGAAAGGCTCCAATTTTATAACTTAATAAGTAATAATTTTACCACTTCAGTGATCATTACACAGAATAAGACCATTTTTGAAGGACAGAAATACAAGTAACTGTTCATTCCTTGACTATTTTGAATTTCTTACATGCTGCTGTCTGGCTAAAGCCATCATATTTCAGCAGTACCACGATGACATCTCTGAGGTATTAGAGATCCACTCAGCCACTGGAAGAGATGTGCAGAACAGGTGATGTGCTACAAGGAACAGCTTAAATCATACACAGTATTTCCTCATGTTGGACCACAGAATAGGGAGGGGAGAAACATGGTAATTAGCAGTGGTCTAGATAAATAAATTATTATTTATTATTGCTATTAATTAAAGATTAATGGCATTTTAAAGTAAGAGCATTACATCTGAAGGATGGAGGAAAGGAAGATTTAGTAGCAGTCTCTTTTTCTTTGTTTTTTGAGTAGAATTTGAGGGTCTGGAGGCAGTGTGATTATGTTTTCCTTCGAGTTCAGTAAACCAGCAATTAAAAGGGTGGTCTAATGCATCAGTTTTCATTTTTAATGCACCATTCCAAGCTTATTTGTGGCGACTGTGGAGGTAAGGATGATGCCCATCTTTTTCCTCCTCCTTTAAGACTCATACCCTCATACCACCTCCTCCCTTCTGCTGGCAATCACAAGTATCTCTAAAGCTACCCCAGAAAGTGACTAAAGAAATGGCTGAAGAATCACATTTTTAGAGGCTTTTTTTCACTGTTTGTCCACATCTTGTCCTTATTCCCCTCTCTCACTATATTTTACTATTATGATTATTATTTTGCAAGCAGCTGCATGGTAGTTAGTTGCAGGCTGGAGTTAAACCATGACACACATCTAATCTGGAACAGAAGAAATGGTCCTCGCTCTTGATTTTTGCTATCTTCTCATGAATAAGATTTCTGTCCAGAATCTTCTTTTCCCTCACAGAAAATGCAGCCATGCATGATCCAAAGACAGCACCCCTCAAAGGAAAGGTGCTGTAATGTTATGATCAAGGGGACCATAGATATGCATGAGCTCATTATGCCAGATTTTACTTTTCCATGACATTTTAACTCTCACTCTGTTCCTACCTACACTGCTTTGGTTATCCTCATAGTTTTATCTAGCTGTCTTTTCTTGAAGGGAATCAGTGAATCACTGCAAAGAAAAGCTGCCAAGAGAAACAGCCATTTCAGGAGGGAAGATTCTGATGAAGGAATTATTTTCCCCTGACTTTGAAGGAAAGGAAAAGTTATGTTTAGAAGAGGTATCTGAAAAACAATACACATTTTGCACTTTTTTGGTTCTTAGGAAGAACAAAAGGAGCTAGAGCAAGAGAATTTATTAAACACATCAGCACTGCCTCACAAGCTTTCTCTCTGCCTAGAATGGAAAATAGGGCAATTCAGGAGATAATTTAATTCCTTTTTCCTGCCAGAGGATTAAGACCATCTAAACCATTCTTAGAAGAAGTTCACAGGATTCCCGCCACCAGTGGTTTTCTAACCTACTCAGTCAATTTCCTAGAGTGTTTCTCTACCCTAGAAAGGTTTCCCTATGCCAAATTTGTAACCCCTTTGCTTTGCTTTAAGCCCTGTTTCCTGTGGAGCTGGAGAATGATTTACCTACAGACACACTGGTTTCACCTCTTTGCATCAATCTTTTAATTAATATATATAAGAAGTGCTATCATATCTTCACTCAGCTTTTTCTTAGGCTAACAGCTTACACCTCTTGCAACCTTTCCTTTAAAAACATCCTTGTTATACCTCCTATGCCCCCTCTTTGATCTGCCTCTATCCTTTATAGCAAGGCTGTGCAAGTAAGTTACACATCATTTTCTATTCAGTGGTTTGTATTTTCTTAGTGCCCTGAAAGTCCTAATAAACATCCCAAGAGCTGCCAGTTCTTCCAGGAGAAATAAAAAAAACACAGCATTACCAAAGTGCAGAGAGGAATGGAGCTTCTGCTATTTCTCAGTTACGGCAAGGACACACAGGTAAATCCCTCTGAAATGAAGAGAGGCACATCTCCACACAGACAAAACCACATGGGTAAAAATGCATCAGGACTACATGAGAAACAATGCTGGTGCATTGTGGCAGCATTAAGGAGATGAGTAACACAACCAGAGCATGACAGTGGTTGAGAAAGCTCTTTAAAATTAAATGGAAAAAAAAAGGCTGTGATCCAAACCTAACTCCTAGTCTGGCTCTGTTCACTTCTCACATTAAAGAGGGCTTAAAAATGCATCCAGTATTTGCTCATGAATGCCATTGCAATGAAATTACAGGCTTATTACACAGGAAGCAATATAAGTGGCATGACAGAAAACCTGATTAAGAAAACATGGTTTCACACTGCAGCAACCTCAACAAAATGTTTATGAAAAACACGCTATGTTTCAATTGACAGTTGCCTTACTTGAAACAACCTATGAAAAGGAGCTGCTGGTAGAAAACCTTATGGATTGTGATGCTACATTAACAATTCTCAGTGCCTCCTCCCTAAAAACATCTCACTACACATATGCTGGAAGTTAAGCATGTGTGAGTCTCTACCCAGCTGCAGATAAAGCCTTTGCAGTCAGAGCTTTAGTACTGCTAAAGGTGAGCAAATGTATATTACACTACCTAGGCTACAAAATTCTTCCCCCTTATTTTATGAATTTTATAATTGAAAATATAGACTGCTGTGTTTTATTCCACCCTTCCATGTTTATTGTTTCCTACAGCTGTTCTCCAAACAGTTATGAAGAGACAACATTCATGAGTCCTAAAAAATAAAGCTCTGAAATACAGCCTGAAGGCCAGCTTGTGAACTTCAAGCTGTTATTAACAGGATGGAGCCAAGAAACCTGCACGTGCCACAAGTATCACCTGTCAAAGCCATCCATTCCTCTCCTTTTACCTCTCTTTTTCCCCTTTTCACCAACACATTTAGTTGGTCATTGGGAACTGTCCCACAGCCACATCATAAACATCTAAGTTGGAATAGGGTTTTAGCAGTTCCCACAGTAAGCACAATGCACAGTAGAGTCTGATAAAGAAGTTAAAGGGTTCCTTTATTACAAGAGAATTAATTTTAGAGAGTCCATGGTGCATTCAGACATTTTAATCACAAAATTTAACTGATGAGAAACTTCCACAAGAGAGAACAAGCTCTTTATTCACAGCCAAATTCTAAACTGTCTCCATAGCACATGTAAAGATATTAAAGACAATACCATAATGTAGCTGTGCAAATAAGTGCAAATAAGTGATTCATTACATACTTGCATTTGGTGTAATAAATGTTTAATTTCCTAGATTTATTTTTGATAAAGGTCAGAAAATCTTAGACTGTTGTCTGTTCTACAACTGTCCCTACACTGTATACATTAGAACACATTTTGGGGAAAAATACCTAAACTACTTTGTGGAGACGGTCAGCTTTGTAAAAATAACAGCTGCAGTTGTGATGCAGTTGTGATGATTTACTGATAACTAACTTCAGCTACAAGTTAGTGGCAACTTTCTCACTTGTTGTTAAGCAAGAGCTGCAACCTTCCCTAATGCTCTGAAGCAACTGAGACTAAAATATTTGTATTTTCTCATTTGCATGTACTTTCTCAGCCTAAGCATAGGCAGCTGATAAAAGTTTTCTGTAGTCATCCAGAACCCTTATTTTTACTGAAATAACTCAGTTCAGATGTACACCTGGACTATTGAGTCAGCTGAGGAGATTTTGGACAACACAACATCTACAATCTGTGGGAGCTCAACTGAGTGCTTTGCTAATGAATTCATAAATCTGCCAGGGTGAGACAATCAAGCTATGCACCAAACAAAGCAATCTGAGAAAACCGAATTTTCTGAAGTGATGAATGGTCTTGGTCTCCCATGAGGCAGGAATGATAAGGAAGTATACACAGTTTTTTAATAATACTCTAAAAGAGTTTAAGAAAGGGATAAGATACATTTTTTAGTGATTACAAATCTCTACAGTTAATCAAGTTTCAGTTTTTAAAGAAACGGAAGGCTCTTCTCTAGAAAAACTTCTGCTTGGGCTTTTTGAGTTACTTTCAGTACAGATCCAAAGCAAATGTGCTTTAATTTGAAATATTACCAAGCCTTAAATAAATAATACAATTTCTACTAGTTTATGTGAAACAGTTTGTCCAAGTAATTCTAAAGATGTTACTAAGAAATAAAATGAGTTTTGATAGTAAGATTAGAGGTTTTATAGCAGCCAGGTTTTATAAAACTTCCAGATCTAATCCCTCATTCTGCTTTAGAGTATAGCTCTAAAACTTGTGAATATGTGTACCTGTAAAAAGGGCAGTAAACCTGGCTAGTGTATTTTTAATATCCATTTGAGAAAAAAATAATGTATCAGCAGTTTATCTAGTGAAAAATGTGAGTACATTTTTGGTTTCCCCAGTATGCTGTCAGCTGTATATACACAGAAAGCAAAAACTGCCTGTAGTCTCTCTGGGAACATTTTTTGACACGTTTTCCTTTCAAAATGGCCTCTTCTGAAAAATAAACCTGTCTGGGACATCTAAATTTTATTTTATTCTCACATTCTTCAACAGCAATTATCAACATCTGTATTTAATCAGATGGGTTTCTAACCTTCTATCACTCTGGGTCTGTAGACATTTTCAAATGTTATTTTGTTAAAAAGTGAAAAAATAGGAGCAGCAAGTTAAACAAAAATTGAAGTCAACTCAGAAAAGCATTAATTTGATCATATCAAATACAAAGGAAATCAGAATTCTCATAAATGCTTTTTCCTCTTTCCATTCACTTTAGAAAGGATGTTTCCTTTTACGAATACAAATTATTACTCCATTCCTTTACGATCTAATTAAACATTTCAAAATGCAAAACCACCACTTTTTTTCCCCTCATGAGTATCATTAAATCATGCCAACACAAAGTGTAGCTTATCTGACACAGATGGATCTGCACTACAATATTTTGACAGCATTATTCCAACTTTCCTCAGGATAACACCTCAATGTGCAAAAGGCAGGTCTTCATTTTTAACACCTGATACTAGTCCCTTAAGAAGAAAATAACTCTGAATTCCTGCAAACATTTTGGTCAAAGCTTCCTCACCTTCTTGTTAAAGAAAATGATGAAAAACACCCACTGGAGTAAACTGAGAAATCAGAGAATCAAGATGAAAGGGACCCACAAGCATCAGCAAGTTCAAAAGAATTTGCCTCTCCTCTTAAAACATCTGCAAATGTTTCACATACTGAAATGTTTCTCAGTAACATCACAAATGAAGGTTGTTCCTAAAGCAGACTCCAGCTAAGGAAAAAGGAAACTGTGTGGGAGCCTTAACCAAGGACTTTAGGAAAGAAAAAAAAAAAGCACAATAGAAGGTGGGAGTAACTTCCTTTTCATCTGCTCTTTTGCCTCATTCTGGCTGAACAACCAGCCTCACACTGCAGGAGAAAATGCAATTTTTCACTGCTGCACACATAAATACCTTTAAGGGCAGTACATGGCTGTACTACTGCATCCATCCTAGCTCACAGCTATTCTAATTAAAACCCCTGAATTTTCAACCCCAAGAACACTGGATTGTTAACAAAAGCTTAATTTTGAAAGTAACACGGCAAAGAAACCAAGGAAAATGCTATGTCCTCTCCTCTTAGGCAGAAATACCTGCGGGACAAAAGAAAGGACAATTTTTAGTAGTCAGAACAGCAGGTGTGGAGGTTGCCAAGCAGAAGCAGATAAAGCATGCAGAGCAATAGAAAAGTGGCTGTCAACAATTTATTCTTTTCTTCTTTTTTTAAGCGTGCAATTTTTGGAACTGAAAAACCAGGTAAAACAAAGCTGTGCTGCTGGTGGTGACATCACAGGGCCCCAAGCTTTGTTTCACACCCTCTGTTTTACAAGATGTAAAATCTGCTTATTTTATGCCTAGCTTGGGGTATCTGCAGATTTTATGCTGTGCACAGAGATGGGTGTGAGAGGAGCTGCATCCAAAGGCTTGTACAGAATTCCACAGAAATTCTGATTCTTGGCCTCCCACAGATCAAGCATCAAACACCCCTCTCCTCACTGAGCCCAGTGCAGCTGAGCAAAATGGAATGTGCCAGAAGCATCAGCTGCAGACAGAAGCCACAGTTGTTTAATATTTATCTCAGTGGGCAGGTTTACATCCCTCTCATAGAGCATAATCTAGGGTGTTCCAGCTACTACAATCAACACCACATTTTGGCTCCAAACAGCCCCATCCCTAAAAGTGGCCTCCATCTGAAGCATTTCCCATTAATAGGTGTACGACTACAGCAACACACAGAGAACAGTTTGCCAGAACTTTCTGAAATGGTTTTTCTGAAAGTGAAAAGTGACATGCATTTCCCACTTTCCTTAGAGACCAAGAGAACCTCCCAAATCCAAATATTTGGTAAGTAAGGATAAAAGTACAGCATTCAACCCAGCAAAGCTATATGCCAGCAAGCAATACTGAAGTCATGAAGTCTGTTCCTTCTTACAGATATTTTGGAGTCCAAACAAATGGAAAAAAAAAAAGGACAAATGGAGGGGTGGCACTATTTCTAGTTTACAGAAAGGATGCTTATGCTCAGAGCAGTCACAGTCATAAAGGAGGAATACAACAGATTTGAGGACTGTACATCAAGTTTGTAGACCTAATGCTTTAAACAGGAAACATTGATTTAAAAAGCCATGTGGAAAACAATCAGGGTAGGAAAAAACAACTTCACCTATAAGAATACAAAGTCACTTGATGTTTAAAAGATTTTCATGAAGTTTATATACAGAAGAGAGCATGGTTTAGGAATTCTTCTGCACCCAATTTAGTAATGGTTAACTGTCAAGCCATGTGCAGTGATGGCTTCTGGACAGGTAAAACTGAGATGTGGTGGTCACAGGTTGATTAAAACTTTCTGATAGGAATCACATGCTAGCCACTGCATCTTTGAGATGCACTTACAAAGTCTCTAAACCAAAGAACTGAAAATTTAATTAAGCCTCTGTTTAATTAAATACACACCTCAACTTAATGAAAGATTGTGATGAAAGGATATAGGGATACCAACATCACTTTAAACCATCCTTGCTGATAACAAGCTTAGATATCTTTGAAGGATCACACTTAATCTCCACATTCAGATATTGGAAAACAGCTCAAAATTAGGTAAAGATGCAAAATAAGAATGTAGAGTTTTAAATAACAAGAAGTATTTTAAAAATCAGATGCTTTGTTTCTGAAAATTTTAGCTGAACAACTGCTTTTCATCTGCAATAATACTACATTACATGCATTACCTCATGAAAGTTGACATGAAAAAGCCCTTACTCGTACAGGGAACAGTTTCTCACATCCTCCTAATGACCCATTCTTTAGGGTATTTTAGCAACATGAAATTAGTTGCATTTCATAAGCAGCAATTTTATAACCATATAATACAGACAGTTTTAGCTATTTCCCTTAAATGGGGAACACAGAAGGCTGATCATAAAACATATTAAAAAAAACCCAAAAGAGCAACAACAACAACAACAACAAAAGCTGGAAATACAGCCTCCAAGGCAGGGAGGACCCAACATGCTTGCAAATTTTATGAGCAGAATGTTATTTTAATGCTGGTATCTCAAGGCATTTTCAAGGTCTGTTCTCAAAATTTTATGCCTATGGTAACAATACTTCTTATCTAATAAAAATCTCATCCTTCTGGCAGCTGCCACAGATGCTTATTCTGCAGTCATTTTCCTTTTACCAACCATAACGCCTTTGATGCCCACTTTGTAATATACTTATCAGTATGGATGGAGTCACATAGCCCAGACAATCAGTTTTGTGTCTTGGCACAGTAAACTGCATCCAAAATACATTGAATGGTGGAATCCTTAGACCTTCAATATAACTGAACTGAATCTAATGGAGTCTGTGAAGAGCAGAGAGGCTTTTTATATTTAAAATTAACCCATTTCACTTACAGGTAACAAACAAGAATTCCCCACATAAAGAGGTCTGATATGGAGAAAGGATTGAGATCTGCCTTCCTTACTTTACTTGGAATGACAACTCACAGAGACATCTCTGGACAACTCTGGGGAAAAGACAGCTATCATTTTAAGAAGCAAATTATAGAAATATTTAATTTCTAGCTCATATAAATGAGATAGAAACTGAATGAAAGCATAATGGGAAACAGAGTTGTACAAGTAAGGGAATGGTAGCCAGATAACCTGATTCTATTCCTTGTCATCTTCTACTTCTTTCAGCTGCTTAAACCATTATTTATTCCCTCCAGCAAAACTGCTGAATAGAAATTATCAGATCTGAAAACGCCTTTCTGTTCTTGAATTTTTTTCTGAATTATTATTTTACTAAAAATCAAAGTCAGCAGTCCATTCCTCAACTTCCTTGGTAATCGACTGTCTTCTACACTACTAAACATATTGCTCTAGTTTGTGGCATTTCAGCAAAGGTCAGATGTCACTCTCTTTTTTCCTTGTCCTATTTTTTTTCCTCTTCAAACAAATCCTTATATTGGGTAAACCATTTATCCAAGAATCCTCATGTTTTAATATCTGGGCTTCAACATCAGTTAAAAGGGTAGGCACAGACTACAGCATGGTTTGTAAAATTTCTATCATGTAATCACCATCTAGGATTTCTGTCCTTTTTCAGGAACCATAACACTGGCAAAAGAGGCTTTTCCAAGGGCTCCTGAGGAGTCAGTGCCTCAGCTGCAGGAGCTACTGTAGATCCTAAGTGTAACCTCAAGTCAAACAAACTTCTGGATACATACTAAGTTTGTCTTAGACATAAATTTCTTCTATAGTCCCCTAAAGAGGCTAAAAAGGTTATGAAGGAAAAATTGATTCCTGAAAAATCTTCATGTAATTATCATAGCAATGAATTATTTCATTGCTTATATAAATGTCTGCTTTTCTCCAGAGCTCTTACCAGCATGGACATCTTTTACTTCAATGGCTTCTATTGATCAGCTATAAATAAATACTAAATGCTACTGGACCGGATTAACATTCTCTTATTCTTGCTCTACAAAAGGGCTGATTTGCCCTCACTATATCACTACTTTTGCATCCCACTTCCAAAAAGTTTCATTTCTCAGTATCCTCACTCTTTGGGACAAGTTTTGTGTCACTTGTCCTGTGAGAAATATGGGAGAAACTCAATAGTCTTTTATAAGGAAAGCAAGCTTGGATCATAATCCTTATTTCAAATAAGCACTTAAAAAATGAAATATTGAAACATCAATTAATTTGAAGAAGTAAGGAAATATTTTACGTTAGATTGATATTTACAGATAGTTAAAAAATAGTGTTTTCTTTGAGAGGGACATCACACTAGGTCAGAAACCTTATCAACTGGAAACACCATCCAGTGAGTAAAGAATTCAATTAAAAGGAGGCCTTGTTCTCAACCTGATGTATTTCTAGCTAAGAAATCTCGCACAATGCTTCTCTGATACCTTCTTTTTCCCCCCAGCTGCTGTCTTTACCTCAATTTTGTACTGAAAATACCAAACCAAAGGGCAAACCTGCAATTTCATCATTTTCGTAAGCTCTAAGCATAGCAGCTTCTGAAGGCCATTTTGAACAATGAATTTCCAAATCAAGTAATGCAATTAATCATCTGCCTTGTATGACAAGGTAATTAAAAGTAATTGGGAAGGCCTTTCTAAATTACAGAAATATCTCTCAGTCTAAAAAGAAAACTCACCTTGAAGCACAGCACTGATAAAAAAAAAATCAAGGAAAATCACACTTAAGGAAACACTTCTCAGTTAATCAGGCCTTTAGCTTGAAACTGCAACATTGTGGGCACCAAATTCCACGTCACCCCTCCCAGCAAGGCTCATAACCAGGCTTGGCATCTGCACTGTGCCTGCCTTCCAAACTCCCTCCTTGTCAAAAAGAGGCTCTTCAAATGAAGAGGGATGTAAAATATGCTCAGAGAGGAGAGCTAGATTCATGTGGAGAAGTGGTAACCTTCCTCAGGGAAGTCAAGAGGTGGCAACCAGAGCTGAAACATCACAGTGTGCTAAGAATCCCTGCTGCATATTAAAGAGTGAGCCCATTTGTTTCTCTACCATGAAAACACCTAGAATCTTCAAACAAATTAAGCAAGTCATGAAGAAATCCAGAATCTTCAAACAAATTAAGCAAGTCATGAAGAAATCCACATGTGCGCATGTCATTAATTTTGTGTCGTATTTCGACAGTTTTCCTTTTTTTTGTTTCTTAGGAAACAAAAAAA
>JAYDZK010000056.1:54521552-54539970 GCA_034509185.1 Euphonia xanthogaster | reverse complement strand
AGCAAAAAAAAAAAGTAAAACTGTCTAACTACGACACGAAATTAATGACATGCACACATTGAAATGTCCAAGGCAAAAAAGGGCACGTTTAGTTCTAGAACTCAATATTTATAGAATTCCAAAAGTGACCATTAATTGGAGGATGAAATTGCTACCTCTCCAACCACACTGGTCAAAGAAACAGTCCATCAACTTTCTCCTCCTCCAGAAAGGAATGCAAAATAATCATTATTTACATGAAAAGTGTGTGAGAAATTCCATTACAACGATGTAAACATCAGAAGGTTTAGAATAACTTTAGAAGAACAGGGCGACAGAAAACTGGATAGGGATGAAGACAAATAATACAATTAAAGGTGACTTGGTTGGAGCTGCTGAGCAGGGCTGGGACAGCATCCAACATTCCCCCAGCAGTGGGATGGGGGTGGGCAAGGTCCACAGGGGACACAGCCAGGCCAGTGACCCAAACTGACCAAAGGGATACTCCAGACCATGTGACATTGATTCAAACAAAACCTAAGAAAAGGAGGAGGAAGGGGGAGCATTGATTATTTACCATGTTTGCCTTCCGGAGCCACACTGGAGCCCTGCTTCCCTTGGATTTTGCTTGCTGATGGGAAGTAGAGAATAAAATCTTTGGACTTTTGCCTTTGCTTGTGCAAATCTAGTCTTGGCTTTTGGTTCAATAAACTGCTTTATCTCATCCTCCTTGTTTTCCATCATATTTTCTCCAATGTGTCCGGCTGAGGAGTGATAGAGCAGATTAGTGAGCATGCACCATATAGATATTGAGTTTGCCTGGCAAAGTTCTGGTAGTAGAGGGAGGGCTACAAGGGTGGCTTCTGTGAGAAGCTCCCAGAAGCACTGCCCATGTCCAGCAGAGCCAATGCCAGCCCAGTCTCCAGGACAGACCTGCCACTGGTCAAGGTCAAGCCTAGCAGAGAAGGTGGTGACACCTAGGGAATAATGGATTTAAGCCTCGGTGGCTCTCTGAGGCTACTCACAAGTAGCAAACACCAGCACCATCAGGAACACTTTAGTGGAAACTTCCATTTTGGTCTCACATCCAGCATCTAGATTATCCAGCTTTTCTCCAGTCAGGAAAGCAATAGCATTGTATTTCAATTTGCTTTTGTATCTCAAGCATGAAAACCACCCTGGAGAGGTTTGCTATGCCCAAAGGGGAAGAAATAATCACAAACATTAAGTATTTATATTGCACCATATATATATTAATGTCACCTAATTTCACCACAAAAAGCCAGACTAAAGCTTTTTTTTGCTTTTAATAAAATTTGTTATTGAAAATAAAAATGCTTTGTACATTCTGTATAATTCATATTGTTCTACCATGAAAACATATGGCTCAGATTGCTCATTCATATGAAGATAAATATGTTTATTCTCCCACTGACTCAGTGCTATGAGAAACTTGATTCACTCGAAAGTTACCCATAACATAACTAACAAAAATGAGTATTTAGATCCTTCAGAGCCTTTCTTACTGGGAAAAGGTAATCCAATAATTAAAGAGAGCAGCTTTTCATAAAGAGAGCAGTTTTACAACAAAAAATAACTACTGAGGCAAACATTAGTATCTTCTTCACTGTTACAAATATGATTCAATTTGAATATATGCATACAGGTAATTTCCATGCATTTAAGCCCAGTCTGCAGACAGCACCCAACAGCCTGGAGTGGTACTTTATTTTTCAGCCATGCACTGGCTAAAAACTCTATCCAGCTGCTCAGCATTCCAAAAGCAACCAACAATTTGGGTCTAAAGTGTGCTAAT
This sequence comes from Euphonia xanthogaster, assembly GCA_034509185.1. Lineage (NCBI taxonomy): Eukaryota > Metazoa > Chordata > Aves > Passeriformes > Fringillidae > Euphonia > Euphonia xanthogaster. The sequence goes on along the minus strand of JAYDZK010000056.1, from coordinate 54,538,175 downwards.
CAGTGTAACAGATTTTTTTAATAACCACCAGAGTGCTGACATGCCACTGCAGGCACATCCTCCTCCCCTGGACAAGCACAGCTCTGGCACAGGACTGCAATCCCTGAGCATCAATGCAATCCCCTCTGTTCTTTGCAGAGTAAGAGCCAGAATGCAAGAAAAAAAAATAAAAAAAATCAAAGATCCTCCTTCTCTTAATGGACTTGGGCCTCTTTGATGTCTCACTCTTCTAAGGTGAAGCTTTTTAAAGATAAAAATTACTCTGTCAATAATTTCAAACAGTATGACTTGTGCTTAAACACAAGTTTTACTTCTGGAGAACAAGTGATGTGAAAGTGATTTCCTTCGTTACTTGAAAAATTTCTGTAGTGTTTCCAGATAATGTATTTTCAGGCATTCATCTTAAGCAACAAGAAATGTTCTTGGATATTCTTTTTTCTTGGAAGTATTTCTGAAGGGTTTTAAAAACTGATGAGTAAATTCAGAGTGCCTTAATTAAAAGACTCCCTGTACAGCAGCTTGACTTTCAACCTTTTGATTTTGCAAAGTTATCACTGTCCTTTTGGTCAAACCAGAAGGATTCTGTATTGGACAATGGTAGAATACTTAATGGGAGCAACACTTGGGAACAGAAACTGATTCGAAAGATTTTGAAACATTCCTGGGTTTAACTGAATTACAGAAAACTTGCCTCTGAAAGTTTCTTCCTCTGCTGTACTTCCCACTAAAATAAAATGGCATTTTAAACTTTTCTGCTTTACCTGTCCTCAGTTGTTTGGGAAAAAGTGGTTGAAAAGGATGTGATACATGTGATAAATGTGACACAATACATAGGATTTGATACCTGTGACATGTATCACATGACACATATAACGTCATATCATATGACATGTGATCCATGGCATCTTATGACGATATGATTACAAAAATCATATTATATAATCATTCATGGCAAATACAACAGGTGATACATATACAATATATGTGATAAAGATGAAACATTATTATTAATGGCATGTATATTATATATATGATACATGACATATACATGAGATATTATATAACAGGTTTGGGGTTGTTTTTTTGAGAAATCCTCATAAAACCAGATTAAATTCACCTGTTTTCTGGATTTTTTGTGTATTTGAAGAAGGGGCAGGTTTAGGAAAAAGAGATGAGTCACGACCTTGTGCAGTCCTGAACAATCAGGAAAGCGATGATTTTCATTACCAAAATACCCACTTCACGTTCAGTGAAAACTTTAAATATCGTATAAATTCTCCACTTAATAGCTGGATTTTCTGCAATCTGCCTGGATTAAGCTACATTGTCTGAAGACATTAAATATAACAAATCTCATTTTCAAACCTACTACAATATGTTTTAAAAGCTAATCCAAAAGCCCTTTTACTGCCTTTCAGTAAAAATCCCTTATTAACTATGCTGAATCACGGCACACTATATAAATGGAAGCAAGACTAATAAAAGATGGGATATTAATAAAAATGAGGAGTGGGAAGATGGATCAACAACTGAGAGAGCCGCTTAGCAACGATAAGGGTGCAGAAATGAAAAGGATGATGCGCACAGGAAGCAAATTTATGCAAAACACAGGCTGGAGTACAATTGAACAAGTATCTGCATTTAAGTAATAAAAGAGCATTTCTTTCACATGTTTAGGAAAACATAGTTAAAAAACATTAGCACTTACTACTGGTAACTGGACTACCAGATATGGGGCAGGTATTTTTGTACACTGTCACAGTTAAAAACAGTCTTCTGCCCTAAATACACTTTGAAATTAAAACCAGTCATGCAGAATGAAAATTCAAAGCCTGTTACAATTATATGAAGACTCAATGTAGCTAAGGAAGAATGTAACTGAAAACAGGAGGAAGGGTGGTATTTTTTTTTTCCATAGTAATCATCATATAATACTTCATAATTGAGAAAAGTTTTAAATTGCATTACAAATATCTTGGAAAGACTTCCTTGAGCACTTGGAACAGTGTCAGTTTTGCTGTCCAGAGTCGCAGACCCAAACAACTGATGTCTCCTTTGTTTTAGCCCACATCTGTTCAATTGGTACCACACAATGGGCACTCTTGTGTGATTTTTACCAAAATATCCCCTCTCCCCAGTCTCTTATCTCCAGAGAATCCAAAGGTTAAACGGCCATGACCTATCAACTGCAACAAGTTACAGATTTTAAGAAACTTAAATAAAGAAACAAACTATATATTTAATGAATTACGAGTTAAACAATGCTGCACATACCTCTGAAGGGCCTTATTTGAAATGTCAGTCTTGCTATTGTTAGGCAGCAGTGAATACACAAGGCTCAAGTATTCTGGCACTAGAGCTCTGCTGTCTCATTTTCTTCCCTTCTCCAAGATCAACTTCATCAAAAGGGTGGGCTGAGTATTTATCCAATAATTGACACTAATAAGAGAGGGATGGTGGGGACAAGACTTCTGGATAAGCTCACATTATCTAAATGAGGAGCTGCCTACTGGCCCTTGCTGATGGATTGATCACATGTGGTCACTCTTGTTCCCCATCTTTAGGCACAGCCCTGTGAAGGGCCCAGCTCTGGGGGACAGACTGCTGTGCTCCATGCTTCACTTCCAAAATCAAGCACAGAATGGTATTCTAGCAAGAGAAACAAAGCTAACCAAACCACACCAAAATGACACCAGGACAAGGAATCTGCCTGCTGTCCACTAAAGGCCTCTTGTAGAAAAGCGGTGAGTTAAGGGTCCCTAAGCAGAACTCCCCAGGCAGATATTCAGACATTCCTGGGACACCTCTCACCTATCTTTAGAAACTTTCTACAGCACACAGTTCTGTATCTATACTGAGTTCAGTGGAGAGGGGCTTTCCACGTGCAAATCAATATGAAAATCTCCTTTTGGAAGACAAAGAAGGTGCTTCTGGCTCCACTGGGTGAAGAGAACTCCATTGCGCATGAATTACACCAAGTCCTAAGAGTCACATCTTATCTACCAGCACTGGGCACCAGCTAAGGGTGAGACAGCTTTAGGAAACCTTATTTCTGGCAGCAGTTGATTGTCTTTTAGTCAAATGTGACAGAGAGGGCCAACTACAAGTTGGCCTCATCGTTAGAAATAAATAAGGAATACTGCACTGACAAGAGACCAGGGAAACACAGGAAGACCACTGGAAGGTGCAGCCTTGAACTTGAGGAAATGAGGATGTGCCAAGTGAAGAAAACCCAGCTATACACAGTGGACAGCAACTATGCAAACTGCAAAGAACCCAGACTGTTCCAAGCAAAAGATATCTGATGCTGAAAGTTCCCTGGCAAAATGAGAGTACAATAACTTCCTGCCATGTGAAGGACAGATGCAGGGACTACAAGAGGATTACTTCACTTAATAAGAGCACATAAGAACCAGAGCTTGCATAATAAATCACTGAGAACCATGTCAGTAGGAGAATTAATTCAAAAGCATTCTGCTCCAGAGTTACGTACAAGGTTTTAGGAGAAGATAAGCAAGACTATCAGCCTGAAATTAAAAAGGCTGCTTATTACATTTGTGTTTGGCATACCCAAGTCAGCATAGTTAGCCAAATAATGACCTTCAAACTTAAAGAAAAAGCACTTCACAGAAAGAAGTTAAATTAAGGTTCAAGAGTTCTTTGCTTTTGCCATGACAGAATACAGAATAAAATGCTTCAGTGAAAGAGCTAAGAAAGGTGCAGAACATAATTAGGAATTACCCATCACTGAGATTAACTGGCTGCTCATTAGCCAGACCATTCCTGCATATATCAAATTGCTACCCCAGAGTCCAAGGACAATATTAACATGGTAGCAGAACAGATCTCAAAAATCCAAGCACTCAGCAGTCTGTGCCTTAAAACACAGAGCAGAGGTTTTTCTCTCATACAGATGTTGAATAACCTGTACAAGAAGAGCATGAATGCCCCTACAGAACAAAAGGAGGTAGAACTTAGATACTGACTGAAATAAACCAATCAAATACATAAAAAGGGAATGAGGGGAAAAAACCTGGAGAGATAAATGACTCCATGTATTCCCTGTATCTTAAGACAGCACAAGGTTATGTATAAAGCTGTTGGAAACTCAGAATACCTTTATGGTACCCATTAAAGAAATGTATTCTGTAGATTAGTTTCCCAGCAAAGAAGGCAAATAAAGGAAAAGCATAGATATTTTGGTGATATAAAAGGTTAATGCCAGTAAAGTTTAAGTCTTAACCTAAAGGAAATAGCATGACTAAACATGAGTCTGAACAGCTCTAGAAGGAACTAGAATTCACAGAGTAAAGCAAAGAAATAAGGTAAGTTCCCTAAAAATAAAAACAACATTAATACCACATTTGCAAATGGAGGAACCTCAGACTGTTCAGGTGACCACAAATATGCTACAACAAAGGGCTATTACAAAAACAACTCAATTTCCTTCAATATCTGATCTGAGTTGCTGTTGTCTGTTGTTTATAATGTTCAGTGATTGCTCTGTCTCCTCGAGACAAACTCACATGAGGACTATTATCTAGAGAGCAGTCTTCATAAGTACTTTGGCTAAGCGCACTCTGTGACTCCACAACAGACCAAATTCTTTTGCAACACAACTAACTGCAACTTACTTTCACAAAGAGCTGCTGATTACCTGTCCTCTAGCCAAGGTAAAGACACTAGGAGGGAAAATCTCTCAACATCTGGTTGCTCATTGAAAACAAGGCTAGTTTCCACATACATAAAACTTATACTTTATAGGGGAAGGAAGATTTGACATCCTCAGAGGTTTTTCTTCTTGTTTGGTGAGGAGACACATCTTAAGAATCCTTTATATGAGGAACTGCATCCCTGAGAACACATAATTTTAAAGCAGTCTAAATAAACACTGGGAATCTGATCACGTTGCAGGTCCTTTCTCTCACCACCAAAGAGCCCAATTCCTATTGCTGACCAAAACACTGAACAGGGAGCAAAAACCAAGAGCCATTTCTGTCACAGAAACTTTAAATCTGTAGAAGAAACACAGGACAACGCCATAGTGGAAAAGAGCTTTAGTGCTGACACCTGAGAAAAGCCAAACGTCTACAGAACCCTGATGATCAGAGTGCATGCAGGTATCAATGTCTGCTCTCAGTGGATCACGTACCACTGCTGTCATCCAGCCATCAAGATGCTGTGTCTAAGTTAAGGGACTTCCAGTGAAGACCAACCTCTATCTCTTTTTTTATGTGATTCCAGGTCTCTTTTCCTCTCCCACTGCTGCCCTTGATGCTGAAAACTAGCAAAGCAGGGCTTCCCCATTCCCGCTGTTACTCTGTCCAGCTTTGCCCATTCAGTCCTTCAAAGACTGTGCCAGAAGGCAAAGAACTGCACAGGCTTAACAGAATTTCTTGACCAAATTTATTTCAGAGAATGTAGGAGTTCCAATTCCTCAAAACTACGACAAATCCCAAGACACACTTTCCCTTACACTGAGCTGACTCCCTCCTCAAAGCATCCTCAGCTTCGAGAACACTTCGTTGCCTTCACCCAGGAATCATTCTAGCAGGATCCATCGCTCACTGAGAAACTGGGGGCATAAAATGGTAAATGAAATTCATGCTGGTAAATGCAAAGTAATACAGGGAGGAAATCCCTTTCTCTTAGCACTGGGTGGGCATCTTAGAGAGGCAGGAAAGCTATAATGAAATTATGCACATCAGTTCTATGCAGACAGTGATTTAGTACTCAGTAGCAGACAGAATTTCAGAAGCTGATGAGAAAAAAAAAAGGGGGGGAGAAAGAAAATCTCATTATATCATGGTATGATTTTTCTACATCTCTAGAACTGGAAAGGGATCAGGAATGACAAGGATAGTAATGTATGCAAAGCATTTGAACTAGGAAGATTCAGCTGGGAAGGAATTTGATAAAAGTCTACAAAAATTTACAAGAAGCACTCAAAAAATGAATAGACAGCAATCCTGCATCACTTCTCATAATACAAGAATTATCAGACAGCACTTTGAAAAACAACAAAAGGAGGTGGTTTTCCCACACAGCATGCAGTTTAATTGTTCTCTTTATGACAAAAGCTTGCTTATCTTTCAAAACAATTTGGCAAATTCTATGGATAAAAACTCCCACCAACAGCTATTAAACACCAAACTGACTCTGCTGCCAGACAGAATGTACCTGTGAGGCAGCCAGACAGAAGCTGAGAGGGTATATCTGGAGAAATAAAATTTCCCTCTACTTAGATAATAAAATACCTAGCCCAGGCAACAGTAACAAGCTAGAAAGATGCTTAACCTGATCCAAATATCCACTCTTACACCCTTCTCCTGTGTCATGTGCCCAATCCAAGAGTCACACCAGTCATTAAATTGTTTCTAGGAAAGCACCTATTCCCTTTTGCTCTCACAATGAAACAGGAATAAGGTATCACTTTTTTTCTCTAAAGAACCTAATATTGTACAGATATTTATGCCTTACTGCATCCTGCTGATCACTTGTGTTTTGATAGCTTTACTTTCTGTTGTAGTGTACTTTATATGGTGCAAAACAATGAAGGGTTTGTGTTCTGGTGACCTTCAGCTTTGACCAAAAGCTGCCTCATCACACCACTAAAAAAACAGACCATGCAGAAGAATTCATTTTTTAAGTTTTAAATGTCACTTTACTACTTCTCTCTTAAAGCAATATGTACTCCAGACATTATTTCATCCTTCTGATGGGCCAGAACTGCTCCTTACTACTCATACCAATACATTTGCAGAGATCATTCACTCTTGTGCCAGAACAAACTTCAGGTTTAGGTGCTGGTTTATGTATGTTAAGACCTTTCTGTTTAGCCTTCTTGAAAATTCTGGTTCCCATTCACAGTGGAAGGAAGGCAAAGAAACTGCCATCCCAATTAATTCCCATTGTGTCCCTTGTCATTTGAAAAAAAAAGTAAAAATTCAGGCTCTTAACTCTTGAATTCTTGCTATGAATACTTGCTGGGTCACTGTGTTTGTTTTTGGTGTATCATTACATTTGCCAGCAGTAGCAAGCAGTAGAACACACGGCTCGCTTTACTGGGTCTGCTTTGCTACTCATAGCTAGAAAACTCAATTTGGTTACGTCCTTCTTCCTGCTCCCCCAAATGAATAAAACCATTATTCTGATGGATTGCACTCAGCTTGGCTGCAGAAACATGTGAGATAATTCCACTTTACAACCCAAGAGGTATTTGTCACAAAATACTCTTTGCACTTACTGAAAGAGGATTTAAAAAATTCTGATTCTATCATAAACAGAGCCATTATGGGCTTAAGAACTGAAAATACCAAATTCCTTGGAGACCATGTCTTAGCTTTGTTTTCAAGAAAAGGACATGAGTGATCTACTCCCTTCAACAAACCTTTGGGGGTTTTTTAGTGGTTTCCTAAACTCTTCAAACTCTAAGTCTCTCGTTTAATCATGGAAAATGCTCTTGTGTAATAGGATACGATTTCTGAGGGCTTGCAATGATGATGGCTCTGGAACCAAACTGATCATATCTGTGTTCAGCATCTCAATTCACAGGAAAAAACACGTTCTTGTGGGGGGCCCCTCTGTGCCAGATACAAATTCTCCATAAGGGCCATGTAACTGACAGGTGTTCTTTGTTGTTTTGGCAGCTGAATTGGAAGAAAATTAGAAAATAAATTAATGTTTAAATGGGCTAAACATTTGTTTGGTTTTGATGCTTGAAACTAAAACACTAGAACAGTTACTTCATACCAGGCAGAAAAGAAAAGGAAAGGAAAAAGCAAAGGAAACGGGAAAATGATTTTCAAGTTCTGATCAGTACTGCCTGAAACAAAACCATTGCTACTGGCCCCAGCACCACTTCCCATGGAAGACACGAGGAGGAAGAAGACCCCAACAAATACTTTTGAGATAGAAGCCTGGCTCATTTTGGAAGTTTGTTGGCAGCTGCTGGGCAGCCAGCCCATGGCAGCAGTAAACTACAAAACACCATCAATCCCAACCTTTGGAACTAAAGCAAATTACAAGATTTCCATTTGCCTGCTTAAGTCCATCTGAAAAAGGATACAAGGCTGACAACACAGAACAGGGAAGGCAGAGCAAATTCAGAAACTAAGGAGAAATTTTAGCTTGATCATGAGTGATCACACTACAGTTTCATTTACATGATTTATTTTATACAGGGTTTTTAATTGTTGAAATATGCAGGAGGTAGTAAAAACAATGCTTGCCTTCTGTGCCTAATTATCAAAAAGGACAGGAACATAAACACATCCTGCTTAAGAAAAGTGTTGACTTCCTTAAGAATATTGCTCCTATTTTATCTTTCCTTGAAAAGCAACTGGTACCAAGAGCTGTGACTGGGGCTTTCTATGACACAGGCACAGTACAGGGTGCTCCTGAAAACCATGGTGGGAGCTCTGGCTTGAGGCTTTAAGGTTGCTCTATAATAACCATTGATTCAAGACTACTGGATTAAATTTCAGTGATCAAAGGAAAAAAATAATGCCTTAAATATTTCAAACTGTGAAGTCTTGTGAACATGTTTATTCTGTATTTCATTTCCATCACTGCAGTAAGTTTGGAGCAATGTTATTTATATTCAACACAAAGGAATAAATTGCATTATTAATAGTTCTCAGTCACTTGAACTCATGTTCATGCTACTGAAAATTTCCCACTGCAGTCCAAACTCAGAAGGTCGAGGGAGAAGCTAGGTGTACCTAGGGAACAGTAATCAAGGTTAAAAACTGAACCAAAATTTGCTATAACCATTAACCTGATTGCAGCTCTCATCACAGAGAGCAGACCAACAGAGAAGCACAAAATGAACACACGTAATGCAAATTAATTTTAAGGAGAGCTATGCGCACATGTACATCCATATTAACTTCTCTCTTGTCCAATAGATTCTAGAAAAGAAAAAAAAAAAAAACAAAACAAAACAGCAAACTTCAGATTCTGGCCCTAGGGCTTAAATGAGTAATGATGGATAGAACTTTCCCTGCTATTAACGTGTCACTATGAGAAAGAAGAGACTGTCTAAAAAAGACTGAATTAATGGACTGCATGGCACAGAAGTGTGGAAATCTAATCACAGAAACAGGGAGTGGATGGGGTTGGCAGGGACCTCTGGAGATCATTCAGCCCAACCCCCCTGCTCAGGGATCATCTGGAGCAAGTTCCACAGGACTGCATCCAGGTGGGTTTGGAATCTCTCCGGAAAGGGAGACTGCACAGCCTCTCTGTGAAGCTAGTTCCAGTGCTCTGTCACCCTCACACACCCATAAGCTCTTGTCTTTTTCTTCACCCAGTCCCTGACAGAGCTCAGCACATTCCAGTTGCTCTCTCCCATAAACAGCAGCTCCACCACCTTGCCTTGCTGCCCTGGCTTTCCTAGAAGGAATGTAGTCATCCATGACTCTATTCCCACCACATCTCAGCAGCTGCAATAAGATCATGGCCCCAGTGACAAAGAGCAGAAAGGCAAAAGAAGTACCACTGCTGCCAATTCCCTTCCTCATTAATTTCTTGTTGTTATATTTAGCTTACTGCCCAGGAGTGCATCCCAATTCCACTAGAGGGGACTCAGCAAGGGTCTGCTTTCACAATAGCAGCCCTCAGGCACATGGGGCTTGACCCTGCTCCCATTCAAATAAACAGGAATTTGGCCATGGACTTGCAATAGCAGGATACCTGTCTTGAAAACGGTTATTTCCTATTAAAAAATGTTGGAGCCCTGTTCAGTAACTCTTCACTTGTGCCCTTCTACTCTAAAATAAAGGCGAATTGTTGAAAGACAAGCTCATAATTTATCTATATAGTTCTGTGTATGAGGCTCCTAAAAAGCAATTATCAGCAGCAATAACAATATGAGCTGGTTTCTTATGTAAAATTTGTTTCTGAGGTAAACAAACCCTCTGGAATTTTAAGGAGCTGCCCTTGACCCACCCTAGCTGGGAGATGAACAGTGAAAAGAAGGAAGGGAAATGGGAAGAAGAGTGACAGGGCCTGATCTCTACAGCAGAGGTGAGCACAGTGATTTGTACACCTTGCTGATCTTCCAGCAGAAGAACTACTTGTCAAAAACCACAGGGTAGAAGCAGAACAGCACCAAGGCCATGAGACCCTTTCCATTCACCACCTGCCCTGAAGGGGCTGCGGGACAGGACGTGGTTCAGTGCCACTGCCCTGGCTGATGTCCCTACACTACAGCAACCCCTCTGCCAGCCCCTTTCATGATTTCCCACAGGAATTCACAGACTTGCCCAAACAGGGATGAGAGGGGCTGCAGCACAAAGTAAAAATTAACAATTCTCCAACGTGTGTCTATGGAATCTCCTTGCAGAGCTGGCTCCAGTGATTGTTCACTTCCTGGCTGGAGCCCAGGTTTCTAAATCCCTGCCAATAGTATTTCTAAAAATGAATTTCCAGCAATATCTTAATCAACAAAATGTTGCCACATCACAACACTTCACAGCAGAATCACAATGAATTACTCTTAAAACTCCACACAATTAAAAAGCGTAATGAGCATTAAACTGAACTTGCCTCTGAGAAATGGTTTCAGTACTCAGAGCAGCCGCTCACTGATTTCTGCTGTGACTTCTGCATTCCAGCCCAAGAAGTCAGATACTGAACCAGTGTTTTATTCAGGTTAGGGCTCCTTTAAGGGGAATTTAACTGACAATATGAATGTTAAAATAATTAATGTCTTGTTTTCACGACAAAATAGAAATGAAACCCATCCTGTGAAGATGTTGTACAGTTTCCATTCATTTCCATTCACACACACTTGACAACTCTCTGCTTTGGGGTAAAAAGTTCTTCAGGACTATGAAATTTTGGGCTGCAACTTTCAAGTAAATAATTTGAGCAGTCTTGTGTTCAAGCTCTGCCGTTTGGGATATTTGTACCTTTAGAAATAGAAACGTTTTGTATCTTGAGGATAGGAAGCTTGGTCTATTATCTTGGCAGCTTTCTGTCCAGTGATATGCAATGGTCGTACTGAAACAAGACATGAACAAAGAACCCTAACTCAACTCTGGAGTTTAATGTATATTGAACGCTTACATTTGCCATTCAAGATAGAGTGTCTGAAGTGGATGCAATTTCCTTGGAAAAGTTCATCTCTCTAGACTTCTGTCTATATTTTCAAATGTTAAAATAGTAATTACCTGAAAAGTGATGTAAGGGGAAAGTACGTATGCTGCACGCTTTACAAGTAAAAGCTTTTTAAAATTTTAATAAGTATACTAACTATTGGGCAGTAAGTAAAGAAGAATTTAACAAATGTCAATGCTGTTAAGGCACCATGGGGAAAAATGCATTTCCCCAAATGTTCACCACAAAAACAAACAAGTCCAAGATGGAAGATAGCCAGAGAAAATTATACTCTGACTACCACAAGCTGAAAATTGTGCGAAAAAGCAGCCCTGAAGCTCTCATATATGGGAATGCAAAACAAATGGCAAAAGCACTAATCTATTTCTTCCCACCACTTCCTTGCACCCGGACAGCTTTATTTGGACAGAATGGTGCCTCTCTAGTGGCAAAATTAATGGAATACATGGATTTGGGAAAGAAAGGAATCACAGATATCTATGAGTTACATTTGTAAACCCTTGCCTCCAACAGCCTTTATGTGATTCATTTGAACCCTTCTTAAAGAAAAGGCCTGTAAAAAATTTATTGTTGTGAAACAGCAACACAGGAATGTCAGTAAAATGAGGGCTGGAACATCTCCACCTTAAAAAAACCCCATCCAAATAAAGAAGAAGAAAAAAAAGTTTTAGTTAGGAACCAGTCTAGCTAGAGTACGACAACTCAGAGCAGCAGAATTGCATTCCAAAGTTTTCCTTAGTAACTTCCAAGAGTCTCCCACAACAGCATGGGAGAGAGAGGGCATTTTGCTTCTTCAGGTAAATTGAAATCCCACTGCCTTTCCTGCTTAACATAGCAAATCCTTTGTGCAATGGCTATTACATTACACCTCACTGTTCACTCCTGATATCACCTAAGGGGCTCAAATGAAATCCATTAGAATAAATAAGATTTTATCAGTAACCTGCTGAAGCCCCAGTTGTTTCCCTGGGCAGAGTGAGAGTGGATAATCCTTGACAGTGCTGCCAGGAATGCCCTGAGATTTGCTGCTTGCAGTGCTTGGTCTGCAGACCTGTTTCTGCCAAGAACACTGAAGTGAAGCTCAGAACAATGCTTCATGTTCTGTGTTATGTGAGCCTGGTTCTTTATTAGGAAGTTTCTTTCTAGCTACTGAAGTATGTTTAGGAATACATCTTGTTCCTATGGAAATCAGTGAGAATTCTGCCCTTGCCTCCAAATAGAGCAGGAACAGACTCCCTGTCTGCAACATCAGACATCTTGGCATAAAGTGAGAAAATTGGGAGGGCCTGCTAAGCTTCACTGGTGTGGAAAGGTTGGCCTACAAATCAGGGGACTCTCAGAGGGGAAGCAGGAGGGCTACAGCACGTGCAGAGGGGAGGCCTCTCCCTGCCTTATCCCCTGAGAAAATCCCAATTTCACTCCCTGGCTCCTTCCCCCTGCCAGCCCGTCCTGGCAACTGAAGAGAAAAGGCAGAGCAGCAGCAGCATCTCATGGCTGAGGGGCAGCTGAACCCATCACTCTGAGCAATACAGGTATGGGAGGAACTTGAATTTTTCACAAGTAGAAAATACACCAAGGTCCAAAACGTCCAAAATTACTTGGGAGTTTGAGCATGTGAAAATCAGGCATCTCAGAGATGGGGGAGAGGCATCCTTTTAGAATGCATTTTTTAAAACACAGATTTCTTTGGGGCGTTTCAAACTTGGGCCTTAAAAGCCTAAGTAGTTTTGAAATTATTATACATGGTTAATTAAAAATATGGTATGTGAAAGGCCAGAAAGGAGCTTTTTTACATCTTCATGTTTAAGAAGGTTCGTTTTTTAAAAGAATAAAATGACAGAAACAGGAGAGTTTTACGTTACCATTGGTATGTAAAAATACAGTCTTTGTTTCATCTTAAGTTTGGCCATTAAATTCTGATGAAAAGCAGAAGTTAGTCTACCATATATAAGAGATATCACTTTAAAAGTCAGGTTTTCATGTGCAAACCTTTCATACTAAACAATCCTGCCTCAATCTGGTTTATCAGAAGTATTGATTATTAGGGTGATTTTAAAATGAAGACCAAACTAAAAACCCTATAGCTAAATCAAGTACACCACCATTTGAAGTATAAACACTTTACAGTAGATTATGAAGAATATAACTGAGCTCCCAACTGGAATTTCAGAAACATCTCTCATACCTTCCTAACACCATTAATCGCTCCTGTCAAATGAGGCTGTGCATTTTATAAGCTCAAAAAGTACACCTGGAAACGCACCTGCCCAACCCTCTCCTAAAAACAGAAAAAAAACCCCAACAAACAAACACACACACACACAAAAATTCACTTTAGTCCTGGATATTTAGTGCTGGTTTCTGCCCTTCACAAGCCCCTTGCTGCCAATATGCCTGTTTTAAATTCATAATGGCCTTATTTTTCCATCCAGAAAACCAGTACATCCAACCTGGCAGCAAACAGGAAAATCAGTGATGAGCCATTCTTTGTTTTCAAGTCTTTGGAGTACAGATCTGTGAACTTTTTATCTGAAATCTGTTTCCTTCAAATATGTTCAGCAAAATGAATGTTAAGGAACTAGCACTGGAAGTAATTTCTCACAACATCTTCACACTGATCTCCAACAATCTCACTGGGGTACAGATGCCAGTGACCAAGGCCTGAGACAGGAAAAATGTTGACTACCATCTGTTATTGTGCTGCACTAACATTTTGCTTCTTCCCCAGAGATCTCTCTGGGCACAATATATGCACATAGCACAACTCTACACTCCAAATAAGCAACCCTGAATGATAATGATTAATGGGGATAGGGAAAAGTTATAATGGAGGGGTAAAGTGACTTGGCCAGAGCAGATCAGTTATAAAGAAAGGAGCTCAACCGCCTCCTCTAAATAATGGTCCAGTACTTATTTATCCCAGGTGTGGAACTTCCAACACCACGGAAACAAAGAATATTAAGTCTATTTCCACATGACAGCAAAGTCTGGGCAATAGGCTGGTTGAGCAATTTGCAGTACCTTGAATACGAACACCATAAGAAGCATTTTTGTTTGTAAAAACCAGTGTACATTATATCCAAGTTTCTTTGGTATAATGTTGAGTAAAACACAATGCAAACCAATATCATTATCCATATTTATAGACTTAGCCTTCATATCTATGTACTTTTTTTCCACTCCCTGAAACAAAATCCCTTTATCAGTGACAGCTTTACATACTCAGACGCCTTCTCAAAACCTTAAGTGATTATTGTTCTGAAAATATCTATAAAAGTAATAAGGGCTTGTTATAAATTATCTTTCTTGCTGCCTGTTATCAGTCGTAAAAAATAAAACTAAGATTTTTTTTTTTCCCTCCTCATGGCACTCAGGGTCTGAGAAATGAACTGGAATATCTGCTGCTCTAACTACCACCAGTAATAAAAGGCTGAGCTTCAGAGATGAAAAGCACAGAGTAAAACCTAGATCACTTTCCCTCTACTTGTATTGACTGTGCAGCACTAAGTAGTAAAACTGTAATTATTCAGCATGGAAATTTAAGTCAGTGACATCCAAAGGAGACAAGATGACAACTAAGATTTTTGTTCTTTTCTTTCTTTCTATTCATGGGGTTGTCATTAAGTTACTTCACTGGTAATTGGGGCTGGTGATGGCCCTCCATTCACAAGAAATATTTTCAGAGAGGTATCTCACTACTGAGTTGCTAAAAAACAGAATACAAAAATCAAGGGGTATTTCAGTAAAAATACCTTTAGGGTATTTCAGTAAAAGCTTGAAACTTTTTTCAAAAAGTGATTTGCCTACTCTAATGCATTTGGAATGAGGCAGATGTTTTAGCACTTTGCTGGACTGAGCTGAGGGTAGACTCTTTCTCACAACATGAAAGAGACAGTTATTTTATAACAGTTTATTCAGCGAGAAGGAGTGTTTCAAGACAGAAGAAAGAACGTATGCTTCATACAGAAGCTCCCCTACTATTATAACTTCCTACTCCTGTAATCTGAAACAGTCACAACTGAACGTCTCTCGGTCAGTATTTCAGAACTGAGTATTCTAAAACATTCCTTACACACTGCCAATGCTTCTCAACATAACACTATATATTAAACTGTCTCTTGCAAAACTATGGAAATTTGCAGGAGAGTTTCAGATGTTTAACCTAACATATAGTTAAAAGTCTGTGTTTGCTCATTCTCTCTAAAAAAAAAAAGCTTTTAAGTCCCTTCTTAGGTTGCAATGCTAAGGCAAGTGATCAAGACTGTCATTCAGTTTCACAGCATTTTCTTTCCTTACTCTTGCATCTTCTCACTGGAGGTGTACTCTTTGTAACAGTGGATACTCCTACAAATTTCAGAATGCTAAAGACCCTTGTTTTTACCTGATTCTGAAGATGTTAACCCAGGAATGCATTTTAAAATGGCATTAGAACCACTGTTTTTAGCTGGATGGGAACAGTTCACATCTTTTGAAGACCAGTGGGACTGTGATATGTTAAATAGACTGGAGTTAAAAAGGAGGATTTTTACCTCTACCATTAGGGAAAGGAACTTATATGTTCACTCCTTGTAACAGAAGACAATACACTCATATACTCGGTTTTAACACTACTACATCTTAGATAAAGTGTTTTTCTTGATTAGCTGAGAGCACAGGTGCGAGTGAATGACATTTCCTTTTGCTGAGCAGAGTGGGGTAGGAAGAAGTTTAAGAGACCTGTCAAGGTCACACCACAGCACGATGACAAAGTTACAGAGGAAGTCACTGTACCACCACTGATTCCCAGCTCAGCTGTAGCAGAGACTGCAACACGGATCTCCTCAAAGGGTTCTGTGCTGCCAAACGACACACAAGCAGAAAGATAAGTAACATCAACAGATTTTAACACTAATATATCTCAGGAGTACTTTGAACATGATACAAGTCGGACCACGGCTTAGTTTGAGTTTTGCAGCTAAACGAGGTAATGCAGCAGAACAAATACTCAGAAACCTTGTATAACTCTCACACTTGCTCAATCACATCCGCGTATCGTTAATTAAGTCTGGGGAAATCGTGGAGCGTTAGAGGAAAAGAGAAGAGGAGCCACAGGATCACGCAGGGTTTATTTGCTGGTTTTTGTCCCCGGTGACAAAACACGGTACTAGTACGTATATGAAAAGAGAGAAAATCGGGCAAATAGATAACCCCGAAGGCTCCGAGGGGTCCCGTTGTCATGGAAACAAGTCGCCGCTAATGAGCTTTCCACGGCATGAGTGATTAATACCCGAGCCCTGTAAATAAATATTGATGCCGAACGCAGCCAGAAACGCAGGCAGCCGCTGGATCGGGGCGAGCAGCAGCGCAGCGCGGACACGCCGCGGCTCCCTGCGCACAAAGGGGACCGCACAAAGTTTCCCGAGCGCTGCTGCCACCGCGCTGCGCGGGGGAGCGACGGCGGCCACCGCGCAGCACAACGCGGGCCGGGCCGAGCCGAGCCGAGCCGAGCCGGGCGCTCTG
>JAYDZK010000056.1:54483698-54494068 GCA_034509185.1 Euphonia xanthogaster | reverse complement strand
GTGTAGTATAATAAAGTGATTGATCAGCCTTCTGAGAATCATGGAGTCAATGTTAATTATCACCTGGCTGGGGGCCTCCGGCGACAGATCCCTTCAGTGCCTACAGAAAAACAGAAAACTCAGAAGAACAAAGAAGAGTCCACTACAGGCAAATAATTCCTTCTATACCATAGAAAATATTCATTAGGATCTGGCACTGGGAAATCTGGTATTGCCCTGCAGTGCAGGTAGGAAATAATGAGCATGTACAAAATTCATGCTGTTAGATGTATACATTATTCCAGGTCAAATGGGTGTGAAAGGTTACACCACTACTATTTTCTCATGATTCTACTGAATTTCTGAGTGCTGTGCAGGACATGAGATGGGGATGAGCACAACACCAACAGAAGCATGACTGCAGCTGGAATTGTCTTTGCCTATTGGCCAGGGGAAATCTGCAGGGAGCAGCAATAGCTTTTATCAGAATAACAGCCATATTTTGGGGAAAATAAAAGTCTAGACAAAGCCATAGAGACCCATTTGGCTTTTTATGTATATGTTTGTCATGGCTGTAGATTTGTGATTTTCAGATAAGACATTAGGAATTGGGGTTGTTTAAGTCTGAGCTTTTTCTTTCTTGCTGCCCTTTAAAGGTAATCACTGAAATTAGTGACTTATGGAAGAAATACCATGAATTCTGGAAATATCAGTTCACTAAGTGATAGATACATGTACAAGGATGATTATTCTTTACACATTTTCCAGAAGTACAAAAAGTGGGAACTTTAATTAGAACTAATGTTTTTTAATGAGGAACAAACTGAAGATCACTGTCATTAGAAGCCATAAATTCGTGGAAGCATCAATTTCCTAGATGCAAAGGAAACCCTACCAGAACATCCTGGCTAGACAATACATGGACAATTTTTCTGACTGAATTTAAAGCTTTCCTTGCTTGTATTCATAAATCAAACAGAAAGCCCGAGCTATTTCATTAAGAACATTATTGCTGATGTGAGGAGCCCGTGCAACTACTGACAGCACAAAAACATTGGGTGAAATCCTGTTTGGATTAAGTTAATCAGCTTACTCTACAACAAAAAAATCCCAGTCATTTGGGAAGACAAATGCATGGGTTAAATCTCATTGAGGGAGAAACATGGCTTCATGCACAAAAAACTTCTTAGTCAAAATCCATAACAAGATCAAGAATTCAGGTTGATGTTCAGCACTTCAGTTCTGCTTGCTATTCAATACCTTTGCCAGAGGAGTTCTAGTTCCAAATAAATTAACATAATATAGGTTTTGCCTGCAAAGGAAAATTGCAGTGGTTTCAGTTGGAGCTTTTCTTTTATATCAACTTGCTTCATTAAACATCAAGCAAATCCATGTATGCACACAGTTAAATTGATTTAAAACTGGCTTATGTTGATCTAGCTTAATTCAAAGGGTGGAGTTTTATATGGCAGCTATACATAGATTTAAGTGCATCTGCACAAGACTGAAATTGTTCATTTAAACTGACTGAAAATGAGACTTCAGTAAAGCCACTTTTGCAACACTTTAAATAGCAGGTTAGCTTTTACTAAGTAAATACTCACTGAAGAAGTTGACAGCCACTTTTCAGAAAAGAAGAGATTCAAACCAATTTGAGTTCAATTTTAAAGAACAGACATTAGGCTTTCTATTTGTACAAAACCACAAAGTATCGACTCAGGTGCTGACCTGAAAATTTTATTTTTTGACTTATGATTGTGCTATAAAACTAACCCTACTTTTAAAGGTATTTGATAAATTTAATCTGCTATGAATTCTCTCTTTTGTTTTTTCTTTATTGACTTAATTTTTACATGTACCTTCAACATTCTCCCATTGCCACAATGGCTGTTTGCTAATACTTAGAAAAGTTTTATTAAGTATTCCAGTGGTATTGATCATCTCAACCTGTGAAGGACTCATAAAACCCACAAGCGCTGATCACCAGGATGCTTTCTTACAGTGCACAGAAGAGAGAGAAAAAAAAAGAGATTTTGCTAAGATATTGAATAACTTCCCTTATAGGGATGTTCAAGTCACGCTTTGAGGTCCAGTGGTTCCAGAGAGACCAAGGTTCACCCCGAACCTTCTCTGTGCTTAGTTTAATGTTCAGTGTGCCATCAGTGACAAATTTGATTTGTTTGGTGAAAGCAGAACCATGGTGACAATGATTTCTCTGTTTATTAGCTTTAATAATAGAAAGTTGTTGTCACCTCCCTGTCGCAAACAGTGATGAAAAGGCCACCAATCTGCAGTCATTTTATGGGTGAAAATGATCTTCATTTTGATGGTGCTCTTCACAATTCCATTTGGGACTTTAGACATGAGGGGTAGGGGGCGTTTTCTGGGAATCCGGAGTGTTCATGTTCTTAGGTAATACTGGAGTCCTTTTGGTGGCAATTTTAAGGTGTCATATCATCTCATTTTTCCTGTTAAAAAAAAACAATCCCAAAACTTTAGAATGTAAAGTACATCAGGAGGCAAAACATTTTTATAGCCTCAGAGATAAGTCATCTTTCATAGTCATGATTAAATGAAACGTGAAAAGGGGCTGACCTTTGAGGCAAAGCAATTTCCACTTATAAAAGGGAAATTTTAACAAGGTGCTCTAGTGAGGCCCCTTCCAGCATGTTTGTGGAGAAGGCTCCTCATGTCATTACCAGTCCCCCGAGGTAAACCGCTTGTGCACTGAAGAGGCTGATGCAGAGCAGATTTTAGCTGCTAGCCATGGCACAGTGCTGTTACTGCCCCTTCATGGGTCTTGGATGACCTCAGGGGTGCTCAGACTCTGCGTCCAAACAGAAAAAGAACAACATATTTGTCGTCTGCTCAGCAGAAAAAAGTCTGTGAACAGTGAAGTGTAGCCTAATACAGATAAAAAACTAAATGCTAGGTGAGAAATTTACAGTGAAAAAAACACTGACAAAAAAGAGAGGGAAAGCAAAACTAACAAGAGCAGAGTATGTCAGATTTCTGTCAATCTTCTATGTAGTATAATGATATAAGACTATTAAACCCCAAAATAATAAAATGTAAATCCCGATTCAACTGAAGTGAATGACAAGACTCCCACTAACCTAAACAAAACTGGAATTTCTCTCACAGTGTTCTTGTCACTGTGCAATGTGCTGGTCACTATTATACTCTGCTATAACCACCAATAAAATCTGATTGAGCCTGGGATTATTTTGCTATCCTTCTTACTTTCACTGGTTTCCAGAGGTGTGGTTCCACTTCCCAGAGCAGCACACATATTTAATCTCTTTCAGACTATGGTAGCACAGATATGCTTGAAAACCAAAAGACACAAAAAATTCTGGCTTAACATTGTAGAATATTTTCCAGACTTTAGCTGAGAATAGTTTCAGGATGTGGCTGACTATAAACACAATAAAACCAAACAAAATAAAAGCGTAACTTTAGAGTAGCCATTTCTATCTGTGGCTAACAACCTGCTGTAGCTCTATAAAATATTTCTAAAAGCCTAGAAAAGGCAAAGAAATAAAGCATTTATATTGCCCGTCAATGAAATTCACTCTGCCAACGCCTGCAGTGACCATAAGAGAATCCAACATTCAAGTCATTTGAATTTTTGAGAATCCAAAAATTCAAAGAAATTGAAAAATCAAATGTGTTAAAACAGTGATATTGCTAAACTTGATGACAAGGTGTTGTAAGTGGATGTAGAAAATGAGAATTATCAATATTTATGCAAAATACTACTTAATACAAAACCAACGAAAGAGTGACAAACCAATTTGATGAGGGTCTAGGATTTGGATGAAAACCTATTCGTTCAAGGTACCTTCCTCAGGCTGAAATCCACGTACTTTTGATAGCCTGGAAACGTGCACAAGGATGGATTCTTCGGAGTTACTAAGATTGGCTACTAAGGCTGCTCCCCTAAGGAAAAGAAGCTTCTTTATTCATATCTTTTGAGCACTTTGTTTACCTTATCTTTTCACCAGTAGCTTTTGAGGGGTCCAAGTTCAGCCAAATTTCACCAATAATTAGGTTGCTACAAGTTTTTTAAGCACAGTGAGGAAAAAAGGACAAGATAATATTAATCTCTTGGTGAGGGAGAGAAGCTGCAGTGTGACTTTTACTTAACTTGATGACAGAGAATTGACACAGAAAGCAAACCCACTAAGTGCCATTGTCTTCAGTCAGACCTCAAAACCACTGCAAGACACTAAGCCATAAAAATGTAGTTTTTATTACCTCTGGCAGCCCTAGAATTATTTGTTCTGAGAATAGATATAACAACGGCTTCCATTACTGATTAGAAGTTTTGCTGCTGTCTCAAGGGTATTCAGGACTTGAACCTTTCACACAGAGGGCAAACTCCGCAGGGCACACACTCCATCAAGAGCAGATGATGTAGCCTAGAATTCTTGATCTGTAATCAGGCTGGGGTGACAAGAGTACACAGACTTGTGTTTTTAATGATTGTAAGGCTTGTTGATTTACCCAAAGGTTGCAAGTTCCCCAATAGCTTTGGCTTTGATTGGATTGCCAGGCTGAAAACATCTGTGATAATATTGGAAAATCTCAGGCTCGGTTCTGGGAAGCATAACTGCAGTGACTGAATAGGTGTTCACCCTGCTTCAGCCTCATGGGATGTCAAGATATATGTTCACTTACTACAATAATATCTTAAAATCATAAAAGCAATCAGCTCATCTCAAGTAGGAGTGATAGGTTTAAACATCTGAAATGACTGGCTGTTAATGGAATAAACTGGTCTTACTATAGAAATTTTAGACTGGGAATAATTTTTAAGCACCTGGAGTTAAATTACAAAAATGAAATTACTAAATTATTTTTGTTAGGTGAGCTGGATTGGACTGAGGGATCTGAGGAGGTGAGCTAAGTTTTTTGAGCATTTCCCTGCTGGACTGCAGAATCATCTGCTGAACCAGAGGCATCCTGTGGCAGCAGAAGTGCCTGGTGGCACAGCTGATGCTGGGGCCCAGTGATGTTGCTTAGCAACTTCACAGGGATGGCTCTGACAATTAACTCTCGTGTGCCGGGTGTGTGCTGGGAACAGGGAAAAACACAGCAATCATATCCCCAGAAGAGACCCCAGGAAAGCTGCGTGTGCCCATCTGCAGCAGGACTCCAGCCAAAGAAGCCTTTGTGCTGTAGCTGTTTCTTAAGCAGCAGCTTTTTTGGACATTCTTTCCACACAAAATATAGCATAATTTCCAAGAGGATTAATCAATACCAAAATGTACACACCTGTTAGTGAACAAAAAAACGTGCATGGCCATTGCTCCAAAAAATGACCTTTTCCATTTGTGTTCACACTTGAATCTGAAATTACTTCAAGTGTGGAAAACCCTCATTTAACCTGAGCCATTGGCCCAACCACAAAACCATTTCCTTTTGCCCACCACATATTATTTTTGCTCTTCACCTGAAACCATACTAAGCTGTGCCTTAGTCTGAGTCAAGGTGTCCTGAGACACTGAGAAAGAATGAAGAAAACAATGAGTTCTCATCTTCAGGATGGTACAGGGTTGCACTAGAGCTGAGCCACAGTCACAGTCCTCTTCCTGGCTTCCCCCTCTCCCTTCTCAGGGAAAACCACCTGCGTCCCAGTCTGTTAAAAAAGACCCCAAAACAGTTGCTGATCTTCTATAAGCAAGAAAACCAGCATTTCCTGTGTGCTTTGCAACATGGTCTCTTAAGGATGCTGAAAGCCAGTACTTTGCAGGAAAATTGTAGCAAAGGGAAACTTGTGAGTAAATTTACATTTTCGCAGTTTTAGGAAAAAAAATCTCTGAAGGACAACCTTTTTTCCTGCAATCATTAAAAGAAGCTACAGTTCCCTTTCAATCAGGATGCAACAGTTTTAATACACTTTACACATTAACCATTTTAATACAGTTTACACATTCACCTGAAAAAAACCCAACCAGCTTGTTTTGTAGCAGTCAAAAATAGTTTTTCTACAATTCAAAATTCAGTCAATTACAATGTTACAGAGCTCTTGTCTTCCGATTTTTCAATCAGCTCCTGCACAGGAATGATGCCTTATTATTGCAACTGCTTCTTTTGTCTGTTGAGTCGTGTCCTAATGACAAATTGCCCTAATGACAATGAATATAATTTTGAAAATTATTTCATTGCATGAAGGATTTGACATAGTTTATACACTGACAGATTTTTAACATGGCAGTGATTTGTGATCTACCAAAGAAAACACCCAGCAAATGAAAATGCTCTGCAAAGCCTGTGCATTTGCATAATGAGTTTACGTTTAATGAGGAGCTGAATATGCATAAGCACAGCCTGTTTCACAGGCTGAGCTGTGCCCATGTATGTCAGCTGTCATGGCACTCCAGACACGCCATTTCCATGCCATCTATCCAGGGGTTCCATGGCTCCCAGGCCACGGACACTGATGGAAAGCAGCACAAAGCAGCACTTCCCAGCACCCCAGGAACACACCGGGAAGTCCTTTTACTTTGGAGTTTGGCAAGTACAGTAGCATCACTGCTGTCTTTATCACCATGTATAAGCAGAGAGGGAGAGGGAGAGAGGAGAAAATACACAGCCCTAAACTACAGTTGATCTGATTATTGGTATCAGGAAAGAACAATCTTACAGAGAAGCTATGAGGGGTGAGGTATAAGCTGGAAACATCCTGCCTGGCCGGAGCTTCCTACTACCAGCACCAGGCTGAGAGAATTCCCACAGCCTTCATTTCCTGACTTCTGTACTGGTAATTTCCTTGGTAAACATAACTGGGCTTTTCTTCATCATCTTTGGCAGCAAGATTTTGTCCTCTATCAGGAATAAATGGGCCAAAAATGTGCAATCTCTCTTGTGGAATTTTCAGCTGTTGAGGAAGAGTTGAGTGCCAAAAAGCAGATCCCTTGGTGGATGCACTCGGAATATTCATTTTCAGTTTCCAGGCTGTGGCATCGAAGACACAAACTCCCACCAGTTTTGGGCTGCAGATATTAGACCCAAGCTATGTTGAACAAGGTTGATTCTGAAGTTAGCTTTTCAAGCTGTTATTAATGTTCTTGTTTTCTAAAGTATTACTTGAAACAGATATGAAAACCTGTGTCAATGCCACATATCCATCCTCCCACTCACACACTGTCTATCGGGGTATGTCTGGCTGAAATTTGAGTTAATTCCCAGGCTGAAGGAAGTTCATAAAACTTTCAGCAAAACTGGGCTGCATTTTAGGAGCTTGAAGCCACGTTACAGCTTGGGAATGAGATCAGGGCAAGCCCACTTTCAATGGAAATGCTGTACATTCTTCTGTGTCTTGCTTTGAATTTATTAATTTCCTCAACTTCTACATTAAATATAAGGTGAGAACTTGCTTGAATTCAGTAGGAGAGCAGCACACCCATGAGATACTCCCCAGTTCCTCATAGCCCAATGGACACTCGGGACCCAACTGAGATTTTATCTCAGGCTATTGATTTCAATAAAAATACTCCAGCTATCTTTAAGAGTTTTC
This sequence comes from Euphonia xanthogaster, assembly GCA_034509185.1. Lineage (NCBI taxonomy): Eukaryota > Metazoa > Chordata > Aves > Passeriformes > Fringillidae > Euphonia > Euphonia xanthogaster. The sequence goes on along the minus strand of JAYDZK010000056.1, from coordinate 54,486,564 downwards.
TTCAACTCTGCTGGTCAGAGTAGGAGGCATGGTGATCGGGTTCTTACTAAGATGGAAAACTGAAGACCTCTTCTCAAGCATTGATGGAATAAGGAGCTGAAATCCTGTTTTCTTTAAATGTATTTGGTGGAAGGGAGTAGTAAAAGGGTGCTTTTCCAGGATTATACAACACCACATGGAATTGCAGGAAAGAAAACCAGGCACATGCCTTTTAAAATCTGTTGTGAAATGACTGTTTCAGTCACTCTGAGATTGTAGTGCAGACCAAGCAGGAGGGGGATGCACCACCACAAAACCTAACAAAGGATCATGATGAGGGAAAGAGCAAACTCTTTTTCTAGGTTTCTCAAACAGTTAAAATATTCAGGACTGCAGTTAGGACACATGCAAAATATTTACTCTCCCAGCAAATGATGCCCTTTGGGTGTGAAATGCAGTGCATTAGTAAGAGAAGGATGAGCTCCTGCTGTCTCTTCTTGTGCATAATGTCACTCCTCCATGAAAGAGAGAGTTTGGTTTGCACAGCCATCAGTTTGGCAGGCTTCTCACACGGAAAACCCTGCTGTAGTGCCTGCAAGAGACAATCTTTTTTATTGCTTTCAATACCTACCGGGCCCAATTCCTGCAAAATAAACCCAGGAATCAATAGAGTCTGTGAAGCAGCTTTCACCTCTGACTGCGTCTTGCTGTGTGTCAGGGGCTCTCAAACTGTGGTGTACAAACCATCCAAGTGCTGTGCCTGTGTGATGTTGCAGCTGTGGTAGCTGCAATTGAACCCCAGTTCATTTAACAGCACAAAATGAAAAGCATTAAGTGCTCCGGCAGCTTGGTGAGGCTGCACATCCCTGCAAGAGGTGTCCTGGAAACAGCAAGGTGTGCCACAAATCAGGGCTGGGGTGGCTCTCAGCTCCATGTTATGTCCAAACACAGACCTCAGGGCAAAAAGGTTTCCTCTGCTCATCTTGTACAGCTGATGCCACTGTTGGCAGGGGTACCTGTCACTGCCAGGGATGACAAAATCCAGTAAAAGAAAGTTTGGTCAGGATTACTTCTGACCACAGATACAAAATGGAGGCAGCAGGGAAGAGTGGAAAATTAATGGCAAGTCGTAATGAATTTCCACTAAGCACCCTTCATCTCATACATCACACATTAATGCAGTGTTTAAAAATGTATTTCTTTAGTCAGTAATAGAAAAATTAAATTACGCATTATTAATAAAGTAGCTTGCAGAGAGGTTTCCAAAAAAGGTGAACAGTTTCCAGAGGAGATATGAAGAAGTTGAGATGCCAGTGCTAAACAAGGAGGAAAGTACTTGGGACTCTTTCAAAAGTCTTTCTGGACACTCAGGATTTATTGATGGGATGGCAGCTGCCAAAGCTGGTGAGAGAATCAAACTGGGGATAAAGTTGCCTTTGCTGTGCAGAACTGGTCAATGATCACCCCTAGTGTGTGTTGGGCAGAGATGTGGCTAATCTGGTAACTTTTAGGTGAAAGAGCATTCTCTGGTATTAATCGATGTAAAGACAATTAAACCTCATAAAAACCACACAAAGCACAAGTTGCTGTTAGAGCCATGGAGACCTGTAATAGTTTCACCAGCACAAAAATGCTAAAACAGCTCTAAACCTCTGGTCACATAATCCAAAACAAATTCAAAGAAATTTATGTTACTGCACATAACCTGGGAACTGTGGTAATTCACAGCCCTTTTTTCACGTGTGCTGAGAGCCTAATTTCTTTAAGCTGATTTTCCCACTTGGATGGATTAAAAAGTTCACAAATGCAGATGCAAATAGAAGTTTTCAAAGCTGTAGTAATTGTAATTCATAAAGCAATATCCCACTTTTCTTTCCTGTCAGGACTGGGTGAGGTGCCAATGGTGCCAAAGAAAGAAGATTGCTTTTGCAGCTTTTCTGGGGTAGGGACAGGGCCTTGCAGTGAGGTATACACCAAGTCAAACAAAGTTAAACCTCCTGCTTTACTGCAGTAATAAACAATTGCTGAATTAAAACAGAAAAGAACATTTACCCAGGATCTTGAGAAAGATTATTTTAATATAGAACAGAGTACTGTTAAAGCAATTAAATAACTGGTAAAATACCCCAAAATTCAGCAGGATTTCAGCATCTGCAGGTTGGCAAATCTATCGATACTACTTTTTCTGCCATACCTAAATACTACTTTCTCCCCCAGAACTGTGTTCACTCTGCCTACCTCAGCAAAAGTTATTCTGGATTGCTGCTGCCCAAGTCCCTTCACACCCTGCCACACACACTGAACTCTGCTCCAGCTCAGAGATGGCTCTTCTTGAGCAGGAATGGAGGAGAAGAATAGAAGTGTGTGGCAGAGGTTTGGGAGAAAAGGGAAGCTTCTCTGTAAATCATGACATGGGAAGTATAAAAATTATTTCAAAGTGGCAAACCAAGAATCCAACTCACCCAGTGTCAAAATCCTAAAAAAAGGCATTATACAGTTTGAATGCAACAAAAATATACCTTGATTTTGTGCTAGAAAGGCCTTTACTCACTTATTAGTCTTAAAAGCTTCTGATACTCAACTGGATTTCCTTTAGCCTATGGGATACACGTGCTTTCATATGAGCTACATAATGGAAAATATTTGTGGATATTTTTCAGTATATATTGTGTGAAACTTCAATTTTTTCCCCCTAATTATTGCATATTTGGGTGAGATAACAAGAGATAACAACAGGACCTGCATATAGGACATTCATTCCAGCTGAGTCTTTATGGATTCCCAAATATAGGAGCCAGAAAGGATGCAGGATGCTCTGTTTTCTTTCTTTCTTTCTTTCTTTCTTTCTTTCTTTCTTTCTTTCTTTCTTTCTTTCTTTCTTTCTTTC
>JAYDZK010000056.1:54459777-54483672 GCA_034509185.1 Euphonia xanthogaster | reverse complement strand
ATTTGTAGCAGAGGCATCTTGCTGAGGGTTAATTAATAATCCAACCCAAGTAAATCAGATATTTCCAAAGAGGCGACAAGAGAGGTGATCTACCCGCAGGTGGATTTGGTACCCATGTTCAATTCATACAGAGACACAGGTTCTACAGATGATCTGAGATTACCAGCATCTTTCTAATTAAATTTCAAAAGCTTTGAAAGGCTACTGCTGCTTAAAAGGTTCTCTTCCAAACCCTGGATGTTTGCTCTACTTAACCGTCTCCTCTATCATACATTTTTAGCGAATTACACTACTAATGATGGGATTAATATTAAGCCATTTCACTATAAATAGGTTGGATGTTCTGCTACTATCTTGAATTAATGCATTTGGCAAGCACATCTCTGCCCTTATCCTTCTTTTCAAAAGAAATTTAGAATGACAGAAATAAAATGTCTTCAAGGTAAACCTGTCAGGCAGGACTGGATGCCTTTTATAAGAAGGGAAACTAAGCACACTTTCCAGAAAACACATGAATTAGACAAAGCTACAGGGGTTTTCTGTTTTCTTGCTTTTCCCCCACTTTCCAGTAACTTCAGCAGTTGCTTTAATTCTCAGAGCTCAGTAAAATGGCAAAGTCTCACACATTTTGGGCTTATCAAATCCGGTGAGTTTGGTTTTTGAAGGTATTGGCTGTTGGCCACTGCTCCAGCTGAGTCCCCAGTGACCTGGTGACACTTCTGGATGTGTTCCCACCTCTCAGCCTGCCACTGCACATGCAGCAGAACTCCATCTGAACCCAATCAGTCTGAACCTAATTCCTGTTTTGCTTTCTGTAAAGTGGTTAGGGAATTGGGCAGCAATGAAATGAGGGAAGGAAAAGACTTATGGACTCATCTACACCTTTGCCACAGAGCCACTGAAAGGCAGTCTCCAGCATTCTGCTCGGCCTGGAGGCATCTGGAATGGGATCCTGCATTACGTGAGGGAGCAGATGGAGATGCTGAAGAGATAAAACCTGATTCTTCCAAGGAGGAAACTCACCCTGTGAAGGGAGATCAGGGACAGGATGGTTGCCATGATTACCTTTTGATAATGATTCAAAAGCAGCATTTGGGGAGTTGTTATGGACTATGTTATTGGCCACATAAATCAACAAGGGTTCCTAGAAGAGTTGAGGGCCTGACCTATTGCAGCAGGCATTACACTGCCTGAACAGGGGCTCAGGAGTTAAGGGACATTACTTCTAGATCCTGCTTAGCTTTGAAGTGAACTGTGGCAGGAAAGAAGGAGGAAAAAAAAAAAGTGAGAGAAGAAAAAAAAGATTGATTTTACTTTTGGCAAATATTTGGCCACTAGGATCTACTCACCTGTCATTTGTCTTGCCTTAAGAATTGGCCTTTGCAGAATGAAACAAACAAGCGCTGCTGCACTGTGTGGCATTTTGCAGTGACACATAAGCCTCACTGAGGATAACAGACATTTATAGAGCAATCCATATGACTTTAAAATTATCCACCTTTGCTTTCTCATTGTTTAATCTACTAGTTTGCATTTGTTGTTTGAAATGTACACAGAGAGGTTGTGCTGCTGATAGCTATGTGAAAAGCCTGCTGTGTGTTAAGACTCATTATTTGTGTGCGTTCTAGCATCCCCTCCGGAGGACAGGTTTTCACATAGACAATTAAAAGCAGACAGTCTTCCTCCCCTATTCCTTAGGAGGTGCAGAGAATGGCTGCACCCACACAGATTCCCCAAAAGATGCAAAAATTTCCCCAGAAGAACCATATACACAACAGTGCAATCTTCCACTGCATGGGGTAGGCTGGAAATAGAAAATATAAACTGCTCTGATTATACTCACCTTGCTCCTGTTCCCTTGAGGGCTCACTGCCTGTTGCCAAAGGCTGGCATAATGCTGCAGCATCCAATAAAGCTGCTATGTGGACAGACAAAATTCAGGGACATGTAGGCAGCCCACTCACACCGAACTCCTTGACAGCTCATCCTTCATATTTCCTGCCACCCACTCACACACAACACTCCCTGCCTTGCCAGCACAAACATGGTGAGACAGGGAATTGGGCTTTAGTTGCCAGAAGTCTTATCCTGTGGTACTTTCTGGGAGATAACAACTTCACAGCCAACACCTGTGAATCACAGCGAGGATTTGGTCACCACAAAGAGAGAAAAATTCCTGTATTCTGTTGGAGTAATTCAATTATTGGTGAATTTTCAGCTAAAGTTCATTATTCTTTAGGAAGAGTGAATATAAAAAATGAATGTCTGTATTCTCATCTTCACCCTCCCATGTCTTGCCTTGCTTCAGTAGCACAAAACAAATAAATGGATAATGTGATTTCCTAGCTGACAACATGCAAAAGAAAAACTCCAGGAATAGAGAGTTATTTATGCCTGAATGTAGGGCTCACATTCATATTTATGTAGTTGGATAAGCATTCTGACTATCAGGGTTATTATCACATCAAGATTTTTAAAGGCAGCTAATCCAAATAGCTTCTACACGGATGTCACTCAATTCCAGCTCTCCTCTCTTGTCCTGGGGTCCAGGAAGTCTTCAGCAAGAAAATGATGTACACCTCTGTGCAAGCTAAATCCTGAGAAATTTAGTTTGACTCTGAAGCAGTATGTTTTACTGACAACCACAGATTCACAAAGAAAAATTACTATTTTCACATGAGTTGTAGGCTTATCTCCAGCTTCTGAAGTGCATTAAAACTCCATGCAAATATGGGAACACGCTGACAACGATAGCTTCATGACCATACCCCCCGATTCTATTGTTACACCACTGACACTTGTTTTTCAAGGTTCCATAGAGAAGACCTTGAGTCCTGGAGTGAGAACAAGCTCAGATTTACAGTCAGGAGTTTGCACATTGTCCCTGCTGCCAGGTAGGTTTCTTGTGAAAATCTGTGGTGACCTCAAACCTCTGTGGGTAGTTGAAAAAATGACCCAGCAATGCCACACGGAAGATGGAAACAGGGGGTTTTGGCTTCCACTAGCCCCTTTCAGGAAAGACACAATAGTTGTTTTAGTTAAATAAGGACAGACTTTTTTTAATTTATATATTTTTGTGCATATATATATATATATATATGCACATAAATATATACCAAAGTATATTTTTTATATACTTTTGGTAAATATATAAATAGCTCTAACACTACTTTAAGAGCGATTTAGGTTTTTCCCTTAGGGTGTAAGGGACTTCTATCTCAGGGCACAGATGTGCACTCTCGGAGCACAGGGCTCCAAGGACAGGAGGAAGGGAATGTCCTTCAGGGAATGTCTTGGTCTTCCTTGGAAGCATCAGACAGCAGCAGTGCCAGAGATGAGATACCTGACTAAGTAGGCCAGGGGCTTGATGAGAAGCAACAAAGCTGAGATCAGGAATGCACCTGAGGTTTGCTCCTAGGCAGTCAGTGAAAGGATGAGATGACAGGGCCTCAAGCTGTACCAGGGGAGATTCAGGTTTGACATCAGGAAGAATTTCCTCATGTAAAGGGTGCTCAGGCATTGGAATGGGCTGCCTAGGGATGTGTTGGAGTCCCCATCCCTGCAGATATTCAAGGAATGACTGGAGGTGGCACTCAGTGCTCTGAGCTGGGTGACAAGGTGAGGATTGGTCACAGGCTGGACTCGATGACCTGTGAGGTCTTTTCCAACCTCAGTGATTCTGTGCTTATGTGAGAATTTTGTTTTCAGGCAATGCTAGATGGATTCCACCCTATGGAAACACCAGTGCCAACAAGGGGTACAAAAACTAGACAAGACTTTGAACAGATATTCAGAGGTGGAAGGCACGGGCTTTAAAGTTGGACATAACTGAGCAAAAATGTGACTGAACAGACTTCTGTGTGCTGGGCTGGATATGTTAATTGTTTAGAAAATGAAATAAAAGGCAGTTGGTACCTGAGAAGTGACATTAAGAAGGAGGACATGTTGAGCTGGGTAAGGCTGTCCAGGGAGGGGCAGGGAGGCAGAGAGACCACCAGTAGCAACTCATGGCCCTCCTGTGCCAGGCTTCAAGCAGCAGTGCTTCCTTTCCCGTGCTGTGACACTGAGGATGCTGGAGATTGAAGGATTAAAGTGTGTGACATTTTCACAGCATGAGCTCCAAGACAGCAGGTTCTGAAATCTCCAAGTGTCCAAACAGTTTTCCTTGTGCTCTCATCCATTCCCCGCTAAGTAAGAGTGGCAGGGGGAAGAAACTGCCTCCGTATGTGAAACCAGAATAGCAGAGCACCTGCTGGGGCAGGAACTGTACTTGTGAGGTGCATAAATGAGTTGACAACAGAAGGACCTTGCAGCTGGTCCTGCAGCACAAGCTCTGCTGACACAACTGATGCAGCTCTCCCAAGACGGATGAGCTTCGCCAACGGAAACCTGGCTATTACAGAAGGATGCAATATGTTGTGGCCAAAGGGTACAAAATGCTGGAAAACTGTCACTTATCTCAGGGAGGACCAATAAAAAAGATGAAAGCAACAATTTCAGAGTATCCAGAAGGCCTAGGAGACTTGCGGATGTCCATCTATAGGAGCTATAAAAAGTATCCAAACCTGTGAAGACCAGCCAGTCCCAGCTTTTCCCAGCCAAGGTCCAGTAATGTATTTTACCCAAATGTGTAAGGTTAGTTACCAGGAGGAGACATAGCAGGGTCAGGTGTGCCAAGCAGTGTCTCCACCAGCACATCCCTGGAGTTCCTCTTCATAGCTGCTGGAATTAGAAAATGAGGGCCAGAGAGGATGAGATGCCTCACCCAGCTCTGAATCAGGAGCAGTCATTAACAAAATACTCTTTTTCTGGGCTGATTCAGCTCCCACCCCATGGAGCTAGATTAATCTTTGCTTGATCCTTTATCCTGTCAAAATGTGCCCAGAGATCTGCTCATCCTGAGCAGGAGGCTGGCCTCAGTCCTCCTGAATTTTTGCATGACACTGTCAAACAACCTGTTTTGAAATCTGGTAATGACATGGCAAAGTTACTTCTTCCATTAAAAAGTGTGTGCCTGATTTCTGCTGTGTGTTTCCCCCTGAAGTGAACATGCCTTCTCATAGGTTCAGGGCAACGAAAAGCTTTTATATCTAGAAGTCAGATTTTTAAAATGTACTGTAGACACATTGCCTCCACAGGGAATTAATGTCATTTTGGTGGGATTACTGAAGGAAATAATACTTATCCAGTGGAAGTCAGCATGGTTTTGACCATTAGTTTCAAAATTACCAAATGAAAAAATGAAGTGACAGATCATATCAGCAAGATACAAGATACATATCAAAAAATGCTACAGGATTTTATTTGCCAGAAATATTTTTTTGTTCCAGTCAACTGTCTTCCCGTCTTCTTTCTTTGCAAATTTTTTACTGAATGTGAACTAGTATATTTATAATGGAAAGTATCATTAGTCTTTTTCTAGGACATTCTTCAATTAAACTGAATGTAGCTGTAAAGTCCTCTGATAGATAAGCTAATAGAGCACTGCAGCAACTGTTAACAAGATCTGTTAACTCCTTGGGAGCATCAGCATGTCCTTTAAACCCTTCAAGGACAATAATATATATGTGGGCCCAATTGAAAGTGAGGCAAGAGTGATACAAAAGTATATGGTGCAACACCTGCCCAAGCATTTAAAGGTCAATATATTTCAGGTGTGTCTTTTGAAAGCATAATGCTGATTAACAGATTTGTTTGTTACTATTTGAATAGTGGTGAAGTTATTTTTGTTTGCATTGGTATATTCCTGATTTGAGTTAAATGTCTGATTTAGATCACAGGAGATGCTGATTGTTTGCCTTTGAGAACAGGTGAACATGACTGACCAGACATTTTTTCTCTTGGGAATAGATCCAGATATGGTGGTGGAGCAGAGGGAGTGGGTGAACTCACAGCTCTCAGGCTGTTATTAAAGCCTTGTCTGCTCAGCCAATGTTTCCTGTTGAACATTATAATTACACTGTAGTCATTGTATGGAGTGATGCAGTATGTACACAAAATAGTCTGCACACAGCCTATTCATGCAGTCACAAGCACAGCATGAAAATGACAAAAGGAAAAAAAAGAAAAAATAGAAAGAAAGAGAAAAAAGGAAAAAACTGAAAAGGGAAAGGAAGGGGAGAGGATTAATCCAGCACAATGAGGATTACAGAGGTATGGGACTGCTTTCAGTGCAGGCAAGAGTGAAGGCAGGTGTGGTTCAGGAGGATCAATCCTGTCACTTGGCTGGACAGGGAAACACATTCCCTGCCTTGTACCACAGTCTGTTCCTGCCACACTAAGCCACTGCAATTCCAGCAGTATTTTAAGCCCCTAGCCTAATTTGTCACATTGTAGTTTCATCCAGACCAATCCTGAACTGACAAATTCTGTCATTGGGATGAATTTGGGTAGGAAGCTTCTAACCCAGTAGCAGAACAGGCAAAAAGATTCAACAGTGAGAGAACATCAAATTCTCCATCTTTTGAAAAGATGCCAGCTGAGTATGCAGCATTTCTTCCTCCAACACTGAAGAGTTTCACCTGGTGGCTGCCACTGCCATACATTGATAAACTCTTTTGATTCAGAATGGTCAGAATCTGACATTCCAGATATCATGGGAGCAGATGGGAGTGCTGCAGAGTCAAGCAGAGAAATTCATGGGGAAGCTTACACAACCTGAGTGCTTAGGACATTTGCCAGCAGATATGATGGATCTGTGTGGATGGGTGTAGGAGCAGAGAATGGACTGTGTGGTGCTTAGCTTGAAGAACACTCAATAAACTCATGACTGGACCAACTGGTTTTTTTTTTTCATTCTTTTTGTTTCACTTGTCTGGGCTACCAAACAGGTAAATGTACATATAAACAGAAAGGACAGTAGTAAGTTTTGTCTACAGGAGAAACAAGGAAAAGGTGGAGTACCTGGATATAAATGGGATGAGCCAGTACAACAGTTTGTGTAGATGTGCCCTGCTATGCTGATAGATAAATGGGAGGTTTCAGCCTACTCACAGTTACTGCTATTATAAAAGATGCCACCTGTAAGGTGGCCTTCCTTTCATTTGGAAATTTGGAAATTCAGCTGCGATCCCTCCCTTCATGGGCAAAGTGGGACAAAGCAAAGTGGGAGTGTTGTGTGTGCAACAAATGATTTATTTGTAGCACTTCATTGTTTGCTGGCATAAACTTATTCTGGGATGGGACTGCAAGTTGAACAAGCTGAAATACCTCTCTTGGGTGCATGGATCAAGTGATTTACCCTTGATTTATAGTCCACAGGGCCAGCACTGGCATTGCCCGTGTATCCCAGGGGCCATATCCGGCCATATCTGCACAGTGTAGGCACAAAGCACCCCAGTCCCACAGATGTGTCTGGATAGGAGGTAAGAGAGTTCTCAAGAAATCACATCTCAAATTCTTTAAACAATGAGTTGGATTTTTTTTTTTTTTTTTTCCTTAAAAGGGTAATGTGTAAGGATGAAGTACAGGTGTGTCAGAGACATTTAAGGAAGAGGATGTGAGGAAGAGGAGCTGGAACAAAACGAGTATGAGGGATGGAAGAACATGATGGCTGTGGACTGCTGTGGCTGGCCAGTTCAAAACTAGAAAGTGTGAAGCACTCTGGCAATTCTTTTTGGGGGACTTTCTCTTCTCTGGGTCTATATGGCCAGGGAAACCTCCCCACATCAGCCCCTCAAGGGAACCTTCATAGGGGGGCTGTAATGGATCAAAAGGACACGTTTGCCACCACCACTGTGACCAGAGAAGGGGACTCTGCAGGCCTCAGAGGCATCATCACCTCTCTTTGGTTTGGGAGTACCAAACTGTGTGATGAGTCAAACTCTTTAGGTGCTTATTGTCTAAGGCTAATTGTTCTTCCCAGATTTTGGACACAACCCGACTCCTGCAGATACCTTACTGGAGAACATTTCACACCATACATATGACAGGTTTAAATTGCCTTCTCATAAAAATAAAACCGTTTATGTACAGTAGAGTTCAATTATCTTTACTGAATGTCTTCTCATTTATTTGAATTTTGAGAAATCACAGTTAGACACATTCCATTCCTGGCTTTAATAGCCTTTGCAACACTTTAGATAGAAATTGCAGTGAAACAGTCCTCAATTGTTGTGTCATTGTCATTAAAAATAACAATGCCAACTTATTAATGCACTAAATGGCTACAATGAGAGATACGTACTATTTACAAAGCATTTTGTAGCTGTCTGATAGCTCAAGATCCTAAAACACTTGAGAATCTCTGGGAAGGAAAATTTTATTCAGTTTCTTGGCACGTGCAATTAGTTGGTTGCCTTAGCTACTCTTCAGATGAATCTGTTATATCCAAATTAAGCTGAAGCCAACACATTGGTGTTGAGTTGTTGATTAAAAAGGAGATGGAGAGGCCTGCACATCTATGGTTTAAGCAAGACAAAAAATTCCAATAATTGCACTTTGCGTTAGTGGGAGATTTGTAATTGTGCTTAATACATTCAGCAGTATGAAGACTTCACTCTGTAGTGTTGTTTGCATTCAGGGATATCAGCTTTATTTCTTTTTTAATGATCTATTACAAATTGATTTTACATGCAAGATATATTGAACACATCTGTTTGGACAAATTCAGGGATGCCAATTCACCCCATCCAAAGCAGTTTCAAGCTTACTGTGGAGAGCCTGTTTCAAAGATGATGTTAAAAGAATGGGAAACAGGGCTTTTAAAATTCAATCTACTATTGAAATTATCCAGATACAGAAAGTTCAACCCAATGAAGTCCTTGGATTGCCCTCAGACCACCTGCCTGAGCACCAGCTGCCACCCCAGGAGAGTTCCTGCCATGATGATGTTCCAGGCAGCCTAGGGCATTACAAAAGCCCCAGGGGATTGGGATGACACACGCCTTTTTCCCTTTTTGGACACATCTGTAGCTTTACATATTTTAATTTATAGCTGTATAGCTTCTAACTTATCGTCACTTTGGCATAGCAGGTGCACTTTCTCACATGTTATGCTATCTTCTGGAATTCTGTTTAGTCTTGTTTTTATCCAGCAAGGACACTAAATTACTCCAGAAATTACCTAACCAATTGCTCTTCTAACTGGACAATATTTGCCAGATATGCTAATTAATTAATAATGTAAAAACTCAACAAATCTGAGACTGTCCTGAGAAGTGTCAGTGACTGTCCCCAGTTTAATGCAGGTCCTGTGTTCTCAATCTCAACATGCGCATGGCTTGGCTGCTCTGCTGGAGAACAGGTGTGAGCTGCATTTCTCTCCTGACTCACATCCCTGAAATCTGCAGGTCCTTGCCCACACTGATGGCAGTGCCTGTGCTCTCAGCTGGCATTAGTTATGCACAAAGACTTATCTGTAGCTGAGAATGAGTTTCAGATTTCTGCTGATAATATGATAAAAGATGTACAATTTATATGTGGGCCTTTGTACCACTTCAGTAATCACAATTTATAAACTATATATAAGATATATATTATTAAATATTTATGCATGCAAGGGTAGATAAAACAGCAGGAAAATATTAGGGCTTCAGCTGACAGTACTTATTTAGGTACACTTAGCAATTTTATCAATATAAATGCATTAATTTTTAAACACTGAGTAAATTTATTGAATTATATGGTAGGAAAAGAAGGATATTTTAAGTGACGCAAAAATGACAAATAATTGTGGTCTAAAACGAGACAGGGTTCAAATGAGTCTGAATGGCAGAACTCTTCATTCAGATCATGACTTTTCCCAAAGTCACCTCTCAGGATCTAATTGTACTTTAAGTACTATTCAACCCACTTAAGTTTCACAGTTGTAAAATGCCTCTTATTTTTTGTGAGTTTTTGTTGTTGTTGTTTGTTTGTTTGTTTATTTATTTGTTTTATTGCACAACATTTGTCCCTTCCAGCTTATGTTCCTCCTTGACAGGCTGAACTTAAATCAAAAAACCCAGATGCTTTTGTTTTTCTGTGGGAATCTTAGCAGATATGTGTGCTTGTTTTTTTAGCTCTGCCCCGGACAATTACTGGTAAAAAAAAATCAGGAAAATGTTGATGAGACCAAAGCTCCTTTTCAAAACTGCTCTTTGCAGTCAAGAGGTAATTAACTCCCTCTATGGATTCAGAGCCCCTGGGTAGAGGGTGGGAAATTAAGTTATTAGCAAGGCTGTTAATGCAAATTTCTAATTTATCAACATTGCTTGCTAAGAAGGACTGCATACTATTAGGGATCTGAAAAATATTTTGCCTATAAATTTGAAATATTTTAATTTAGCTTTGGCTTTAATGAGTCCTTACTTCTTAGCCTTGTTATGAATATGCAAATAGGAAAGCAAGCTTATGTAAACAGTGACCACAATTTATACTACCAGGAACATTTTCCAGTAGAAACAATGGGATTTTTTAGCATTAAAAAAAATAAGGTAAGTGGAGGTAAGGAAAGAAAGCCATCAGGAAGAGGATATATTTTAGTGTTTTGCATATGTAGGGCTGGATATTCTGAAGTGACGATGAACAGCATAAAGCTTTTTAAGAAACCACCCTGGAAGTTTCTCTGTCAGCTTAGGCTTCCCCAGATGAATCTCTTTGCTATTTGCTGGATAGAGTTCTGCTCAGAAACAAAAACTGGAATTTAGGGTTAGGGTTTGGGTTAGGGTTTAGGGTTAGGGTGAGGGATACGGTTAGGGTTACCTTTAGGGCAAGTGTTAGGGTTAGGGTTAGAGTTAGGTTCACATTTAGGGCAAGTGTTAGGGGTTAGGTTTAGGTGTTAGGGTTAGCATTAGTGTTAGGGTTAGGGTTAAGTTTAGGGTTTGGGTTAGTGCAAGGGTTAAGGTTAGGGTTAGGGTTAGGGTTAGGGTTAGTGCAAGGGCTAAGTTTAGGGTTAGGGTTAGGGTTAGCATTAATGTTAGTTTAGGTTAGGTCATGGTGAGCTGATTTGTTCCTATTTCCTTAGTGGTCCAGGACCTGTTTACTGATCCTGAGGTTCTATAACACCATTTTGGTGAATGCCTGAATTCTTTGGGATGTTAATGTATTGCAGAGTCATACAGGGCATTATTAAATTTAGTTTCTGAAATCAATTTCCATCATTGTGGTGGGACTGTTTTCTTTCCTATCAGACTTGATGGCTTTACACAGCAAAGGTAAATTGCTATAACACATATCAGATAGCAGAGATTGAGAGAATAATTTCTTCTACTTCTCTAAACCTTTTTTTAATATTAAAACAAATGCTAGATAAAAACAAGAAACCTCAAGAATTTCATAGTTGTAGTGTGTCTGAACACTAGACTGACACAGCACTTAGCACTTTGAGAAATAAAATACTTCCTGGATTTGGGGTATCTCTGAAAGAGCTCATTTGAGAAAGCTAGAGCTGAAATCATTGCTCCTTTTTGGTACCAAGACCCTCATTGCTGTGCTGGGATCCTGTGGGAGGCTTACTGCATGTTTGAGTGTCTCCATTTGATGAAACACTGCAGGGTGTTGGTACTACTGAGATGTAATCTCAGGCCCAACGTTCTGGCTCAGAGCACATTAAAGTCAGTGCAAAGGCTCCTATCAGCTCTAATGGGTTTAGGCCGTGCCATAAATTATTTGGAAATCATGAAAATATCTTCCTGAACTAGTTACAGAATTTCTAAGTTATGAGAGAAACAGATTTTTGCACTTTAAAACACAGAGGTGGATTTCATTGAAAAGAAATCCTTCATTCTGCTAAAAATATGTCTCAACACTATCCAATTTCCTTTATTCTCAATAACTACTGATAGAAGAAAAATATGGAGGAGCAATATATCTACAAGGAATGGAAAGCAGTTAAAAATTGTGATGTGTCAAAACAGAATGCAAGACATCTACATCACTTAAAATAGCTTTTTCACTAAAGTACTACATTAAAATAAAAGTGGCCAAGCAAATAACCCAAATAAAAAGATGGATTGATCCTCTCACACACGTTTCTTCTCACTCCTATGATTTTCTTTTGATCCTTTCTCTTATCTGATGCATCCCAGACTTTTTCCTCTATTCTGCCTCCCCAAAACGTTGCTTTTCCTTGCCATAATATGTGAGAAACAATTTTATCCATGTGGCCTGAGTCTCTGGAGAGGGAAGGGAGATCCTCTGGAGCACAGACAAGCCCTTGGGAAGAGAAGCCACCAGGAGAGGAGCAGGTGACAGGGGGCACCTCGGCGGGGGAGATGTTTCCCCAGGGATCCTTGGGGATGGCAAAGTGGGATTTGCTGTGGCTAAGGAGCCCCAGAAGGCAGGGCTGGAGGGAAGCACCTGGACTGCAGAACCCAGGAGGAGGATGCTTGGTCACACCTGTTTAATCACCTGCAGTTTGAATTTTCTCCCTTTTAAAAGTTATTTGGTTAATGGTCTCAGAGCTTTAGCTGGTTTATCATAACTTCTCCTAACAATTTTTTCTGAAGTCATATACAACAAATGAATAATTTATTACATACTTTTGCCAAGAATGACCCACAAAAGATTTTACATTTGTACATTTCTCCCTCTTTTCCCTTAGCCTTTTTTAAGTGTAGAAAATAGAGGTGGGGATGGAAGAAAATTTAAAAAAGCAAAGCATAGAAAGCCAGACTGGGAAAAATAATTTTTGTCACTTGTGTAGGAAAATGGTTACAAGGTTCCATTGAATGACACTGAATGCTTCAGTTAAAATGCAGTTGCCATTTGTCGAAAGCTCTGGCTTAGGAATGTTTTTTTGATGTATGAACTGCAAATATATTTGTTTAAATAATATGCAAATTTCTAAGCAATGACAACAGAAGAGTGAGTAAAAATTTAGAATTTGAAATCCATCATTTTGCTGAGTGTCATTTACTCAGCTGGTAGCTCACTTTTGATTCTGGCCAGTGACCATTAGTGCCTTGTTTTTGCAGATTCTTTGGTGATAAGAAACCTGAGCTGCTGCCCCGAGGAAGCAAACATGATCCCCAGGGTGGGGTGACACTGCAGTTATTGATTGCTTCCAGTTACTGCCAGGCTGGACTGATCAGAAATAGGATGTGGAAAATTGCTTGCTGTGCTGAGCTGGCCAGAGAGGGAATGGGTACAAACCACTGCTCCTCTGTAAAGAAAACAGTGATTTATTTAGTGAAGTATTGGCTTATTCTGCCGACACCAAGCACCTCAGGGACTGCAGGCAGGGGGAGAAAACATTAATCATCAGGACAGCGAGGTGCAGGCATTTGCAGCTCTTGTGTACACGAAGCCAGAAGTTTTGGACAGGTACTGATTGGAGAAAACAGTCATTTGTAGTTCTTGGCCTCCTGTCTTTTGCTTTAACTGAGCTTCATGACAAAAGAAAGAAATAATTTTAAAAATTAAAAAAAAAGGTCAAGTTTGGCCACTGTTTCAGGAAGTTCTGTGCCATGAGGTCGTTTCAGCTCACTGATACAGTTAATATAAATGAGATGCTGAGATACCAATCCATCAGGAAAAAGCCCCTAAGTGGTTCTGCCTTGCTGATGGCCATTTCACATTTTTTTGGTCTCTCCAACTTGCTTCAGCTCCTCAGAGCATAAGCAGAAGGTTTATCTGTCTTTCCTCTGGGGCTCCTTAACTGCCTAAGATGGATCAACAGCACCAAATGTGATCATGGAATCACTAAGGTAGGAAATGAGAAATCAGCTCCAAGATCATCAAGTGCAGCCTTTGAACAAACCCCACCATGCTCACTACATAATATAGAGAGAAGAGGCTCTCTGAAGGGTGTCAGTCACAGATAATGCAAAGACTTAAATGTAAACATGAACCATTGCTGTTGGGGGATTTATCACCAGCCCCATAAGGAAATCACTGTGAAATACTGATCAAGAATTGATGAAAAGGTGAGAAGCTTAGGGAGTGAAGCATATGGTTAATGTAAACATGCTTGTTATTTAACCCTGCTCGTGATAAACAACATTAAGTAGATAACAAGGGTTATCTGCTGCATGTAAGCAAAGCCTACTGCTCCTAGAGTGTTATCTCTGAACATACTGCAGGGGGGGGAACATATAAATGTTTCCATTTTACAGATGGAAATGGACACCTGGTGAGATGTATTTGTGCATCAAACTGTTCAGCAGACAACCTCAGCACAAGGAATTAGAGTTCATGTTTCTTCAGTCAAATTCAGCTTTCTATCCACAAGGTGTTTTATTCTCCATTAAAGTACATTTCTCTGTAAAACAGACAATTATAGAAAAAAATCTGTATTAGGTCAGAACACTGAACTAAGGGAAAACATTGTCGGGGTGATATTACTTCTTCTGTCACTTAATATGCTGGAACTGCAATAAGCTTGTGAGGCACAAACATTTCTTGGTACATATAAATGCTAATGGCTTTCATTAAACACAGGCTCTGAGAGGCAGAGCCACAGCCCACTGAAATGTGTAGAAAAGGAAACCCTCGATTTTCACGAGCTTCTGAGAGGGGCTGATCAGGCACAATCTCCTCTCTTTGATGCACAGGGAGAACTGAGCTGAGGGGAGCCACTGACATCATGAAGTCATATCAGGCAAAGCATGATAAGGAACCAGGCAGAGCAGCAATGCCTAAAAGATTTCTTTTACAACTGTGAACTGCATTTCACTTGTGGAACTCAGAATTTGCCTGTAAACAAAAATTATTCTAAAGGAAAGAAGCAGCAAAGAGCAAGTGTGGCTTATGAGAAACCATCCCTGAAGTTCCTATGTCTGATCTGATGAACTTTGCTTTAGGGGTTTGAAAATGCCCAGCTGCCTCTGCTGCTTTGGTTAAGCTGTGTAACCTGTGTCCTGCTACATCAGGTTATTTTGCTGCAAGGCAGATAATTCAATACGAGGGCATTCTGCAAAAGGCTCCTTACCTCAGCACGAAGCAAAACTCTGTCCTCAGCAGTTAACTATTCATAGCTCCTGCCCTCCTCAGGAAGAGTCAAGGGCAGAGGAAAAGCAGCTGCTGTGGCACTGTCCATCAGGGCTGGAGAGGCAGAGCAGCATTCATCATTTGGGTTGCACAGACCCATTGCTGTTTTGCAGGAAATAGAGATTTGCACCAACCCCCTGCCCCATCCCCTTTTTGAGAGTTAACAGGTGGTTATGCATCTAAAGTACCCAAGTCTGATTACTGCTGAATGTCTCCAAAATAAGTCAAGCAGACATCATGGCTGTAGCAATGTGGTGACACTGTAAAAGGCTGTAGGTACTTATGAACCAAAGAAAAAAGGGAGGCGGTTGCTGCACGGCAGACAGGTGACAATTAAATCATTTTAAACACTAGCTTGGTGTGCCAGGGGAAGGCTAGAAGGCATTTACCATGCCATTCCTACCATGCTAAATGCTAATTAAAGACTTTTATCTCGTATGGTTCTCTCATCCTGCAGCACTTCAGTTTTCAGTTTTTCAATAACAATTTAACACCCTCACACCAAGCTGTGGAGAATTATCTTGCAATGCAGCATCTGCTCTCAAACTCGCTCTGTGTTTGTGGTATTAAAGCCATGCCTTTGTACCCTGCTTTGTTAGGCAGTTAAAGGACTCTGGGTTCTCTCCTTTCCTCACCAGTTTTCAAATGAGAGGTGTTTGGTTGAGATGTGTGTTTGTACTATTTTAATGAAAACCCCTAGGGTGACAGTCCTTGCTTGGCTCCTTACAGGGAACACCATCCTTTGCTGTGTGGAGGAGAATGAAAGCATGTGCTCATTCTGAGAGAGAGAAACTTCAGGAAAAGAAGAGCAGTGATGTCCTTTTGCTTGTGGTTCCAATATATTGTGTATGATATTCTGCTCTTATCTCACACTGATATGTGAACATTTTGCTGAGGGTACTTTTCAATTAGAGCTCTAAAAACAGGGCTGTATGCTCCTCCTTAAATAGTTTTTAAACCTGGAATACCATTTCCCCAAAGTAACTAATAATGTTAGGTGTCCATCTGTTAATGCCTTGAAAGAACATATTTTTTCAAGGCTAGAAAGTCAGACTACATTGGGTTGGCAGAGTTCCTAATCAGCTGTTTTTTCTCAGAGCAAGCAAACAAACCAGAGGAGGCTGCACATGTGGCTCCCGACAAGGAAAACCCACAGGAGTGCTGTCAAAACATCTATTTATCCTCAGATAAGGAGTCTCACACCGACAGAAGGCTGAGCTGTGCCTTTCAGGTGAGATTAAAAAGGCCTTTTGTGACCCCAGGGTGCACTCCAGGCCACTTTTGCTTTCAGAGGCTCTCTTTAATAATTTATTATTTCTTATTATCATAGAGGTCTTCTAATCAGAGAGATCTCTTTCTGAAAGAAAGCCTACCTTGATATATTGTGCTGTTAATTTCTGTAAATCTTACTATTTATGACCTCCTAAAAGAAAACTGTTACATGTTAGGGAGATGTTTAATTTGGAATAAATTAACTATTCCTATGCTAACCAGGACATGCCCTAGCCAAGGGCAATGACAAGAGTCAAAGCTTTTATGTCAGATTGCACCTGGATTTTGTGAGTGAAAGGTGGGATGGCTTTTACAACAAATGTGGTGTTATGGTCAATACTCCGTAGAGTTTAGTTTTTAGCCTTTCTTAAACAAGGATGGCAAAAAGATAACTAATCTTCATAGTAGGCTTTCTATTAAATCTGTATAAAATAGCTCACAGAGACCCTGTTCCTTCAAGAGAATTTCACATGTAGATGTTCTTGTAATAAATAGTGTCCCGTTATGAAGTTTTCTGTCTCTCTAGTCATTAGTAAAACAGCTCTAAACAGGTGTAACAAATTAGAGCTGTTTGTGCAAGCTTGAATGCTTCAATGAGAGAATTTTAATTTTGCAAACAAGAGATAAAAATCCTTAAATATTTAAAATAAAAATACCTTGGTGAGTAGTGACCAGATAGTGAACTGAAAGCAAAACTTCTGTGAACTCTGTCACTTAAAAAAAAAAATTACCTATTTTGGCCTTTAATCAGTTCAGGAAGCTGATAATTTCTTTGTTTCTCAAAGGCTTACATTTTGGTTCAAGATGAAATTCCAGAATTTTTAATCATCTTTAGTTTTAAGAGACCTCTTATGATTGGCTGATTTTCTTTACTCCGGATTTTATATAGTATTATTCATGTTATTAAAAAAAATACTGAAAGTTGCCCCCAGAAAATTATTCTTCCCAAGATTTAGGTATGTTTAAAATATTCTCTACTTTCAAGTTCACTTTCAGGTTCATGTAACTGCCTAATTATACTATTTTCATTTACATTATAGCATTGTTCCTATGTTATGAAAACCTATTATTATATTTAATGATCTAATTTTAAAACTATTACATTTATCTTTGCAGTTCTGTGTTACTACCATGAATACACTGCACCTACAGCCTGTGATTAGTTCTTTTATACTCCTCATCATATTAAGAAGGCAATATAGAAATTTGTATCACAAGAAACTTGCTGCCTCTAACATACATATGTTTTTATTTTTATGTTTATACATGTTTTTTATTTACTGCATTTATATGCTTTGTGACAAAATTCCCTTGGTTTTTGGAATCCCACTAAGCTACACAAAGTACTCTGAGTCTTTTGAGTCTGGTTTCAAAGTCCATCTTGGCACTAAGGTTTCATAAATCATCTAGAGCACTCAGGCTGTGTGAGGACCTTGATGATCAGACGACATGGCACCTATGGGAGAGCTGCAGTTCTCCCTGCAGTCTACTCAGGTGGTTTTTCCAACAGGAATTTTGGGAATACTGGGGGGACCCATGGGTAGCATAGGTCGTGCAGATGCAACTTGTGTTCATCTGGTCATGGAGTGTGGTGGAGCTCTGGACATGCCAGGCACGTAATTCCGCAGCAAAGACAGCCAAAGTCAAAGGACATCAAGTGAAATATATTCCTTATATTCTTTTTTGTTCCTACTGGCTATGTATTTTCTTTGGCAAGGGCCTGTCTTATTGCTTATTAAACAGCCTGTGTTTCCTTCTTTTTATTGAAATCTTCCTCCCCTCTCAATTGCCCTAAGCACTAAGTTTTTAAAAGACTCAGCCTAGCATCATCATGATATTATTTTTAAACTGTTTTTTCCGTGTGGCTTAGGATTTTGCAAGACAATGTGCTCGAGGGAGATCATCTAAGCTGGACACTTCCATTTTTCTCTCATGCAATAACACCTTAGGGATGATTTTGCTCCATCTGACTTGGCTTGTCAAATTCATGACTTTTAAGACAGCCACTCAGCTCATATGGGTAGAAACCACATTACTGGTGGCCAGCTCATCTTGTGGCTGGGGAAAAGGCTCCCCTTGATTCAGAGATCAGCAAACTCTCCAGCTGGCCTGCAGGGCAACTTTTCATCCTGTAAAGCAGCATTGCTTTGTCTCATCTGCAGCAACAGCTGTGTGCTGGTGACAGCAGTTACTAAAAATCTGAAGTGCCCTATTTATTTGATACTGAAGCTTAAAGATAACAAGACCTTATCTTTATCAACCCAGCCATGCAGCAAATGCAATGAAGGAATTTGTAGCAAGTCAGAGCATTTAACTACTGAAATGCCACCAGGATTTTTTCATTTGAATTGAAATTTGTACAGACACTTGAAACATTAAAGATGTCAATAGCAATGAAATTTTGACAGGACATGTATCTGAATTATCAGTAAGTCAAAAAATCATTTGCTTAGTGAGACAAGTCTGATGAGGGTGGCAAGTAGAAAACTTATTAAGGCACTAATTAGGAAGAGGGTTGAGAATGTCCTTAGCACTGGATATTGTTAACATGACCACAGCATCATGACACAATTTTTTATTCCTTAAACAGTGGTAGGAGGCCCTGACTGGCAGCAGAGTCCCCTGAGCTCAGTCCTGCCTGGAAAGGGCTTCATGGAAGAGCTCCCACTTAAGGATTTGGAATTCAGCAGCTGGAGGGACTCTCCCAGTACTGTATTCAATTTCCTGCAGGAAGGAGGTGCCAAATTTCATCTGAGAGTTGGTTCCAGGGCAGTCAAATGCCAAAATGGGTGTTATTGTTCCAAGGCTTGGGCCAATGTGGGTGACTGCAGATCTGTGCAGCAGAGGCCAGGACTGAGTGACACCTGCACCAATCTGGTGCACTAATGTGGCAATCATTTAGTCATTAGGTATGTTTGCTGCCAAGAGTGAAATTATTTTCCCCTGTATTTTTCCCTTAGATGTTTGCATCACATTATAGCCCCTTCACATTGTTTTCCCATTTACAGTAAACAAATGTAAATCTGACAAATTCATCTCATAAATCTGAGTTGAACATTTCTCCTGTCAAGAATTAATGTAAGTTCCCTTTCAGACACAATTTTCCAGGCTTTAAGCAGAAAGAGAGATGGTGGATGATTCTCCTTTTAGTACACTATCATTATTCTGACACCTTAATTTAGTTTCTTATCATATGTCTCTCTCTGTAGTGCCAGCTCCTACATGCACAACTCATTTTTAACCAGTAGACATCACTGTGTTATCTTGCACCCAGGAGCACTTTCTTCACTCTGCTCTTGTCAGCTCTAGGCTCTGTTCCCACAATCTAGCCACCAGCTCCAGGTGGGAAAAGCACAGCACTTGGCGTCAGAACCCAAAACCTTTTTGATTGTGTCCCTCAACTGCCCTGCTCACGATGAATGGATAAGTAAATGAGCAGCCAGGAATATTTGTTTTACATCGTCAAATCCCTGTAGATGGGATTCTGGGCTCAGAGAGGCTCCTAGGCACAGTGAGGTCCCACATGGAGGCCCAGTGTCTGCCAGGGACCCCACTGTCCATCCCACCCTGCTGGAAGATGCTGTCCATCCTCCAGCTGAGTTGACTTGGGCTGCTCCTCAGCCAGCCCCTGAGCTGAGGCTGGTTTCAGCTTCTGTTATGATAAACTGAATACACTGTGGTGAGTTTGGAGCTTGGTACCTCTGCCCCCATGGCTCTGTCAAAGCTTCCCTCACATGAAGACAATGTGCAATAACAAAGGGAAACTTATCTGCATTTATTTGAATTTATTTCTATTTAACATGAAGCACAGTCTTACAATCACCACTCCTTAACCACCCTCATAGATATGGACTTTGTCAGATTAGAAGTATGCAGACCTGTAAATATGTGATCCACCAGTACTCTTGACTGGCTTCATAGCTACAAATCAAACTTTAAAACACCAAGGTGGTATGGGGGGAAGGTGTTGCCAAATGTGACTTCTAACAAGGCAGACACGTTTATTTTGTACATCTGCTGTTTCCTTGCTGTTTGGGCCACCAGAAGAGTTATCCCAGAACTATTTAGCACACAGGAAATGCAGACACTCTTTGCTATGCCCTTCTGAAACAGAACTTCCCAACTCAGAAGCACTTGGCTCCCTATCACCTTCCCACCTCCATTATCTGTTTCTCCTCATTTATAGGTGCTCTCAGCAGATCCTTTATCAATTGACTAGATTATTTAACTGGTTTGTGTATGCCATCATGGAATTCTTCCACTTTGTGATACAGTCCCAGTTCCCAAAAGGCACATTTCCAGGGGAGGGCTGTTAGTGCCAGGCTCCCCTCACTATTTGGGTCAAAGCTGCTCAGCCCTTATAATTCTGTTTCTACAAAGTATAAATGTTCCCAGCTCTTGCTTAAGTGAGCATTCCCTTGTTGTGTCTGTGGTCTTTAATTCCTTCTCTCCATGCACAGCAGCTTTAGGGACATGCAGCAAATGAAAAGATGGGGATACAACATATCAAAAAGCAGAAATCTTTTAAAAATAAATAGAGGGCTCCATTAGGAGGCTCAAGGTGCTAAATTCAAGATATACACTGCAATTTTACCTTCGTGCCTAAAGATCCTTCCAGTCATTTTTGCAAGCGTTTGGGGCAGGATGTTTTGCAGCTGTTCAGATACATGTTCAGCTCTTCTTTTAGGGCAGAAAAAGGGGAACTCCTGACACATCCTGTACGCATTTCATACCACTTGTAGCTGCTGCACAGCAGAGGGAAGATGGGTACAGAAAGATGAGCCATAATTACGTCCTACACTGCTGGACAATGGCAGCACTAAGCAACCTACTCGAGGTATTTCAGTCTCAAAAGGCTCTTAAACTGAAACTCCTACCTCCACTAGGATGAGTAGTCTGAGAAAAACCACCCCGGAGGAGTGTGTAGAGATGATACTGCACAAGAGGCTGTAAAAGGTCCCCTCTAACACTGCGACTAAACTTGCATAAAAAGGGTGGCTTCTCAGAAGAGGCTGCTTAATAGTAACTCTTGCTTCTGCGACACATCCATTTACAAGGCTTTTAAAGAAAGCTTGTAGTTTGTCACTCCCAGGCATGCTATTTATGTCATCAGTGGGCAGATACAGCCAGTCCTCTGAGCAGCTTGTTAAAAGCTTTTAAAAATACATGAAGAGCCAGGCAGAATAAAGGTCAAGTAAATAACAGGGGTGTATAAAATACATTGCATTAAACATTTAAACTAGTGGTTTTCCTAGTTTCTTTTTTTCATGCTGTTCCTTCATAATATTTTAGGAACAAATTTGCCTGGTCTTCTAGGCAGCACATTGTAGATGAGCCAAGAGTGCCTAAGAAGGATGGGCACAGTGGAAACCCTGGTGATCTGTCAGGTCACACTCCTCCCTTACCCAGCATTTGTCATCTCCTGGTAACATAGAACTGCATCACAGCACTGCCACACACAAAGCCTGACACTTTCAGTGACACCAAATAAAAAAGAAAGAAAGGAAAACAAGCACTTTGCAACCAGAAAGGGAATTTCCAGAGGCCAAGGGTGAAAGACAGCTTGATTTCTCTTAATTTCTGGCTTTATTGTGTTGTTTACACTTTACAATTCCCATTAAAACATTAAATGGCAAATAAAGAAATCTTGAGCAAATAGGCCTTTGGATTCAATTACCGGGATTTATTATTGTTTCCTCTTGTCACTATGTAACATCACTGAGTCATGGTGACCATCTTGCCAGTTATTCTACGAAAATCCTAATATTTTCAAGGGAAAAAACATTTCCATTCAAATTCTGTGGGGAAAAAAGCCAGTTGTAATCTGAAAATTTTTTCTGTCTTAATATCACCTCATGATCCAGATATGACAAATTTTGTTTATTTCTTGTGTGTATCAAATTCATGCTCATGGTACCCAGCATGGACAGAAATCCAACACTGCACCAGGAAAACAGCTTTAAAACAGGAGGAAGTTATCAATTGTGGCTCCATGGTTTAACCTCTTTCATGGCAGTGTGCATGTGGGGGTCAGGCATTACGTTTAAATGGATGCTTCAATATGGTGGCTGAAAGAGAAG
Organism: Euphonia xanthogaster; assembly: GCA_034509185.1. Lineage (NCBI taxonomy): Eukaryota > Metazoa > Chordata > Aves > Passeriformes > Fringillidae > Euphonia > Euphonia xanthogaster. The sequence continues at coordinate 54,461,410 of JAYDZK010000056.1, read as the reverse complement.
GAAAATTGGGTATGAATGACATAACCAAATTTCTGGAAGGTCTGTCATAAAATATACCTTGTCTTTAACTCATCGTCATCATTTTCAGGTAGGTTATTTTGCTTTTCCAGATCTATATTTCCATATAGGAACTCGGACATATAAGTTTAATTACCTCAGCCAAAGGCCTATGCCACTAGATAATCAGGTACAGCTGTATTTAATCTAATTTCCTTGTTGGGTTTTGAAGTTATAAATATTATTGTCACAGAAAGGGAAAATGTCCAAAATCTACCATACAGGCCTCAAATGTTCAATACCCATGAGTTTCTCAAAATCATCTTTCTTGCAAGTAGCAAAACCAGAAAATACAATTTGAGTCCTGACTGACCCCTTCAAAAATGACCAAAATTACTCAGTTTTGGGCCAAGCTCTTGAAATGTAGTTAATTATACTTCTGGCAGGCCTTAAAAATGTATTTGATTAATATTATGTATATTTATAACAAGATTACAGAACTTCAGCTGATAATAATTACAGTACTGAAGAACAAAGTGGTCAGGTTAAACCCTTTCATAAGAGAGTATGGAAGCAGGGCCCTAAATCCTGTTTCATTATTTGTTTGGACATTCAAGTGATTGAGTCTCACTGAAAATCATGTGCAGCAGTTGCTTCTGGGAAGAATGAAGGAGGAAAATTATTGCTAATATTTTTTAAGAAGTTAGAAAAAAAAACCCCACCAACCCCCCCCCCTCCCTCCCGCCAAAAAAAAAAGAAATTACTCCAAGCTCTCTTCACCAGAGAAGCTGCAGTAAAGCCAAGAAAAACAAAGTGCTTGAAATAGTTACGGGTTATATCTCATGATCCTGTCATGGGTAACACACTGGGTTTGTCCTTGCTGCTTCCAGATGCGCTGACATTAGTTGCTCACTGCAACAGAATTTCATATAGGGGCCATATTTGTCTCTTCATGAAGACAAACTGCCTTTGATTTTCTTTTCCCAGTCTGAAAGGTCACAGGGATCACAATTAGGGATACATTAACTTTCTTAGCTCAAACAAGTCTCCCTGAGTTTCTGTCAAGTCTGTAATTAGAACTGAAATTTTTGCTAGATGTTTAACCTTGGTTTTCCTTTTCTACCCCTTTTTTCTGTTCTGCTTCTTCGTGGTGGCAGAGCCTGTGGGTGTGCAAGACAAAAGCAAGATGCTGCCTCATGATGCACACACAGCTTGGACCGGGACTTGTTCAGGTTACCACTAAATTGTCCCTGCTGCCTGCCCACCCCTCTTAGTGGAAGTTGCATCAAGATAGTCACCAGAAAGGAACCAGTTGCTTCTGTAGAGAGCTTGGTATCCTCATATCTGATACTGGTTTCTGACAAAATATTGAAATCTGTCCAGAAACTACCTTGCTAAAGGTGCAGGTTCCTGTACTGGAAGGCTGGTAACCTTTGGCAGTGAGACTGGAGATAAAGCAGGATTACATCTTAAACCTCAGCACTAAGATTTACCAGGGCTCATCAGTCATTTTTCTTTCTTTTCCTCTTTTTTTTTTCTGTTTTTTTTTTTTGTTTTTTTTTTTTTTTGTTTTTTTTTGTTTGTTTGTTTGTTTTTGTTTTTTTTTTGTTTGTTTTTTTTTTTTTTTTTTTTTTTT
>JAYDZK010000056.1:54409243-54439932 GCA_034509185.1 Euphonia xanthogaster | reverse complement strand
TCCAGTGGGAAGCTGTGTCAGTGTCTCAGAATCTCCAGCTTATATCTGGATGGCAATGCTTGGCTCCTCCCTCTGGGTGGAGCATCTCACAATGGGATGCTATAGTTCTTATCAGCCATGCAGTGACATTCAATGGCTCGTTATCAGCAGATGTCCCCTGCCGAGGGAGGAGTGATTATGATCACTCAAGGAGAGAGATAAGGAGAATTGCCCACAAGACAACTGCCATACAGATGCTAATAGAATACATTTTGCCTTGTAATCTGGAACAGAGGGCCATTTGGAAAAAGGGAGATTGGCTCCATTCTTGCAATAGTTCCCTTCACCTTTGCAGAAGTGAGCTGTACAGTGTTTCTGCACTGCTTGGACCTGCCAGCACCTCCTCAGAGCCTATCACCAGGCATCCTGCAGGGGTGAGGAGCCTCTCACCCTCCCCAAACCTTGGGCAGGGGGAATAAGAGATGACAATAGAAAATTAGGCATCTTCCAGCTGAAACTGGAAAGTTTCTGCTCCAAAACCCAGTGCCTTGTCCTTGTGAGGTTTGCATGGAACAACTCACACTGCTGTGAGCTCCTGGAACACCAGAGAGGCAGGGGATATGATCACTATGGAAACTCCATCGATTGGACAGCAAAGGCCCTGAGGCACAGCTGAGCTGAATTTGGGCACAAGGTGAGGAGCATTTCTGAACCAAGACACTCCACACGTGGTGCACAGACAGGTGCACCAACCAAGGACTGAAGCAGAACCTCAAGCAATAAGAATGACATCAAGGTTCTGACAGACTTACAAGAGCTTTCCCACTGTTTTACAGACCTACTAGCCCTGTGGGATTGAAGCTGAGCATTAAATAGGTTAACAGCTTTAAACCTGAAGACTATTTTTGCTCATTCTACAAAAGATCGCTAATAGGCACCAGGATAAGGTCAGTAAGAAATGCCAGGGAATCCCTTTCACATGCTCCAGCAACACCCATTAATTTCAATAAGTAATCATTTCAGACCAAACAGTACTTCTGCTTCTGGTTTTACGTTGGGCAATTTGAAATTTTCCTCACTAGGTGTCAGAATAATTTGTTTTATATAAAAACCTAAAGAGGCAGGAGTGGAGATAGACTCATTCACTACCTGAACAGTGTTGGATTTTTATTTTTTAATTTTTTATACCAGTCTCCTTTCTGCAAAGTCATTTACGATTGACTAAAAATTTGCATACTCAGAAAAGCTATTAGTGAAAGCTATGTAATTTTTTCTTCTCCAGTGCCCTAGCTGAGTGCCTAATTCAGTCTTTGAATAAATTGAACATTGGGTTGATTTATGAATCTAGAGAACATTTTTCCTTTTTTAATAAACTACCATTAAACTGAATTGCCTGCCAAAGAATTTAAATTAAAATGACAACAATCCTATTTAAATTTTATCCACACATAATTGTGTTGAATTAAATAAATATTGCATTTTATGGGATGTGTTATTAGAGTTAAAGTGTCTAAAACAGAGACAAGTAGTAAAGACTGATTATAATTCAGTGATTTGTGCTTTGAATACTAAAGTCTTTTCATAGAAAAAAGACTCCTGGTATAAATTGTTTTCTTGTCTTTCTTCCTGAAGAACAAAAAGAAAGAATTCCTACTGATGCCAGCAAGATACCAAACTGCCAGCTTCCCCAGGTCTTTTTTTTGCCTATTTTGGAAAATCATACAGGTACAGTTAGAGACCTACAGACCACTTTCCCTTAATAGCAGATTGAACTTTGAATATGTGCTTGAATATGGATTCCTGTACTACCCTTAAACTGAAAATAAAGGGAGCCCATCATGCCCCCACCCCTGCATCCTAACAGCATTTTATTGGAAAGAGAACATTCACACTGGAGCCATATAATTTTTTTTTTTTTTAATTGGCTTGTGAACTTAAAGCTAAAATACTTTCCATGTAGCTGAATCCTAGAACAACTAATTATTATGGTTGGGATTTTTGCCAGTTTTAGTGGTAATTTTCCTAGGTGCATAAGGAATTCATATTCCCTGGGTGATATTCTCTTAATATTCACTATTAACTATCTGAACTGGTTACATTTGTTTCACATTTTCCAGTCTTTCTGTAAAATCTTAAGAGCCAGAGACCTAAATAAACCTAGATATTAGGGCTGAGATAATAGCAAACAAAGAGTAGCTTCAATTTCATTATAAGCAGACAGCATCTGTTTGAGACTTGCTGATAGAAGGCTACAGAAGTGACTGGACAGGGCAATTATTAGGTGGTTCTCTGGAATGTTACAAAGGCTCCTCAAGGCTGGGACTTCTCCATGGCATTTGTACAGCACTTGACAAAACACTGTACAAAAATAGTACTGCTTTAAACTGAGCAAGGGAAACACACTGATGTTCCAAACAACAAAAAACCAAAAACAGCATCATGCACTACTTTAAACTCACATTGCAGACTGAACATTGGGATGGAAAAACACAAACCAGCTAGAGAACAAGTCGCATATCACTCGTTTCATTCAAGTTGCATGAATTTATCAGTTTTCCACTCTTCCAATCAAAGCTATTTCCAATAGATAACATATTATTTCTCAGAAAATGCTGTAGGAGTGTTTTGGTTTTTTTTTTTTTGATTGGTTGGTTGGGGGTTGGGGGTTTTTTGGGGGTTTGTTTTGGTTTTTTTTTTTTGGTCTTTTTTCTTCTGTGCTTTGTGCTGTTCTGAAGACAATGAAGCCTACAGTTCAGGGGTTAAAAGGTAGACAAGGGCTACCCCCAGCTTGGCTACACAAGCCTGTATGAAACCACTCTCTAGAACAGCTCATCCACCTGAGAGTTATCTAGAATGAAATAAAGGTTTGGAGTGACTGGGCCAAAGGACTCGCACAAGAAAAAACAGGCATGGTAAAAATTAAAATACAAATGGTGCCAGTCCTCCTTTCCTAAGAGTTAACTTGTGACATAGGTGAGATGCTGATGGGAGAGGAAAATCCTTCTCTTATTCTCTCCTCGGGGATGAGACACCAAAGTGCTCTGTCCTTCAGCAGTGCAGAGCAGGTGTCTGCTGGATAATGCCTCCCATCCCCCTGCCAAAATACAGCCAAGGGCTCATAAACCAGCATGTTTTCACTGCAAAATTTGCTAAGTCACATTGCCTGAAGCCTCACATCACCTTAGAACATCTTCTACAGTTTTTACTGCTGTCTTTCAGGGGTCATTTGACTTACGAATAATTAAATATTTCCTTCTGTTTCATCAGCTGCCATACTATTTTATGGGTTTTTGCTGGGTTTCTGCTGGGTATCAATAAATTGCCTCATGATTATTTGTAATGGCTGCCTGTCCTGGTTTAGGGCAAATTTGGGAGAGAATCCCCAAAGGGGGGCCCCTCCAGAAAGCAAACCCACACAGCCCCTCCCCACAGCCGGTTCAGGGAGAATTCCTCAGAGAGAAGTGAAAAGAACCTGTTTATTTAACAGGCACAGCACCCCCCAGCACACAAAATGAACAATACTGGCAACACTCTTTCACCACTCTGAAAAAGATGACAAATTCAGAAAGTCTCTGTTGGGAGTGGTCACTCTGTTACCAGTCCCTCCGGTGCTGGGAATGGCTGCTGCAGCCACAACGTGCAAACTCTTGGTGTTCCCAGGTCCCAGTCTGGAGTAGGTTCGAGTAGGTCCAAAACAGGAAAGGAGAAACAGTCCAGGAAGAAATTTGGACTGTTTAGCTAAACTTACTAATGAGAAGAAGCAAAAAAGCAAGAGCAAGCAGAAGCAAAGCAGAAGCAAGAGCAAAGTGAAAAGCCAGGCGAAAAGCAAAAGCCACACTATGTACTGTACTGTACTGTCTGTGTGTCCTGCTGGCCGTGGGGAGTGGCTGATAAGAAACAAAACCAAAACCTTCACTCTTCAGAGCCAGTCTTGAAGGCACAGAACATAATATCCAGCATAAACAGCACACACAAATGGGGGTACAAGCATCCTAACATCACCCTAGGACACTGCCATACAAGTGTACAACATAGAAGCAGGATGGCACCTTAAGTGACATCTGATGTCACTAGGCATTTAATAAAGACAAGTAGCCTGGTAGAGCCTGCTCAGTTCCCTCATGACATCCCTTCCTTCTGTTCTCTACAGCATCATGTGCAGAACAATTTGACACAGGGGTGTCTATCAGAAATGAGTTTGATTTTATCATTAGAAAATTCAGACTGCAATAGCCTTAACTATTAAAGAGAAATTTTTAGGCCTTTGAATGTAACAAGGGTGCTTGAGGGATAAAAAGATTATGAAATAAAGTCCTGCAGAAGTTTAAATGATTCGGGAATCAAAGTTTGCTCCTCATAGAAACCCACTTAAAGCAGAAATCCAATCAACAAAACCGCCTGTGATGATATAAAGATGAGGAACTGTGAAGGGAACACACATAGCCATGTTTCTTTAATATGCACACTGCACTTACACTGTAACCCCTCAGTTAATCCCATAGCACAGTCCAGGGAAGAGCCATAACCCCTGCAAGCAGTGAGCACTGGGTAGCCAGTGAGTTCCTGAAGGCAGCTCACTTTGATAAACCCCAGAGCCCAGGCTCCACTCCCCCTGCCTGCTGCTGCTTCTTTTCAGCCTCTCAAATACAACCCACAGTTATCTGAAATTCACTTTGCAGCAGTGCACAAATATTTATTCTATTTCTTCCTGGGCTATGCTGGAGAAGCATTTTCACACAATGTAGTGTTCCTTTCAGACAGATTCCTGTGAGCACTTTTAAGAGCAGAGGAAAGGGTAGAAAGTTGTTTAAATACACCCTAAAAATGCTGGAGTATGCACCTATCCAGCAGGAAGTCCCTTGTTATCCACAGCCTCCCACTCTCTTCAGGACCCGCATCTGTATTTCCATCTCTGCAGAGGAGAGCTCTTAACTTACACCCTCTTCTCACAGCTACTTCCATTTATATGGCAAATGTCTGCAAGTGCTGTCCTTAAAGCATTAGGAAAACTTCCTGATCAGAAAGTTAAGACAGTTGCCTCTGGTTGAGCCACCTGAATTTTGGTCCCTTATGAACTAAATGTAGTTATTGATATAAACTTCAGACTGTGTAGTCTTTGTAGACTTTCAAGATCTGACTGGATTAAGCTCCGAAGAGTTCTGGCAGTGTTTTGAGCAGTTTGGACTAGAGTTCTCATGAGTTCTCTTTCACTCTGAATCATTCTAGGTTGCGAGATCAGCAAAAGATTTAACTTTCAAGATAGGATTGGTAGTTTAGTAGGGCGTTCCATGCTGGGATAGCATGGATTCTGTAAGCCTGGGTGTGAGGCAGCTGAGCAAAGCACAAGCTCTAGGCTATGAAACAGAGCTGTAGATAAATACCTGTATTGCTCCAGCACTTCTGTGACTATCTCACAGCCCTGGACATCTCACTCTGATATTTTGGAAAGTATAGTTAAAATCTTAACACATTAATTAAAAAAAAAATAATAAGGATGAATTAAAAAAAAATAATTTTCCATAAGTTCGCTAAAACTCACTTTTACATAATTAAAATTTCATCTCTCCCATGTCCTCTGCTGAGGATACTGAAGGATTTCTTCCCTTTATCACTGATTTATATAGCATACAATTTCCCACTTATTCCCCCCACCATGTTGTAAACAGTACCAGGGAGAATGGGTTACTAATTTCCTTGAACCCTGGAGCTCTTCATGTTTGAGGACCACATTCTACTCCTCATTCATTTAGTAAGGGAAGTCTCTACTTGAACAAGAGTTTAGATATTTTCTTGGCACTTATCTCTGATGTCTGCAAGAAAAGAATCCTGTATTTCCCAGAGCTGGATGTTTATGTTCATAATATTTTAGAGGAGCTTATTTGAGGGAAAGAGCAATATCATGAGGAAAGCTTTTCATATAATGCTGCCTTTTCCAATTAAATATTGTGAATATCCTTCAGTCAAATGTCTTTTTTCTGTAAGATACCCATGTAGGATGGTAAAAGCAGTAGTGACTTTTAAACATCTAGTACTTCCTGAAATGGATGAAAAGAGACTTGAAGATAAGAAAAAATCATTTTCCTGTAAGTGAAATAATTTTACAGATGAAACATGACTGTAGTGAGTTTATCCTACTTCTACTTTATATTAGGCACAAGAAACAGAAGTCTTCAGAATGAACTACTCATCATTATTAACAACCTAAATGGGAGTTTAAAGGGCTTATCTTCAATGAATTATTCAAGAGTTTAATGGATTAACTGCTGAACTTTCCATGCTTTCTCACCACAATATTGGAGCTCCCAGTCAGGTAAAAGAATATTACTAGCAAAGAGTTAGCTATTAGAGCCCAATAGTTTTTGGTGAAACCATGAAATATCAGTTTTCTAAAAGCATTATGTTCTGTCAGATAAATAAGGGACAGAGAAGTAAAACTCATAGAAATCAAAATTTGATTTGCGTAACTCTACATAAATACACTAAAAGCAACAGGGGAAGAGAGCTGTTGCTGCACTGGAATTGAGAAAAAAAAAAAAAAAAGAGAAAAATCTTAAATGCATAATCCTGAGAAGTTTCTTCTCATCTAAAAGATGTCGCTTCACAATTTGCTCTCAAAAGCATGTATGAAGCAGCCATCAGACACAATCAAAAGGGAAGAAATTTGTGATTTTTTTTCCAGAAAACAATTAGACTAATAATTATAGAGGCATTGGAATAAACTTAATAAAATTAATTTTATGAGTCAGAAATTAAAAAGCAGCAGCACCAGTTCGCTATAGGGAAGGCAATATTAGACCTGGGGTTTTGCTGGTGTTTTCCTACTTTCTTTTTCTGTCAAAGTTCATTACTGACAAATATCAGTTAGGTGACAGCTACTGGAATTTTTACAGGCTGTATTCCACTTGGGGGTGGGTATTTCTAACATAATACCATGTGGAAAAAGTAGAAGTTTGAAGGTGCTTGCACTCCTTTACCTTGCAGTTGGTTGACTTCCCTGTGTAATGTGCTCCTCCATGAACACCTCTTCACTACCACCAGAAGAAAGAAGTTGTTTTTCATTCTTCTTGGCCCCCTCAGTGTCTGGCCTGAGGCTAGGGGATATTTTTACCAGCACGTAAATACTTACTTGGAGTAAATACTCTAGGGATTGCTCCTAAATCTACAACCCTCATGTACTTCTAGACCTCTGCAAGTGTGGAGTGAAAACCCAAGCCCATCTAGACAGCGAAATCCCAGCAGGCACCTTCCCTATGCACAGGACTATTTTCCTTTTCTGTGGACTCTAAGGCATGCTGTACTAGTCAAAAAGAGAAAAAGGAAAGTTAGAAAATATCGATTTTCTTAATTTACTGGAGCAGCCTGGCTTCACCACTCTAATCACGATGCTGGGCATCATTTAAAGGCTTTTATTTAATTTCTTTCTTCCAGTTAATGGAGAAGGAATTTAGAGTACTTATATATAACAATTACACATTGAATTAATGAACTAGTAACAGGGAATGAGACATTTCCTTTAGTATGACAAACTGGCAAATTTGTAGATTACGAAACCTTTAAATCCCCTTTCAGGCAGGCTATTGATGGCACAGAATATTATATAATATATGTGGACACAAATATTACTGTTTGCAGTGTAAGCCTCTCGTACAGTACAGCTGTTGAACAAACTGCAGCAGACATTTAACTCCTGTTTACCATCAAAGCATTTTATTGGCAGTGATTTACAATCCTAAATCTTCTCCCCTTTTAAATGCAACACGCCCCATTCCTTAAACCTCAGTTACTAGAAAGGCAAGTAATCCAGTGGCTTTGTCAAGAGAAACTGTCATAGACAGGAAGGGAGTGGTTTAGGTGGAGAAAAATATGCCAAATATTGTGTCCAAAATTGTTCACAGACAGGTATTTCATATGGGAAGGAATCAGCTGCTTCATAGAGATGGTGCAAAATGAAGTTTGTGCTAAATATAAAGAAACACTGTTCTTATTATCATTGTGTGTCCAACACCACTAGAAAACTTCCTAGGGGTGAGGCACTGTGCCACTGACACTGCAATGCAGGCTTCAGACTGCATGTCAAAAGGTAGGTGTTTTAGTGCTTATGATTTTACTATTTGGAAAAATATGTGTTTCGTTAAAAATTGAGTTTGCTAAATTTCATTGGAGCTATCTCACTCAGAGCCTGTAAAAAATCAGGTAGGCTGGTAGATAGTACTTATCAAACTGGTGAAAAATTTTGCCTTAGGGGCAAAGAGATGGGATTTTTTAAAATTGTATCAATTTACTTAAACTCTAGAATTGAATGGCTTTGAATTAAATAACCCAAATGCTTTGATTTACCATATGGACTAAAATGACTCATTATAAGGGTGATTGCTGTATAATAGTCAAGAAGCCACAGAAAGGGATAAAAGATGAATAATTTAAACAAAATTCAGTGAAAAAGTCACTTTTTAGCAAAGTAAGACCATTACTCTAGACTTTGTCACTATTTGAACAGCTTTGATCCATGTTCTGTAACATGGGAAAATGCAACACACCCAGAAACACTGTATTTACCACTTATTTAATGTCTGAAGAATAGTCCTGCTTAAATTAGCCACTCTACACTATTTAAATCATTTATCTACACCATGCTGTACATAAATGCCAGGATCAAAAGGGGCTGCTAGCACATGGGTACAGGAAAAAGGACACAGCATATTTAGGTAATAAGATCATGTAAGCATTATTCAACACACTAATCGAATCAGGTGACTCTACATGGCTTATAGCAGATGCACATCTCCTGCTAATATCCATAAAAGCCTCATTTGTTTGATGAGAGAGTAATTCTAATAGATGGAGCTGACAAATAAACAGCAAAAAGCTGAGTGCCATGTTTGCACCACATTTCTTCAGACACAGCCTGCTTATTCTAACTCACCTGTTACAACAGAAAAGGATTCACTGTCTGTATTAATGGATGAGATGCTGCCTAAAATTGATAATGTGCCATTTGAGACCTGATTTATTGCTTTCTATTCAGTGTATGCACATACAGAGAGCAAAGGAAAGGGTTTGAGTATATGAAAAAGGTCACAGATGAGAGCAGCATACACTAAAGATGAGATCAAGGCTCTTAGCGGTTTTTGGGAATTTTATTTTCTTCAAAGTCTGAATGCTTGAGTAGACAAGTCCTGTAAGAGGAATCTGCATGCTGGAATTATGGTGGATATATGATTTAACCTGATTAACAAGAAATCATAGGAGGAGAGAGTATCAGAAAGGCTCTAAGCTAGCAAAACTATCTTAAAATGAGAAAAACATCCATTTGAAATACAAATCCCTTCAAAATTATTTTTCAGATCACCTTTAAAAAAATCTACAGGGTAGGGGAAAAAAAATCTAAATATCCATTAATATTTTTAAGGAATTGTAGAAGACTTAGCACTAGTATAGAAAGATGGATAGTTCTTTTTTTAATAAGATCTTTCTACATTAACAATAAAATCACATTTAGCAGCAGCTGCCTAATAATCCACACTAGTGTTTGGTTATCTGAACCTGCTTTAAGTGTCACATTCTAACACCTGAGATGCATCTATGGTTTGTTTTTTCCTTTTTCTTGGCCAAAAAAGCGAGGAGATTTGAAGCTGCTCCTGATGTTCAGACCTCGTAACTAAACAGAGAAATTGGAAGGGACAAACCTTCTCTTTAGAGGTACTCCAGCAAATTCTTGCAACTGAGGCTTCCATTCCAGCACTTATGGCCAAAAAAGGCAGCACCACGACTTGGCTGTCATTTTTCATGTAAGTGACAGCAATGTTGAAAAAATCAAGAAAGAATTTGAGTGTTAATTCAATTTCAATTGAAAAAGACAAAGAATTTTTCATCACTTTATCTGGGAAAGGAGAAACTGGTAAAATAGATAATTAGAGACTTTAAAGCAGGATGGGAATCAAGACTAGGAAGAGTGCCTTTATGTTAGAAAGGTCACAAGCTTCAGACATTTTGTTTGCAGACCTCATGCTTTCACACAACCACTGAAAGTTAGAGAAGCGCAGTGAAATGGTTCTTTTAAAAAGGTTTCTCCAAGAAGTTCCACTCAGTTACTTTGATTTTGCATCTGTTTTGGATAGAAACCAGGTACACAGAGAGCTGGTAAAAAGAGTTTCAGAAAACATTAGTGATCCACTGGATGTTTAAACTTGTCTCTAACTGGGTTGAAGACACCTTTTGCTTGGTCAGGAAAGCCACCTTGTCTAGGTTAAAGACAAGCAGGGATGAGGTCAATAAAAACCATGCATACCAGAGTTTGTCTGGATTTAGTGGATTTTTCACTGGGAACACCCATCTTCTGCACCAATGACTACAACAAAATGTCAATAAAGCTGAGATTAATCACCATGAGAGCTAATACAACCATGGGCTAAGATCTGTTGACAAACCTTTTCTGACATCACACTTGGTGTGTGAGCTCTGCAAACCTGGATGAAATGGTAAAGTTTTGAATTTGTATCTCACTCAGAATAATTTTACTTCACTGTTGCTCAGAGCAAAGGTAACCTTGAAGTTTTATGTGGCACATCAGCTAAAAAAATAAGCAATCTTCAGAGCATTGAGAAAGCTTCACTGGAAACAAAGAAGGGTAATTCCCAAACAGAAAAAATGTTTTGAGCCCCATTGTGGAACAAGTGTAAGTGAAGCAAATGGTGCTATGTTAGCAATTTACCCAACCTCCATATCATCTCAGGTATCTGGAGCATCAAAAATAATGTACCCTGGACTAGAATTACTGCACTTAGGCATTTTTGTTGCTGCACTGTACTAAAATTATCTGCAGCTCCACAATTAAAACCTAGGCTTCAGAGGCTCTGTAAATGTCAGTGTATCTTCAAAGCACTTTACAGATCAATCCTTTTCAGCATCACTCCAATAGTGGAAAGAATTACCTTTATCTAATTGAGAGGCAAGCTGCAGCACAAAGACACAGTGAGTCATCTGCCAGTTAAGTGCCTGGATACCGGGGGATGATACAAGAACAGAGAACAGAGTGTCCAGAGCACATCACATCATCTGCAGCTGGTTTCCAGAACGTTAATCTCATCTCCTTTCTATATTTAGTCTTCTGTATATTTGTTCTGTAAACCATTTTCCATACCTGGGCTACCCAGCTATTCAGCCACTTAAAAAAAAATGCATTTTCCATCTGCTTCTCTTCTTTTTACATGACCCTTATTTCCTCTGCTATCCATTGCTGCACACTGCCACTACCTGAAAGTTGCAACCATTTCCAGCCCCCTGCATCCCCTTCAGCTTCATTTCTCAGGGAATCCAGGCAGCCAGGCTCTGAGGAGCTCTTTGGAAATCATGGTGCAAGTGGGCTGAACACTGAAAATGGGCTCTGCAGTTCCTTTAATCCCTAAGAATTTCCACTGAGCCTACAAGGGCACAGTCTGAAGCCTCTTTTGTTCATCACCTTATATCAAATTCTTCAAGACTTTCCCATTTATTAGCAATATTTGAAATATGCTTTGTTTAGGGTAGCCAGGAAGTCAACATTTTCTAAACCCTCCTGCTAAAGTTACTGTTCATTTCAAATAACATTTTTCCTTAGCCATTGAAATTTACACCAATTATATGCAAGCCCCAAATTTTGTAGTCATGTACCTCAAAGGCGGCCTCTGCTTAATGGCACAGGGTGACACTGAACATCATCAAAATCAATGAAACCTTCACATACAAACAACCATCAATGTTTATTTCTGTTCTCAAGGATGCATTTCAGAGTCTAAATTTAGGCACTCAGAAAGGACGAGGGACAAAGGCAGAGTCTTTATTGGAAAACACAAACAATATCCAGTATTTCCCACTGCCTTACCAAGACTAATCTGCTTCAGCAGCTTTAGCTGCCACCTATTCTACTCAGATCTAGTCAAGATTGCTGTGTTTAGGTTCAGGACAAGTTTGGAAGATAAACAGGCATATTCCCAAGCCTTTTTCAGCCCATGGTCTTATCCACAATTCTGGTTGATAATCAGATCTAAAGCTTCACATACTTCCTACATGAAATACACATTAAATTGCTTTCCACTACCCAGTTCTCTACTTGTTTAAATCCTATTAAAGCACTTTGACACCCAGAGAATATGAGGATAAATATATTCTATATATACTGAATGTTATTTTCTCCTCCTCAGATGCCTTAGTTTCTGGTCTGCAAAGTACTGTGGTATCAGTAAGATCACAACAAATCTGTTTAAAATTACTGTGTCCTTGTATCTTTTTTGAAGGGCTCTTCCTGCTGGATATTAAGTTCTGTAAAACTCTGCAAGACATCTTTCTTTCTGAGGATAAGGTGACCCTAAGTTTTAATGGGCCGAAACGTTACTGTAACATGTGGTTTTATCTAGCAGCTGTTATCTAGACCTTTGATAACAGTTTAAAACCCTTTCAAAGCATACATTTTTAGTCCTGGTCGACTTCAGAAAAACAGGTTTTGTTTATTAACATTCTACAGTTTATTAACATTCTACAGGTGCTGTTCTTGTACACTTTCCCTAAGCCTCTGGTCCAACTCTGCCTACAGTGACCTTTGCTGTGCCCTTGCTCTTAGGACAGTTCCTTGGGTTTCAGTCAGATTATGATTCTGACAGAAGAACAGATCAAAAACTAGGCTGGTTCCCTGTGCTGTAGGATACCTCAGTAAAAACTGGCACAACAACATTAATTTAGATCAGGTGATGCTGTCTAAGATCTCTGAAAACAACCCATCCAGCCAGAAATACATTCTGGTAGCAGCATCATTCACTTGCTCCTAAATTTTATTTTAAAATGATGGCAGCAACAAAATTCCATATATTAGGAGCAATTATAAACCCATTCAAAAACATGTATCGTACCATCACGGAAATGTCAAATGTCCTCTGATTTTAAAATATTTCCCTGCAGATTTACATTTCATTGTGCTGCAGTGAAGAAACCTCCTCCTGCATGAACTGCAATGGTTGTTGTGATGTTATTTGGGCAGCTACTCCAATGGTGCCATGAATCTTAAATCAGCCTTCTGAAGCTACAAACAACACATAGCAATAACTTTTACCGCCTCTCTCAGCACAGGAGCAGGCAGTTGTAGGAAAATTAACAAAGATAACTGGAAGTGAACTGGTTTTGGTCAGTGGCGGCTTCAGTATTTAAGTGTTTGATTGCACTACCGGCAGAAGGCAGGTCTGGGATCCTCAGCAACTGATAAGAAAAATCATCATCAAGCACAAGAAAGGATTCAATGCCCAAAACTCCTGATTCGATAATAATATCTCCTCCATGGCTAAAGTTGTGCAAGACCATTTCCTTTCAGGATAAACTAGCAAATTTTCTCATCAGCATGAAAAAAAGATAGATTAATGCTGACACAGAAATGGAAATGTATCTTCCAAACCATAAGTATTTTCTCATGGAGCTGAATTACATGTCACCAACTAACCATTTCCTGCAGGATTAAACCGGTAATTTCAAAACCTGTGTTTCTGGACTCCCCAGTAAGGGCACACAAACTCCTGGCCAGGCCTGTTCGCTAATGTCTCCAAGGATGAGCAGGAGGAAGCACCGGTCTTAAAGCTGGTATGATTCAGTATGCTCAGCTGATATGGCAGGAAGGCTGGTAGGAGGGAAATTTTTTAACTGCTGTTACTGCACTATTTCAACACACTTATAATTGTTCCAGCATTTCACCCACCGAGGGCGAGAATTAGATGTACAGAAAGTAGAGGCTTTCCACCGGGAAGGACAGCTTGAGATGTTGAACAGCAGCTTCAACCCAGCATTTGCTGAGTTTGATTTTACCCACTGTGTTCAACGTCATTCTTGCAGCCCTCTGAGAGGTTCAGGACAAGCCAGAGATTTTCAGTTCCTCAGCCCCACTGCTGCATTCCTCCTACTGTCTGCCTCAAACAAAATTACCTTTTACCATAACCATCAATGTTGCCTCACAAACTGCCATGATACCCTAATGGGGAATAAGGAGGTCCAGAGAACACAATATGGGATGTAGATTTCATATATAGCCTGTCCTTCACAGCCTCACAGAGGCCACATGACTAATGCACCCCACATTTTTAATTGTCTGAAACTCAAAGACTAAAGAAACTTTTACAATGGCCTTGCCTTTATGCTCTGTTACACTCAGAAGACATAATGAGTCCATGCTATGAGCTATTTTACTAATGCAGCTGTCACAATAATGATTTTTATTTTTACATCTTCACAGCCAGGTGGTTCAATCCTGAGTTAGAAGAACCTGCTTGCAATTGATCTGGCCATCATCAATTCAGGGAGTAATTCAGCCAAGAAGAAGGATTTAACATTTGCACCCCAGGTATAGAAATGATCCTGGGTGCTCCAAGTTGTTCAATAAAACAATTTGCTCTTTCACAAGGTAATTTGGATCAAAAATAATGCTTTTGCCTTAAATATCATTTGTGCAGGCAAAGGATCAATTTGGACAGTAAATCATATTCAGATACATCCCTATACTGTAGGATGAAGAAGATCTCAAAGCGTGAAGTAAATAATTTCCATCAACAAAGACAAAAAGATGTTTAACAGAATATTTGTGCCAGCTTATAGTTCATGCAGAATATGACTATCACCTGCAAAGACAACTCCCTTCAGCAACAGGGGAGGTGCTGGTCTCATTTGGACAAGGCACACCATGGTGACATTGGCAAAGGTGCCCATTTCCCATCACCCACAGGCTGGCCCTTCTCCCCTCAGCTGAGTGGCAGAAGGGTGACACCTTCCTGCCTGCCACTCTGCCAGAGGTGTGTGCAGACAAGGCATAAACTGCATTTGTCTGTGCACTCCTTTTGTCAGCTGAGCACTGCTCCTCTGGGAGCTAAAGCTATGTAAGAGCTCACATTTGGTATTCTGAATATTGTCCTTTTACAAACTCTAACCTTTCAATATCTTCTGTTTTGTGAGGCTGGAAACTTTTCACTTCACATGTCGATTTCCATGGTTTTCTGAAGAGTACAGCTCAAACCAGCAATGGTTTCTTAAATATACATAGAATAATTGTGTGGATTGGAAATGCATTACAGTAGAAATCCCATGGAAGTGGCAATTTACAAAGATTTTTTTTCTGAAAAGACAGAAGAATTTGAGATCATGCAGATGGCATGATGACAGAAAAATCTAGATTAATTTGTCAGTCACATTAAAAAAGAGTAAATCTGCATACCGGCAACTTTTTTGTATATGCCTTAGAAGTTTTCCCTTTCGGCCTGTATTAAATCTTCCATGAAAAGCCACTAAAACAAGAACTCAACCAATTTTAATTTAATGCAAATTCCAAAATTCTGTCAGAAGGCTTCTCTTTGGCAACAACCAAGAGAGTATTACACATTAAAAAATTGCTGACAAACCAAAAGAAAATGATTTGCCAGGTATTTAAGAATGAGCAATATTAGCACCTTTACTAAGGACTAAATTAGAGCTAAGCAATTTATACCTACAAGAAGGTCTATAAATAGCATTACCTTTCAGCAAGTCAGTTGTCGCCACTGATGGGGCTGAAAAAAAATAATAATGGGTTTCAAAGCGGCTGCCTACTGATCAATTTATTCCAAGCTCCACATACATTCAGAACTGCAGCTCTGAATAAGCATGCAAGAGAAAGTTCCCTTGAATGCCATTTCTAAAACACAGTGCAAAATAAAGTCCTTGTCCACCCTCACCCCACCAAAAGGGAGGTGTTGTATGTCCTCTGGAGTCACCTAAAGCTCCATTCCAGCTCAAAAACAGATTTAGTTCCAAATCCAGGTTGAACAGATAGAAACCACTGGGTAATCTGCCATCAGATTATCAGTTCATATGGTTTTAATTTTCCTAAGAGTACTCTGTTTCCCTTCTAAGGTTGTCTGAAAGGGTTTATATTTAACACATGACCCCCTTCTACAAAGGAATTACAAGAGAACATTATGAAGATTTTCAAATCCAGAATTGCAGCCTGTCACTTTTTCTTCACACATCTCCCAGCCCAGTTGTGAATTTGTGGGGGTGCATGTGTGTGGGAGTTGCATTCTTCTTTCTTCTTCTTCTTGCTGATGGGAAATGATAGGCAACAGAAAAAAAAAAAAAACAAAACAGATATCAGGTTTACAATGCTGAGACAGAGAGAAAAGGCAGCTCTAATATGCAAGTCACCATGGAGCACAGCAACAGAGGGTGACAGCTCCAAGGGAGAGCTTGGACATCCCAGTGACATCATTCAGCAACCCCCTGCTGTCTAAAATTCTATGCAATTTTAAAAACACCAGTGTTGACAAGTACAGGATATGTTTATTTTTTAAACCAAGAAATGGGTCACAGCCCATCAGCTCATGGGAATTTTGACAATTGATCCAACCAGGAGCTCTGAAAGCAGAACTTCTCCCAAGCACACAATAGCAAGGAGCACCTAAGGCATAAAACCTTAAGTATGCTTTAAGAAAGGCTGCATATATTGAAGATAAATATGTAAGAGGCACTTAAAAAGATGCCCGTTTTTCAGGAATATATCTAAATTGGTGAATTTGCACTGAGAAACTTAGCTAAAACCAAGCTAGACCTAGAAACTTAACAAAAAAACTGTTAATTTTCTCTCTCTTTATTCAGACTGCTGGTGCCCAGGTCCAAGAAATCCATTTTCAACACCTATCTCTGACTCTGAAGTGCCAGGACCAGCTGAAGCCAACTGACAGAAACACAATTTGCCAAGGCCAATCTGTTCATAAACAACCCAGATGTTCTATCACTGATTATGTACCCCCCCAACCAATATTTCTCAAGTGCAAACCTGTATTAGTTAACAGGGGATAATTCTGAAAATATTGTCAACATCTATAACAGTACTGGTTGACTATATCATCTATAGACACAAGGTATTTTCCTAGAATTCACTTTTTTTCTAATGAGAATAAACATGGCTGGATTTAGTCAACTATCAGCTGACTGAGAAAGTTTAGTCCATTACTAAAAGCTGGTTCTGATTTTCTGATCAATGCCCCAGTATGGATAGAATTTACACCAGGCTTGAGAGAGTCAGGGATCCTTAGAAAAAAAAGTGTTATAGCCTCTGCTCTGTACAGAAGTGTCCCCTAACAAAAGTCCAGATGAATGAAATCTTAGCATTGTTAAAAAAAAAGCTGATTGCTCACTATTCTTCTTCAGTGAGAAGGCAAAGGAAACCCATTACTTTAAAGCCCCAGTCATGTTCAGAATTGGGTCAATCATCCAGAAAATCACTTCTTTCTTAAACTGAGTCTCCACCAAAACTGTTCTCAGGATGAATCCTTATGAAGGAACCACTGAATCCACTCTTCTGTGTCCAAAAGGATACATTCATTTGATACTAACTTAAGAATACCTGTCAAGAATAACACTGGACTTTATCTCCCCTGGAAACAAACTGCAAACTTGCAGGAAATACACCTTAAATGGTAGCTGATCATGATGGTCTGATAGAGGTGCTGTGCAGCGACTTGGGCAATCAAGGTTCATTTTCTGATTTTTCACAGGATCAGCTGGACTCTGTCCACATTTCTTCCATAGGAAGGCTTAAAAATCCATCCTTCGTCTGCCCTTTTGCCTTGTCCAAGAGACCTTCCAGGACTCTGTTTAAGGTTTTGCTATTTACTTTTATTGTGATAGTTTAAAAAAAAAAAAAAAAAAGGTGGGAGACTTGGTCTTTCTGGACTAAAGCAATAGGAGACGAAACTTCTGTTCATTTAAAGGCGACATTTCCAAAGTTGGTTTTTTGGCTTTGTGTGCTCAGAGGTATGTGTGCAGACTGGAGTACTCCTATTGCCTTGGAAACATTTTTGCGCTGATTTGAAGCATGCACCAAATGAAAATTCATATTCATAGTCAGTTTGACCTAACTTCAGCAGTATCTTTTATGACATGGAATAGGAATGGAAAAGCCCCCACAAGTCTGTCAGGATGCAGTGTTGTTAGTGCTGCTTTCATTAGAAGTTGAAACTATAAAATTGAAAGCCTCACTTTCAGCATGTAAAAACCCAGCATTTATTTAAGAGTCACTTTTTAAATAAATCTCATCCTTTTAAATAAATATCATTCCCAGGTATTTAATCACAAGGGGCTTCTTAGGAATATAAAGCAGGAAGTGATTAAGTTAAATTAGAGTCAGTATCTACAAGCCCCCCCTTAAAAAAGCGGTGTGTGTGTGTAAATATATATGTATATATTCCTGAGGGCTGATCAAACTTGGTATCTGAATAAATGAAACTATTAATGGATGAAGAGCACAGTATGCACTTGCTATCCACATTGAACTAATCTATGGCACAAAGAAGATTTAAAGGAAATTTGAAGACTACAAACAACAGCCTGCAGCAAAGGAAAATCTTAGAGAGAACTTTTAATACCTCACTTATTTTCTTAACTTTTTCATAACAATCTTACAATTTAAGTGAAGAGTCCAAGCCATCATCTCACTTCTGCTTTTTTCCACAAAAATTATCCTCTACCTCTTGAATCATCCCTACATGCAATATTCTGCTTATACTGGATAAAACAATAGAGGAAGATGCTTGTTTTAAAACTAGATACTTGCAGTATTTGCTTTTCCAGACTCTGTTACATTCTCCATTATTGTGTGTATTGCACACCTTGTGATGGGGAGGTGTAGATCATATTGGCTGCTGTGGCAAAGTCAAGGGAAAAGATAGTGCTCAGCAGCTTTTCCTTCAAACCCACCCCTCTTCTTCCTGAACAGGCCAGACTTCTTCCAAATGTCTCTCAGTCTTCTCTTTCTTTTTATTGCTTTGGGTTTTATATAAGTCAAGTGCTCAATACACTCTTTTTCCTGACATTAAACAGCATATGGTCCTGGGTACCTTGGGCATGCTCCTGAGAGAATCTCTGTTTTCAGAGGAGAGCGTTTGCTGCCAAACTGGCAGGCAGCTTCTTAGTTCCCCAAGCCCAGAGACACTTCCTCAGTATTTATGATCTTTTTTCTGACACAGAGCTCGGGGATGCTCTCTGAGCCCGAATCCCCAGCTTTCCTGTCGTATCCACCAGCTGGAGGACAGATGTGCAGAGAGGCTGGCAAGGCAGAGCCGGGTTTGACATCCCTCAGATTACTCACTCATGGGATTGCACACTGCCACAGGTGAGCAAGCTGTGTGCTGGCAGCAGTGGCATGAAGCTAGAGGTTTGGGATCCTTAATTTTTTGATTTTCAAAGTTGAAATACCAACTCTTAACTCCTTCTCACGTAATTTCTACAAGAGGTCTGTATAAGTCACTACAATATCCACATCACGCTCTTCTCTGACAACACTGATTTTATCATTTCTCCCGATTTAAACAAAACCAAGACCCTGTCATTGCCACTTGCCAAGGTTATTAAGCATCTTCATCTAAAAGGCTGGGAATCACTCTAGGTAATTTAGGTCCCATATCCTACTTCATAAAGGAAGTTCTTCAGCTTGAAATTTAACATGCATCTCTCCAAATCAAAAGTGGTTCTAAAGAAGATAATTACATGCACAGAATAAGGAAACACAAAAGCTACAATTATATATTCAGCTACAGCTCTGATTATTTTTCCATATGATCTCTTAGAGAACCCCATCCCATGCTCCATTTCCAAGCAGGTTGCAGTGAGAGCCTCTCTGATGTCTCCTCTTTCTTCTGTGAAGACAGACTCCCTCTCTCCTCTACCAAACTAAGGTTTATGGATCAAAGTTTATTCCCCTAGAAGTGCATAAATAATGTTCTTGATGTGCCACAAGAGGTTAGTTCTGTCTGAAAAAGAGGTGAAATCTCTCCAAGCCACATTTTTTTTAGCCATGTAGGGTTTGGCTGACTTTGCCTTACCCTCTATACATAATATCCATGTCAGATCTCCACCTGACTTTCAGCAAGGCATTCATGCCAAAAACTTAAATGTATTCTTAATTTGCACTTCTGCTTCTGTATGTCCAGGTTTCTGGCCTTCCCCTTGATAGGGGAAGATTGAGGCTCTGAAACACTCGCACACATCAAAGATCAAACTTACAAAGAGAACTTCTACGCCACTTATATTTTTAACCATAAAGCCTCCCAAAAGCTTCAGTGTCTTGTGCAATCCTATCAGTGCCCTCACTTTTCTGCTTTAGACATCGATTTCTCCCTGTCTTGTTACACACATTCTATTTAGTTAATACTCCCTTTCTGTTAGGCCCTGTGGCAGTAGATCTTGCATATTTTCTATCAAGCAGAGATAAAATAGTTATATGTTGTTATAAATTTAATGGAGTCAAACACTTTCTCTGCTTTCTTTTATTTAAGGGATTGGTGGGAGAGGGTGTTTTGGTTTTTTGATACAAATATCCTCGGGGTATAAAGCAGTACAGACCACTGCTGACAAGAAGACAGACAATTGACAATTAGTCAATCTTACCTGCACCTTATGTTCAGAGGGCTGAAAAGGGGCTTGGATTATAAAGGGAACTAATTAGTGAAATTAGCATAAAGCAGACCTTGAGCTGGACTGTTCAGTACTGTGGCAGGACAGCTATTCTATCCTGCCAATATATATTGTTCTCACAGCTTTGCTGGTGGGGAGAAGGGTGGCAATCAGGAGGTAATTGCAGTGTGCAGGGGCAGTATTCATAGACAGCAGGGATCCTTTCAGCCAAGGCTGCCAAGACAAGACAGGCAGAGCCCTGAGCTTTTCCCACCTGCAAGGCCTTTTGCCATTTTTAGAGCAATTTTTAGAGCTTTTCCTTGATGCATGGGGAGGGGAAAGTGGCCTGGGGAGTCCAAACCATTTGTTTTCCTTCCCCCAGTTCTGCTGAGCATGGAGGCTTTTAGCTGCTGCATTCAGAGATAAAGGCTTGCCCATCCTCTTTCCCAGTTTGAACCTGTGAAGCAAATTTTAGGGGGAAGAAAATAAATCATAATTTTCCATGCTTCTCTTTGTCTGAGGTAGGAGTAGGAAATGCTCTCCTTTCAGGGCAATTCTGAGCTTGCAGCAGCAAAGAAAGCAGCCCCTTAATAAGCAGAGGGAAACAAAGTGCAGGACAGTGGAAAGAATATGGATAGGCTGTGGTATGAGATTTGTTTACCTTTCTGGTATCTGTTGATTGCCCAAAACCTCAATATTGCAATATCTACCTCCAAACCCTCCTTCCGTAACCCTAGAGATAGGAATGAAATCAGCTGGCCTGAAGCACAGCAGTGACAGGAAGCAAAATCAAACAGCTTCCACATGTGGGACCTCATTAGGAGAGCAAGATACTTAAATATTTTCTTTTTTTTTTCCAATTTTCTGTACAAAAGGCCATACATGCAGAATTGCTTGTAGCCAAACCATCTGAGTCAGAGTGAGCTGCTGGAACTGCAGTTTCTCTGTGGAAGGGGAAGGGCAACTATTTGAAGGAAACCCTTGGTGGCCCTTGTGTTTGTTTTACATCAGACCCAAAGGGTCACTTCTTAATAAGCCTCTAGCAGGATATAACAAGAAAACAAGTGTTTAGATACCACATAGCTTGTGTTGATGCATGGGAGACAAAAGCAGTTTCAGGGAACAGCTCTGAGCACTGCAGAGGAAATTGATGTTCATAACCCCTTGCTCTCTTACCACAGAATAAACACACACAGAACTCAAAAAGAATTTTCTCTTACAATAGTTTGTGTCTGCCGAAGTCTTGGAGAGAGCTGACAGATAAGGGCTCACAGATGGTGCTGTGCAGGGCCAGGAGCTGGACTCAGTGATCCTTGACCCCTTTCAGCTCTGGTTATTCTCTGACCTCTTTCCTGTAGCTGCAATTTCAAATGCACCTTCAAGGCAGTAATCTTATTTAATCTGAAGGTAGGACAGGCACACACCTCGGGCTGCTCGGGACGAGTGCACACATCTAGACTGCACTTATTTGTATGAATACAGCCATGGACACTATTCCTTCTCAGTAGTCTGTTTCCATTTTTTGCTTTAGAGGATTCCCAGGGAATACATGATAGCTGAGCACACTGTTCAGCCATCGTAGCAAAGAGACATATGGAGAAGGAGTGTTACTTCAGAAGCTGCTTTTTTAACCAGGCAAATATGCCAGCTGCTTTTAAACTCTTTACAGGTTTTTAGTGCTGCAAATAATCTTGAGATGCAGCTCTTAAAGGGAATGAGAGCAGGTGGTCAAAGTTCAGGAAAAACTCCACTTGATGCTTCAGCATGTATCATCTGCTTATTTCCATTGATGTGAATATTACAGCATGCCCAGTATCATAAATAATTGAAAGTGCAACACATTTATAGTTCTTCAGTGGTTGGGCTCCCTTAGGGTTTACAAATTAGGTTTGAATTACTCAAAAGAGAACAAATTAATACTATTTAGAAGAGTTCTGACATGTAGAGAGCTTTTAGAAACAGAACAGAGTTCTGCAGAAAGAGAAATTTCCACATAACAGATGACATTATCACCTAATGTGCTTCTGCAAGGCACTTGGCTGAGAAATAGGAATATAAATAAAATGAGAACTGGGCACAGATAAATACAAAATCTGCTAGTACAGATAAACTAAGGCTGTGGACCAGTGAGAAAAACACCCCAACTTCAGAGCCCAGAATTCACCTTCACAGGTACATGAACCATTTGTGGTACATCAGAACTAGAGCCACACAAACTCCCCCTTCAGCTTTCGGGGAAACTCAGAAGGATCTAGAACCTCAGAAGAGGGACAAAACAAATCAGAAAACTTTGAAATAATTCAGGTAGCAAACCATAAAAACTTCCCAACTGCATTGATATACCTGTGTCAAAATATCCCTTTGAGAAAGTGAGATCTAAAGATGATTGTCACAATCACACAAAGTTTCTATTTAGACAGAACAAATATAGTTTGCATGGAAAATCTTTAAACTCTAATTAGAAGAGAGAAGCTTCAGAAAAAAAAAAATATTCAGATTACCAGATTGCAACTCATTAAAAACCATCCTTGTCACTTCCCATAAAAAAGCTTCCTTGGACCACACCATATTTATAGGAATCTTAATGAATTTTCTACTGCAGTAATTTTATGAACAAGCTACTAGATTACAAGTTACATATTTTTATAAATGACAATTGAGTTTCTGGGCTTTTTTCAGCTCTAATATGTGTCATAAAACTGTTTGGTAAACAGTACTTTCAAAGTTTATGACATGCTGTACACTACCAGCTGGAACAAATGGACCCAGACTCTGAGAGCACTTTCTATGTAGCCAGGACTAAAATCAGCATTCCTGCCTTTCACATTTTGGTTTAATTTATGCTCCTTGGCAGGAAACACATTAATATGAAGTCAACAAAATTTGCTTTCACAAAAATTTATGCCACTGAAAGACAGACTTACTAAACCAGCATAAGGTCAAAGGATTCTGAAAAAGTAAAAACAAAAAATGAAATACTTGCACGTGGTTGGGAGAAGAAATTTAGAAATGGCTGCATGGGACAGGATTTGGTACCCATTTGAGGCACTTAGGAGGTGTTTTGCATTTTAAGAAGTCAAGTAGTGGTGGGCCATGCATGGGCTGGGGTGTGCATCATACTTGTAACCATCTGTCACAGAAAAATGCATGTACTTAGTCCAAAATGTAGAAAGTCTGAAAGGAAACTCTTAATTTCTTGACTGAAAAACAACATTTTTCCTCAGAAATAGATCAGTGGTTTTGGTTGAGACATTCTGGGTCCTCATCCTTTCCTCCCCCTGCACATAAACTTAGTCCAGGCTGGTAATTTTGGCACAAACAGTCAAAATGTTTGAAGCTTGCAAGCAACTGGAAACAATATGTTAATGGAAAGAGTCACTTTTTAAACTCTTAGCCCCAGATGTATCAAAAGCATTTCATATGTGCTCTGACATCAGAATGAGCTCCCCACACACAGTGACTGCTTCTGTTCGAGCCTCTTTTCACAAATATATGAAATATGGACCTAGATAAATTCTCTCTCAGCACACCACAGAGAGGCAGTTTCAGATTATAAAGAAGAGGAATAGAAACCGAGTGAGCTCCTGTTTCTGTCGACTCCTAATTTTGTACTCTTCTGTTAATTTGGGAAGCTTTATTCTCACTGAAATTAGATGTGCACTGGGTTAATGAAAAGAGCACTCCCTTGCTCTGCTGTAAGCACTTTCATGCCCATATTCTCACAGGGAAGAATGAAATACTTGTGGGATTTTTTTTGTTTTGTTTTGTTTATTTAAACAAGAAATAGAGATACAATATTTTTTTTTCCTAAAATCCCACAGTTTTGTGTATACAACCTGGATCACTGTGCAGTTGTGTCTCTTTAAGCACACCTATGACCACAATGTCTGAAAACCCTTAGCATTTTAAAAATAAGCACAGATAATTGTCTTGTTTAACCACCTGCTGCATAAAGTCATGGGTACCTATTTGTTTCCTCATATATTGTTTGCTTTTTTTGATATTTATTTTTATTTCATGTTCAGCTGCATGGTTATTCTTTAAGGCATTGAGTCAAGAGATGAAAAATCTTCTTTTTCTTGAAAAGAGAAAAAAAAAAGTATTGAAACAGAAGCCTATCAGGAATAGTGTTTCCATGCTCCCTGACACCTAGGATCTTACTTTATTAAAGGTGCAAGAGCAAGATCCAGAGAAGAACTTGTTAATTCTTTATGCTTTCACAGAAGGTGACAAACCAAATGAAAGGGAACACTTCATTTCACAGACAAACTCTGAGACACCATGTTCACCATGGGATATGAATTGACTGCCAATGAAGTATAAAGCAGTATTTGTGTCACCACGCTATTTAGGACATATCTGTGAGCAGAGACTCTGCTGCAGATTACTTCAATTATGACTTCTTTAACTTGGAATGCCATTTGACCAAAATTAATTTTTCAGCTGAGGCAAATAGTTTTCCAAGATGGGTGATTACCCTTATAAATAACACCAACAACAATAAAGCATGACTGCAGTACAGACCTTCCTGACTGATTGATTATAAACTACTAAAAAAAAAGATAAAGTTATTTGCTATTTGCTTGGCTTTCTCCTAAGTGTAATTAAAAATAATCAGGAAATTGGTACTTTGTATCTGTTGTTCTCATCACTTCATTTCCTCACTGTGTGGTGCACAGTCATCATTTGGAGTGTGGAACTATTTTTAATGGGGCAAAGTGTAAACATTCCATCAAAGCTTCTGCCACAGATTAAGGGTTTCATGGCATCTTTGCAGCCAGTAACTACACTGATTTTTTGGAAAAAGTTTCTCCTGCAGTGTTAGGAATGTTGAAGACAACATTCACCACTGCTGGCAGCTTTTTTTTTTCCTTTTTTGAAACTGTTTTGTCATTTTTGTTATATTGTTTATGCCTTGGGAGCATCATGTGCTAAAAAACAGAGGTGGCTCAGGCTCACAGGCTGCTGATATTTTAAAAGGCAAGTTGAAGAATCAAGATCGCTCAGGAAATAAAAATGACAAGAACTTCCTGAACTACAGGACAGCTCTTTTTTCATAACATTCCCAGGAAAAAGTTATAACGTCATAAAGCACACAGCCATTCCTCCTTGGAAGTAATCTCTGTGACTATTCATTACCAGAAGATAGGTCAGAGACAACTACCAAAGTTCTCAGAGTCTTGGAGAACATGACTGACAGACCCCTAATAAAATAACAACAGAGGGGGGAAAGAAATCCAAGCCTGTTCTTACTAGCAGGGCGAGGTGGGCATATGCCAAATCTAGCACTGGGAGAAAATCCAATATTTAGATTTATATGAGCTTACCAAATTGGTCAAGATGGAATCAGAGGAGCTGGGAATTATCTAGAATTGAAATAACTAAAGTTCTTGAGAGATTTCATCAACATCTGAAGCCATTTTTTGAGAAATACTAATTAAATTGCCATGCCTTGTCCTGGGGAGGGATATAATTTTCCTTTTCTCCAAATGTATTTCCAAAGTTTACCCTGACTATTTTTGTCCTTTGCTCGGAAACCTGTTACTCCACAGTCAACAACAGAAAATAGGTGCTTTGGTTGCTACTCACGCTTAAGTGCATCCTAGACTTGTTACTGAGTTACAGAAGGAATTTGATAAATTATTCTTGGCAGCTGCAGAGAAAGACAAACTTGCTGAATTTATTTCTGACTTTCTTATTCTTCTTAGTTTCATCCAATTTAATGCAGTTGAAATACCTAGCAGGAGTAATATCTTGGTTTCGCAAAGCCACAGCAAAGCCACAGCATTAAAATATAGATGTATATATGAAGCAAAATTTAAACTATTTCACCAAGGTCACAGTGGGGATCACTGGCAGGCTAAGGAAAACAATTTCTGAGTCTCAGAGCATCACACATTTTGAAGGAGAGATGGAAATCATCAGTTGAAAGGATAATATCAGTCACCCAGTGCTTAAAGAGGAGCTCCCAGCAGTTTCTCATGTAGATTTGTTAAATCTCCCAGAATTTACATTATGAGATACTTTAATTTACTTTTTACTTTGTCCCCTATATTAATATATGTGTAGTCTCAAAGGAAATAGTGATGGTGAAAGGTAAAGTTCATTAAGGTGATAAAATTCACCAGAGTCCCTAGGCATAAGCACAGTGTTAAAGTAATATTTAAGAAACAAAGCAAAATGTACAATTCCCTTCAGATTTGTTTTTCATTACCTGGACTAATACCTCAATTTCTCTGCCACCCCCTGGGAAAATCTCAGATTTCAGATTTATTTGAAGGCCTTTGTCTGAGACAATTGGAGGATTTAAGAAAAGTGAAGGAGAGTCTCAGTTTTTTAAAAGTGTCTAATATTGTTTAGGAGGTGCTACAAGTAATATAGTAAGGTGTATTGGATGTGCATGGCCTGGTTTTGGAAGTCCAGTTCACAGAGAGGTGGTGCCTGTGAGATGGACTCGCATCAGGGAAGTTCATGGAAAACTTCTATGGGAGGGACACCAGAGTGGAACGAGGGAATGACTCCTCTCCCTGAGCAGTGAGAGAAATCACAGGTGATGACCTGACCAAAACCCCCATTCCCTGCCTCCCTGCACCACTGGGGGAGGAGGTAGAGCTGGGAAGGAGGAGGGGTGGGGGGAAGATGTTTCTAAGGGTTTATTTTACTTCTCATTATCCTGCTCTGATTGTGTCAGTGTAATAAATTCAGTGCGCGTCTCGAAGTTGAGCCTGTTTTGGCCGTGACAGTATTTGATGAGCTCTCCCAGCGTGGCACTATTTTTAATGGGGCAAAGCCTAACATTCCATCAAAGCTTCTGCCACAGATTAATCATTTCATGAACCTTAAATTATCTCAAGTCATGTACCCTTTGTCATATTTCCTTTCCCCTGCTCAGCTGTGCAGTGAAGGGGCTTTGGTGGGTGCCCGGCATCAGGACAGAGTCAAACCATGACAGAAGACTTTTCAGGAGTTTGCAAATCAGGACAAACTGTACTGTTCTTCTTTTTCCTTCTGTTTAATTTTCTCTTTAACTTGACTGCTACCGAGGGCAGAGACAGCTCCTTTTTACTGCCGAGAACCTAACCCAACAGGACCTTCACATTCAGTCCAAGGCTTCATACTAGAATGTTCCAATGGAACAACCTTCATGTTTCATTGGTTCCATCCATGGAAGTTCGAATGATTTATTGTGTCATAGTCCTGAAGTTCTATTCACAACACAGATTCCACTGCAAGTTCTTCTTACAAAACACTGCTTTTTTTTCAAGTTTGTTTATTCTTGCAAAACCTTCCAATAAACGACAGGCTGCTGTAAATAAATACAACTGATCTTGTGGGGCCTCCTGCAGTACACCAATGAATATTGAATTTCACACCTCTGAACCTTTGGAGTGGTTAAGGATGGCAGACACATATTTACAGAAGAGGCCCTTGTAGACAATTAGCTTCATCTGTGCTGTGTTTCCCGATAACTTGACTGCTTGAAAAGGTCCCAGTTAAGGCTGAGTATCGAAAACAGGGACAGGCACTTGCAGCTCTTCACCCTGTCAGCAATTGCTTTTTCTATTATCTGTAGATGGATTCAAGGACAAATACATCAGAGTAATAAACTAAAGGACAAGGTGACACTTGAATGTGTGTTTATATTTCACAGGCATTTCTACATTTGTAAAGTTTGATTGATTTCAGCTCCTCTCTTTGCAGCAGTCTAAGCTATTCTTTAGGTGAATACCTAGTTTGCCTCTGATTTAGTGCTGTATTTCACACCAGGTTCAGTCATACCATAGAAAATCAGAGCTGTATAATAGTATTACCAGGGCTTACTTTCTCCTAGCAGCAGTGTACACAGTAGTGTGCACCAACAAAATGTTGCTCATTTCAGGGGATTTAATCCTCAGTGGCACTTGGGAAAGAAAAATCAAGTTCTGCCCGTAGGAGTAGGAAGGAAGAATCCTAGCCTCATGCTAGTGTGGGAGGCACCTTACCCATAGTGAGTTTTTTACTTTCACTGTAGATTGAACAACTTGATCTCAGTTACCCTAAAGTAATCCAATTTTGCTTTTAGAAGCAGCACCACAAGGAATAAAAGAAATGGTTTAAACCCAACTTCTTGGTTCCTCCTGCCTGTCCAGTCCTCCTCTCAACACCTTCATTTACTCCTTAAAAATGCTGCTGGATGTGACAAAAAGAAATAAGGTGCACAAGACAAGAAAAAAAAAATTGAAGCAATAAGTGAGCAAAAATAAGGAGCTGAAAGCTAGGAGAGAACTGTATAGTGCCATTCTGAAGAGCTGCTAGGGACAGTAGGTATAAAAGATTCTCAGCAGCTGAGGAGAGAGGCATGAAGGAGTAACAAAATACTCATTTTTAGTCCTGTTTGCTAGATGCTTATGAAAGTGATCTTGTAACAAACAAGAATGGTGCTTTGAAGTGGAATTCTGCGTAAAAGAGATGGCAAAGATTGGTATACTTGGGTATTGCTTCCCTTTTCATCTTTGCTAATTGGTATATTGCACAGGGCTGAAGCTAATTTGGGTTACTGAAGTACCAGCACTGATCTAAAAGCATTGGTTCTTAAATGTTTTTATAACTCTATGGGAGAATTAAAAATTCTGCAAGACCCATGTGTCTTGTTTTCTCTGACTTTGGAAAACAGTATGAAACTAACAGTGGAACCAGGAGGCACCTGGGACCAAGCTGAAGATTCAAGACTTTGAGGATAATACAGCATCCTGGAATTGGGGGAAGTGGTGCATCCATGAAGACAGCCAGTCATGGGGTGACATAGTTTTGGGATCAGTTTATCCTTGATTTGTACCAACACAGTCAAGATTTTTCTTATGCTACGAGTCTGAAAACCTGATGTCAGAACAGGTGAATGTCACAAAAACAGAGAAGAATTTAATTCTTGACTGAAGTTTATCTGTGCTTCTTTCAGCTATACTTAGATAAAATCATGTCAGTTTTCTATCACACATTAATTTAAATGTGTAAGTGGAGATCTAAACAAAACAAAAATGCCTGGATGTTTGTCACAGGGAGAAACTTGTGAATGCATTGAACATTTCGTAACCCAGACATCACAGTACATCACATCACAGATAGAGTCCCATAAATACAGCTGTTTCATTGGGAAAATCATTAGAAGCAGCTGGAAGTTCTAGAGATTGAAGAAGCCGGGGGAAAGTGTGCTCTGGCAAACAAGAAGATGATCTTTAACATTTTCTACAAGCACATTGTCTCATTAAGTTTTTTTAAAATACATACACACAGACACTTCCCATCCATGTGAAGCCTCCACAGAAATCTTTTTGTGTAATTGTACCTTTTTGTGTTATTATGCCTGAACATTTTTCTTAACATGTATTCAGTGACGCTAAATACCTTATATAACACAGCAGAGAAATATTAGACAATAAATTACTTCAGTGGCAGCCATTAAAATGTCATTCAACTCAACTGAAATGTCCCTCAGCTGCAAATATGCATAAGGGGAAGGATCTTTTTGTAGGTGTGGTACCTATTGTACATTTTAATTTAATTTTTTGAACAAGTTAAAATTCTTTTATGAAGTTGTGAGGATTTGGGTAAAATTTGAATATTATGGAGATAAACTTTGCTATGAAATGTTGGGATTATTTTAAAAGCCTTCAGCTTGGGAGTTTGTCACATGGCCTGGTTGATTTAACAACATATACAATGGGATACTAGCAATTGTTTATCATATCTTCCCTTCTGAAGATAAGAGTCTGAAATTCTACAAAGTTTTGGAGTCTTTGCTTTTGTAATGTTAATTTCCCTGAGCAGCAAAGGATTATAACTGTACAATAAACGTAGAGTAAAATGTGGAGATAAACATCACAAGAGAAGAGACTGGGAGGTGGGGAAGTGTCTGGGAGATGGTTAAAGTGGTCTGCATGGAGAGCATACATTAACCCAGCTCAGATTTCCTGGCTTTTTATGGATCTCTCTGGGCAAGGAAGCAGCTTCATAGTCTTTCATAGATAAGATTTTGCTGATAATAATTCTTTTACCTCGCTGACATAGCTCTTTTCTCCTTCAGGTAGGATCATTATTATCATTCTTTAAGTACTTAACAACTTGCTTGGCCTGAGATGAGACACGCTGTTCTGTGCAGCTTGAAATTTGAACAGGTAGACTACATAAATCATCTACAAAGTGCAAGAAAATACAAGTGACCTTAGCCAGACTCAACACCAGAATTAAATTTATAGCCCTGCAACCACTACGAGGAGAGGAGAGGAGAGGAGAGGAGAGGAGAG
>JAYDZK010000056.1:54392169-54409229 GCA_034509185.1 Euphonia xanthogaster | reverse complement strand
CCGATCTGGAGAGGAGAGGAGAGGAGAGGAGAGGAGAGGAGAGGAGAGGAGAGGAGAGGAGAGGAGAGCTCACTGGACTAAGTGATGACCAGAAGCAGATTCTAGCATCAAGCGGACATAGGATTCTGCTGAGACACCTGAGAGTGACATTCCACCTGCCTGTTTTGTGGAACTCCATGGTATTCCACGATTGCATTTTCCTCATGTGGAACAGACCTGCTCACAGGTCTGGGAGCTTCCACCTCAGTACTCTCAGGTGCTCAGCCTGTTCTCTCCTCTGTCTTTGCTTCCTCCATTAGGTCCTGATGGTTTTGGTTCCATCCTATACATGTTTGGCAGGTTTTATGGAATGTACTGCACCTTATTGTGTGTCCTATCTCAAAGCAAGCAAATTCATTTCTAATTAGTCATTATTGAAATAAAACCCACCCCAGCAGCTTTGCTCCAAAATAATCAGAAGAAGGAAAAGCAGCTGACAAAATGAAAATCACTGAATGTTTCCTGAAATGAGTAGATGGGGAACAGATGTCATTGCTGAAAATGAGAGGTTAACCTGACATAAATAACGAAAGGAAAGCAGGTGGGGAGTCCGATCAAGGCGGAATCAATGCTCTGATATTGCACAGTTGGACAAATCTTTCTTGCTATTTACAGCTTCATTTCTCCTTTGCTCTCTGGGATTGCAGGTGGCAATTATGGGAGAAATTATCAGCTTCCTTTTTTCCCTGTTAATCATTGTCCATCTTGTGAAACCTGTTGAAAGTTGATGCCGGATGAGGAGATGTAGTTAATCAGCTCAACAGAATGTCAACAGCTGCACAACTTGGGTTTTGCATTGTTTTGACATGTATATTCCCTATTCACTCCTAAAAAGAGCAAAAGGCATTTACACCTATTTTAGAGGACAAGACTAGTCATCCAGAAACTTTATTCTAGCTGCTTAATAGAGTACCTCCTTGTGATTTCACTACCATGTAAAAATAAGAAAACCGAATGCAGGCAAAGCTTTTATTTCTATTTGTTCATTAGTACTTGTGATGCAAAAATTCCATATGCATATTCACATCAAAACCCAAATAGAGCTAAAAAATAAATTTTATGAGACTATCTAGTCCACCTTCCCACAAATGGGAGTGCAAATAAGGCCTTTCTTGACTCTATAAATAGAAAAGCAAAGCACAAATGACAAATTTTACCAAGAGCAAAAAAGCCTTTTAGCATATCAGACTAGAGAACAAAGTTTTTCCTCAACCCTGTTAGGAGAAAATGAATTCAAATATCATCCTCAAGGCACCTTTTTCCTCTCCTAGAAGGTATCTGAATGAGGTTTTTCAGTTCAGCCTCACTGACCCTCAGGGAAAATTCCTGGTACTCATTCATGATTTCCATGTGTGTCAATGCTTTCCCTAAACACACAGACATAGGCTCTGCACATACTTTTCAAGGAGTACACAGACAGGGTGTCACTGCATCATGTCCTGAGGGAAAAACACCTTTACAGAATGGGACATTTATTACTAATCAGTAATAACTCAAAATTTTCCCTTGAATATATCTACATCCTTAGCAGAAATATATCTTTTAAGGAGTAAGGACTTGTGTGCTGCTTTCAGGGAACAGCTGTGAGCAGCAAAAGGTAAAAATTAGAATGCAACAAACTGAACATGCTTTCAGGTATCAGAACTGTCTTAGTTTCAGTTCTGAAAGTACACAGATAAGTAAACCCATCAAAGATATGTGGGAGCCTGGAAGGGAGAGAGCAAGTGAGTGTGTTCATGTGTATGTGCGTGTGTGTGTGTGTGTATGTTCACATGGAAGGGAATAGAAAGCAGGAAAGCTCTCAGATGTCTCTGGCAGACAGAAAAACTGAATTTGACATGGAGGACTGAATAAGGCTCCTGTTCTGTATCTATCTCCAGAGTCTTTACACCTGTAACTGCTCAGAGCAAAAAGCATTTCCTATCTCCTTTCACCAAATGCTGACCTACAGCTCCTCCATGGGCATGTACCCTTTCCCTTAATTTGGTTTTTGTGAAAATACAACCATGATCAGCTCCCTCATTGAGCCATACCACCAATGCAACAGACATTCCTCAATATTTTAAACAGATATTTCTGTGCAGCTCAAAAGTCCTGACCCATTTTTAACATACTCTTTCTTCTTCCCTATCAGGGGTCTCAATAAAATCTTAGCCAGGGGGTGTCCCCACATGCACACTGTGTAATCTTGTGCATAGGATCATTTTGTGTGCAGGATCCTTCTATGCACAGAATTGCAGGCATGTAGGAATAAATTGGGCAAGGTATTCCTCATGGTATTCCCCCAGGTTTTCTCTTTTTCCTAGATTTCCTTTGAAGTAACCTCTCATTAGATACCTTTGTTCCACAAGTCTCAGGAATTCCCCATCCCCTTACTTTCTGACTCCGCTTATGCTAGACTGCTTATGTAACACATTTCTCTTCATAAAAAAAGAGAACTAAATGCCTTGAAAGAACCTTTTAAAATACTGTTTACAGCCCTTCCACAGATCAACATTTAAAACAAAGTCTAAACCAAATTAGACTGAGAGAAAAATCAAAGCAGGATCTTTAAATTCTTCTGATTTGAACAATCAAAATAACAGTGGGATGCTGTTGGAATGTGGAAAAAATGAAGATCTGATTGCAGTCTGAGGTGAGGGAGATGGGTTAGGCAACATTGGGGAAATCGAGAGAAAGAACAGGGAAAAAATTTTAAAAAACTAGTAAGTTGGGCTGAAAGGGAGGTGGGGATGAATAGAAAGCTCAAATGGCTGGCATGGTATCAAGAAGAAAACCTCAGAGTTCAGAGACATATTTAAACATTTTTTGGGGGTTGCTGAAACCCAAACATCCAAGCCCACTGAGTTAAGTATTCTCATAGAATTCATCTTCCCTGTGTCATTGCAAGGGACACTTGGGGGAAACATGACTTTCAAAGTAATAGCTCCTGTAAGCTTTTTAATCTTTGCTTTATTAAACGCAAAAAGGGGAATCAGAAGGGCTGCCACATCAGGAGCTCTGTTGTAGGTGGCATTTAAGCATCATGAGCTCAGGGATAAGTGATGAGAATATTCTCAAACTGGCTGCTGAATGTGGTACAGGCTCTATTTCACACTGTTGCGACCATTTTGCCAGGGAGCTGCTAGTTTACTTCTCAATAATGAGATTTCTTTAGTGCTTAGAAATTCAGAATGAATGGGGAAAGCCACAGGAACCTGATGCGAACTGTTGTTATGAAAGGAATTATCTCACATTTTGTAAAAGGAAGATCAATGCTTTTTGCTTTTACAGCTTTTGCATTGAAAGAATGGTGCTGTTTCTTTGCAGCAGGGTATCACTTCATATCCACTCAATCAATATTTTACTATCAGGAAGATGCTGTAAAAGCAACCTGAAATAAAAAATCCCCAAATGATCCTTAGTTGTTTTACTTTTCCATCAAATAAGTAAAAGAAATTTACTTTACCCAAGAAATAATCTATGGTCAAAAAGGGAACAATGACTCAATTTCTGCCTCTACAGCTTCAGCCTTCACATGAACCAACAAAACCACCTGGAAGCACTAAATGATGCACATAGATCCCCCACTGGACACATGCTGCAATCAGAAAATGCCAACAGATATCCCTGGTACTTTTGTTGACAGACTGGGGCTGGAATGATCTCTTCTCCTGACTCTGGGATAGAAGCACACAAAGTCACATGTGGAGCTGTGTATTGTGTCTTCACATGCATTATCTGATCTCCTGATGCCTCGGTTATGCAGTGGTCTCAAAGAGATGCTGTAAAAAAGATGTTAGTGCAAATAACATCCATTACTGCATGATTTTGAGGTAATTTGCTGTAGGGAATTTACAATTAACCTACTGTGTTTTCATTTGTAGGAAATGAATTACACTTTCTTAATTCTCACAGGCTTTGTTGAGATTTGGTTCTGTAGGGATTGGGAAGTATTCAGGTGTCCTTATGAGAAGACTCATGGATATTCCAAAACAGGCTGCATTTGACACACTCCTGATGCTTGTTGTGCAGAAATAGCATCCATCCCTGGAATGGTTCAGAGTCAGGTTAGATGAGGCTCTGAGAAACCTGGGAGAGTGGAATGTGTCCCTCCCCATGGCAGTGGGTGGGATTGGATGACCTTTAAGGTCCCTCCCAACCCAAACCAGTCTGTGATTCTAGGATTCCAGGAATTTATTTGAAACTCCCTTTGAGGTTTTGTACAAGAGGCTTCAGGAATTGATGGGAGTGACAACTGCACTGTCTTCCATGCAGCCCTGGTCCCTCCCAGTGCACTCTGGTGAGGACGAGGGCGTCCCCACCCGTGGGGAATCTGGGCAGCCCAGCAGCAAGGCCAACCTGCTGTCCCTGTATCACAAACAGTATCAACACAGCATTTGGTTAAGGGGGGGCCTGCATCTGCCCAAACCATGTTGGAAACATGTTCAGGACAAGGTGCAGGAGCCAATTACAGAGCAACCCAGGGAATAGCATTCCCCAAAACACCATTGCATCAGTGACGCAGGCAGCCAGGTCATAGGTGGTAACCACTAAAATGTGTGCAATGTGCTTTAATTTAAATCTCTGTTGGACTCTCCTGAGTAATTTATGAAGGGCGCTGAAAAGTTTTAATTATCTCTGAAAAGCAACATCTTTCTAACAGCTCCTGTTACAATGGACTCTTGAAGCTCCTGGAGTCTTGAATTATCTGCTGGGTTTGTAAAAGCATAAGCTCAGGCAGTTAACAACTGGTACAGAAAGCCATTAGAGATGCACCTGAAGGTTATGCTTAACATGGAATTTGGCTTTTAGGCCTAATCAGGAGTAGAGTTAAACCAGATCTCAATTGTTATGGAATTCACCCATCCTGTGTGACACTTTGTATGGTGAGCTAATGACTGTGTGCAGGTTTGGAACCTGACCTCATCACTGCCACATAGAGCTGACCGAGGAAGGAGAAATTAATGCCCCAAATCAGAACATGAACCTGAGAGGTCTGGGACAAGATTCACATGATACTGTTTAACACTTTTGTTGGTGACATGGACAGCAGGATTGAGGCATCCTCAGCAAGTTCACTGATGCACCAAGCTATGGGCTGCAAACACAGGCTGGAGGGAAGGGATGGATCCAGAGGGACCTGGACAGAGAAACCCTGAGAGAACTTGGAGTGATGATTGATGAAAACTACCCCACGAGCTGCAAGGATCTGTGAATTATCATTCCTTTCCTTCTTACGATTCCACAGCTTTTTAGAAATGCTACTGCTACAGTGCTGTGGCCAAAGCAAAGGAAAAAGATTCATTTCTTTCTGAGCATATGGATGCCCTTTATTACCAGAATGCTAGGATTCACAAATGCTAATTGGCCTTTACAAAACACCAGTGACATAAGAAAAAATGGTTTGTGTTATTAGTAAATTAAAAAAAAAAAAAGTGCTCAGGATCCTTTCCAGTGATTCACTCTCAACAGCACAGGTAAATGACTGACCATGAAAGGTTTTGGGTGCATCAAAACCCTTTGGGTAATAGTCTCCTTCTCATGGATTTGACATGTTACACAGGGCAAGGATCCCCAAATGCTGTGAGCACCTTTATCATCCCTACAAACATGCAGAAAAGAAGCATCCTAGGAAAAACTCCCTTATCAGTCATCTGGAGGCATGCCTGACACAGCGGCCAGTGCTGAAATACCAAGTGAAGGAAAGTCAGTCTTTTTAAAAGTGCATGAGGCAAAGGTGATAAAGCAGCAGACTGGCTCAGATGTACAGTCAGAAGTTTTCAGTGGGATAAATTACTGTCTCCAAGCAGCTGGAGCCACCACCCAGGCGTGATTCAATCACTGCCACCTGATACTGGCACTGCAGGACACTTGGGAACCTCTAAGAACTCTTCCACTGGCCTTTGCTCATTCTGCTTTTCTCTTTTCACTTTCAGAAATCCCAGTATTTTGCATAGCAGCATCAAACCTAGATCCAGACAGGATTCTCCCATGATATGAAGGCACTCTGAACAAAGGATGAAATCACAGTGCTGGTGACATCGGAGTAAGTATTTAAATTTCATTTCAGACACGGCTTTATGTCACTGTCTGGGACCTTGGCAAACTCCACAAGTCAACAGTTAATTAATGGAATACTCCTCCATGAGCAACAGAGAAATTAAATGCAGATGCTAAAAGAAGTTCTGTTAATCTGGAGGAATAAAAACATTTTCATTAAATGGCCTCCTCATTGGAAAAAAAAAGGTAAATATAATGATGTGTATGGGTCTTCTGTATTAATTTCCCAGTTATTCAAATGGCTTTGCTTAAATGCCAAATATATTGAGTTCAAATGTTCGGATAGTTTCCAGCTATTATTACACTGTCATGATGTTTTCAGTTCTAAAAATTTAAATTCACAATGTTTTCTCAGGACTCACAAGTAATCTAATCAGAGAAACACAAACATTCCCAGTGACTTCTATAACAGCCATCACCATGGCTGAAGCGCAACAATTCACAATGAATTACTCACAGGACATTCATATGGAAAAATGCTTACTAGAAATATATAAATTATTTCAGACATCCAGTCTTAGCATTTCATCCTCGGCTCTTAACAGAAGCAGACTAATTGTTCATTATAAATTATCCACTCATCTCCACACTTGCTAATCTAATGTGAAGTGATGTTGATGTGTGAAAGACAGAAGAAACTGCTCTTGGTAGACTGATTAGCTTTCAGACATTTTATAGTTGTGATATTTGACAGCTTCACATCAGCAGTTGCCTGAACTATAAACTGAGAGGACCCCCCCCTCAAAGTCCTGGACGCCTGGAGGCAACACAGCTGCGACATGCCAGCTGAAGCTCCACATCTTAAATACATCATAGGTACAGAAAACATGTATTAGTCTGTGAATTAAAGGATACATTGTCTTCAAAAGGTGTTCTCTCTCCTTCCTGCCAGTGATTAATAGCTACTTTTCTTTTTTTCCAACAAGTTGCTACTATTTTTTGTAATCTGATTTGAATCAAGCACTACCTCCCAGGAGATGAAGAGCAAAGCTGCCTTCTCGAGGCAGACTGTTCCTAGAGATCAACTGGAAAATACTGTGTAAATAAACAGAGTGGGCTATTTGTTTTATCTGCATATAAATGAATATGCATATGGAAATGAAAACAGTGGTCAGATCCCTCTGCAACAAGAATTTCACAGAGTCTTTCCAAGAACAAACTGGGCTCTGTGAGTTGTGATTCCAGCCACAGATTTTCCTCACTTTTCCTCAGGATTTTGAAGGTGGTTATTAGAGACTGAGGCTTTGAATTCCAAAGTTTTCTTGGAGCACACAGAACCCCATGAGCTGGCTTCCTGAAAGAGCCAAGACTACCTCAAACATATCACATTACCTGTGGCTGAACTAGGGAGTGGTGGGCAGCTGGTAAGAGAATTCACGTCCAAGTTCAAAATAACCTGGGCAGCTGACAAAAGAAAATGTGAAATGTCCTAAAAATTTTTATTTATCAGTTTAATGGCTATTTTGCCACCTAGAAAATCACCCCATTGCTCAGGAGATTAACAACTGACAAAAAACATGGTCTGTTAAATAGAAAATATTCTTCAAAAAAATTTGCTCAGTATGTTATCTCCCGCAAACAGAGAGTGAAGTGAGCCTGGAGGGTGCTGATAAAAAGGATTGTGCTAGTGAAATGAATGGAAAGGTGCTCTGCCCAGCCTCTAAAACTTGTCACTGGGGCTAACCAATTCATTGTGCAGATAAGCTATTTCTATGGAGGCCACTGAAAGGGGCAATGCCTGAATAATCTTATTTTTCAGCAAGGGTAGAGAAGAGAATTGAGGCATATTTGAGGAAGATGAGGACTGAATAAAAACTGTGTGGCCATAAGTCAAGATAGTGTTTATATCACCACTAGTCCCCTTTTTAGCACTGACATCATTAAAAAATTAATGACTTTACAAGTCGTCTCAGATTGTTGTGTTTTATTACATGAGTCACCAGATCCACAGCAGGGTAAGTCTGAGCATCACCTACCACTACTAGAAAAGGGTCTGACCAAAAATATCAGCAAGAACACCAGGAATAAGTAATACTTACAACATGTGTAACATCTCTTTTAAAAATAGTTCCCCAGCAGATCCTTAGAGATATTTTCACTGTACTGAAGCTACCCAAGTTGTCTACAAAATAAGGGATTGTACACATCCAGGTGTATTAAAGGTCTCATTGCCACATGTTTCATTATTTTCTTCGCCATTCTTGGCACTGCCTGTTCTGAATCTGCAAGAACCATGACCACCTTCACTCAACCCCTGCTATTTACAGATAACCAAACTGTAGCCTTGATCAATCCCTTTGAAGTCAATGACAAAACACTGAATTTTTGTCTTGCTTGTCTTCAACAGTCTGGTGAGCATAATCTGTTTTTTCCCATTTGCTGTTAGCTCCACTTTCTGGTTAATATGGATGAACTCCTTTATCCATTCTTATCGTTCCTGCTTTGCACAGAGAAATAAGTATACTCTAGGAACCTGAACTGACTCAGTCATGTTATTTCTTCTACACTTTCTTTTTGCTTCTAAACTCTCCAACCCCTTACAAGGAAAAATGTTTGAATCTTCATTATTTTTTCCTGTGAAAAGCAAAAAATGTCTAAATTTAGCAGATCTAATATACTAATAGCTGTTATACACAATAACAAAGAATTCATTTTGGATGCTGAAAAGTGATATATTATACAAATATTTGTGTACACCAATATAAAGCCATATTTTAGTGGTCCTACCATGAATTTATATGGGCACCTCCTAGTCTATTCTCTGTGAGGAAAACAAACATTAACTCCTACTTCACAAGTAGGGACACAGGACCCAGAGGACATAGAAAGGCGTTTGTATGATGGGGTTTGGCTTGCTTAGTCTTCCTAAATGCTTGTCAGAAAGAGACAGATTTTCTTCCCCAGGGCAGAGAAACACTCAAGTTTTGGATCCTGTTCTGCACTACTACTGGAGAAACTTCTGTCTTTCCTCATTGATTATATAAGAAAATTTCTGGTACATAAATTGAGGCATGGCGAATATAAAAATGCCAGAACACACCAATTTCAGATCTGGCAAGTAAAAGATGAAACCAAGATTCCTTTCTGAGTTCCCTGTACATTCTGGCTTGGCTTTCTGGCTCTTCTTTTAGGCAACCACTCAGTGCTTTATGTGATCCTGGTTCATGTTCTGCAACAGCACAAATAATAAATAGTGGGCCTATCAATGCAGAAAATTAGAGTTTTTAGAGAGGCAAGAAAGACAGATGTATCTAAGGATACTGCAGCCATCCCAGTCAGATTAACCCTAAATCCAAACAGATTTTCAAATGGAGAGACTTCTGGAAAACC
This sequence comes from Euphonia xanthogaster, assembly GCA_034509185.1. Classification (NCBI taxonomy): domain Eukaryota; kingdom Metazoa; phylum Chordata; class Aves; order Passeriformes; family Fringillidae; genus Euphonia; species Euphonia xanthogaster. Next base: position 54,399,818 of record JAYDZK010000056.1, on the reverse strand, counting down.
AGGTGTGTGTCCTTTCAAGAACTTATTTCTTGCTGCTCTGGTGTTTCTGTCCCGACAGAATAATGCAGATTCAGGGTATAATTCCCATGTATCCTGGAGCCTCCCAGCCCTTTGGGAGGGCTCTAGATGGTGGACAGATGGTGGATGATGACAGTGTTGGAAAAAAAAAACATTTTCCAAGCTCTGCACACAAAGTACAAATAGAGAAATGTTCTGCCTCAGAGGTTTGCAATGTTGTGATCATTTAAGAATAGCCATCCACTTTCAGGCAATTATACCAATCATTCTACTATTTAGTGTGCATTTCAGTGTGATTACTTTACATCTCTGCTGGTAAGAAACTAAGTGACAAAAAAACATCTCTGCAGGGCATTTTACATGAAAGTCTGTTCACAGACAGAACCTGTAGACAGCCTTCTAATCTCATGAGTTACTTCAGTCTTTCAATTATTTTACTGCAAAACAGGAAATTAATTTTCAAAGCCTCAGTAATTTTATCTTCAAGAAGTGTGGCTGAATTGTTTTTTTCTCAACGTACAATAACACATGAATTCTACTGTGCATCATGGAACACTAGGGTTTGGATTTTTTCTTTTTACTGGCATGAATCTGCTAAGGAAGTTTCATGTGAATGTGTGTTGAATGCTTTACAGTGGATGAGTTAGAAACCCTGCAGCATCCAAGTCTGTGGGCTAAATGATTGCTTGAGAAAATGAAAATTGGGGTAAAAAGCTGAAGAAATGCTGAGATTTTCTAACATAGGTCTAAATAAGCTACGGTAACTCACCCACTTGATGCTAAATGAGGGTATTCTCCATAAAAGAGAGCAGAAGAATCTCATGTTTAAAGGGCTTTTCATGAAGAATCTCACTTGTGGGTCCTCAGTGGGCCATTCACAGGCAGGCACAAAAGGTTTATGTGGCTATGTGACTCCTTCTGTAACTTGCACAGTTGTTGACAGCAGCAAAGTGCTTCCTCCCAAGGATAAAGCAAATCCTCTACAGACTGTTGTAGAAATTTCTTCCCCAGGATCAAAATGCTGTTCCCACCCTCCCCACACAGAATACTTTTCCCAGAGGACTCACACAACCTACTGTCTTTCCAGATTGAGGGAATGGAAGGGAATATCAAAATCATTTGGCTTTCTGGCAAAGCAAGTTGTCACTTTACATTGTGCTGCATGTGACTGGCAGGGCCAGACTGAAATGCTGCTGCTTGAATGCCAAAATGCAAAGCATAACTATCCAAACCAAGGGGGGTTTTGCAAGTTTTTCAGAACTGAGCCAAATCTTGAAACCAAGTGAAGAATTTCTGCAGGTTAAAGGTGAGACACTTACAGGTTAGAGGCAAGAGCCTTTGTCATACCTGGCATGATGCAGAGGAGGAAAGAAAATCAAAAATCTGGTATCTGCCCTGTGCCTTCTGAAAAGTACCTACATCTCCTTTCTTTGGAGGGCTCTTCCTCCTGCTGACCTCAAGCAGGACAGGCAATCTCCCTGTCTCTGAACCAGAGAGGTTTTCTATACCTGTGCTTCATTCCTTCCCATCCGTATGATGACACTTCCAAGAAATACCAAGCCAAGCCAAGCAGCCCTTTCAAACCCATCTCAGATGCTAAACAGTGTCCAGGGAGCATAATTTCTTCCCACTCCCTCTCTTTCCAGACTAGAGCCAGGCATGACCAACCCTCTGACAATTCCTGAATCTGTTCCCCTACCGTAATATCAGACAACTTTTTAAGCGTTGAATCACATTGCTGATTGTACTCTACATATTTTTGTTCCTGCTTCTCTGACCAAACTGCTGGCCACTGCTTGCAAAGAAAAAAAGTTGAAACCTGAGGGGAAATGGCCTTTGGAATATACCATACCTGACCTGAAATCACCTGTGCTCTGTTCTTTCTGTCTGTTTGCATAAGAGAAGGCTGACAGAAAACACCAGAGCTGAGTCTCTTCTTTGTTGCCAATTAAATGAAACAAAGCCTGCATTTCTGGTAGCTGGGCAAGGACTATATTAATGGGTCTGGAAAAATGAAGTGCTTTGTGGGAAGTCTATGAGCTTTTAGGCGCTGGCTGTGCCTAAAATGGACACATCATTAGAGGAACATTAGATATTTAGCTGACTTTCAGATGAAAGAGGGTGGGGATCCAAACTTCATTATCTGCTCAGCACACAGTGCTACTGTGTCATTATTTTTACATTTGAGAGCACTGCATGGAATGGAAAAGCCTAAATTTCAGCAGCTAATGGACACAATTGAGAGACATTTCTTTGGTGGGCTTTTCTGCCTCATACTTGCTCTGCTTTTTCACCATGTTCCAGGGGAATGTTTTTTTGGCATTTGTAAGCATAATTTCAGAATTCTCTTTCTTATAATGCACTATCTGATAACATGATTCAATTTCTTCATTATAATAAATCTCCATCTAAATGACAAGCCTGGCAGGAATATGTGGTACTTCTCTGTTCTAAACAAAGCGGGTGATTTGGAGCTCACCTGTCCTCATTATTTTCTTCTTACTATTCATCTATATTATCAAGAGGAGAGGGCAATGAAAAAAGCAGTTTCAAGATCTTAAGATACCTCACACATAAAAACAATTTAATCCATCTGCAAACCATAGTTCCATTTCCCCAGTATTCCATCTTCCTGACTGATAATTAGAAAGTCAATCCCTTAATATTTTTACCTGATTGTGCTCTCTTAGTCTGTGAGGATAGACTGAGCACTAGGGGTTAAACAGTGCTGCGTTTAAAACCGATATTCCTGCTCCTTCCTCCTCCTCCTCCTCACAGAGAGAAGGTCAGGGCTTGGCTCATGTAGGTTTGAAATGTCTCTGCCAGTGATAGGTGGGAGTCTAGCCTGGGCAGAGATGTTGCAGAGAGCTGGGGGAATCTATTAAAGGCCGCCAGTTTTAGAGTTAGAGGGTAGACATTAACCCAAATGCCAGCAGTAGGAGATGTTCACCTTAAAGCAAAGAGGTTATGAGCTCCTCTGTAAGGAACATACACATAATTCTATGTGTAACTCTGAGGCTCTAGAAGAGAGGGGAAAAATCCCTTTTTTCTATTTCCTCCAGGACTTTTTTTTTTTTTTTTTTTTTTTTTTTTTTTTTTTTTTCTTAAATGCTAAGGAAGCAATTATTTTTCTGGAAAATCATAGAATATGAAGTTGAAAGTGATCTCAAGGATCACAGAATAGTAGAATCACGGAATGGTTTGGGTTGGAAGTGACATTAATACTCATTCTCTCCCACCCCCTGCCATGGGCAAGGACACCTTCCACTAGCCCAGCTTGCTCAGAGCCCCATCCAGCCTGGCCTTGGACACTTCCAGGGATGGGGCAGCCACAGCTGCTCTGGGCAACCTGTGCCAGGGCCTCAGCACCCTCACAGGGAACATTTTTTTTCCAATATCCCATCTAACCCTGTCCTTTTTCATTTTGAAGCTACTACTTCTCATCCTGTAACTCCAGGACCCTGTCAGGAAAGATGAATGGAAAGATGGAAAAGGCTAAAGACAAGTGGAAAGTGGAAAGATGAGGAAAGACTATTGAGTCTCTGTCCATCTTTCCTGTGGGCTCCCTTCAAGTACTGGAAGGCCACAATGAGGTCACCCAGACCATGGACCATTGTGTAGACAGGAACACACTGGCTTCTCTAGGAGGAGGCTAGGGGAAACCATATTGAAAGTTTTGGACAAATCTAGGTAGACAATGCCCACGTCAGCTGAGGAGGATCCGTTGTGATGAGTAGCAACTGGGTTTGTCAAGCACAATCTGCCTCTGTGCTGGCTTTTCCTTCAGTTAACTTGTGACAGCCTCTTGGAGAATTCCTTTCATAATTTCCCCACAGAATGAAGCAAGACTGATGGGCCTGTAATTTCCTGGATTCTCCTTTGAGAGGTCCTTTTACATCACAGGAGTGACATTAGCCAGTTCCAAACATCCAGGATGTCCCCTGGATGTCTCCTTGATCTCTTCCTAAAGATTTTGGGGGGAGGCCACACAATGATGTCACACAGCTCTCATAACTCTCTGGGAGGATGTCAAGGCCTATTGATATTTTCCGCAAGGAATGACACTTGGAGTTATAAACTATTTTCCCCCAAAAACGTAGGGCTCATCTGTAATACTTCATATGCCAACTCTTCCTTCACTGGTGTTGGGTCTGTCTTTACATCAACCTGGATTTTTGTTCCCCAGACCAGGGCCCCCCAGCTCAGATACTGGCCGTGGTTTTGTACGGCTCTGATTTTAGTACTTCATGTTTGTGAACTGCTGCCGTGAGAGTAAGGAGAGGTAGTAACCTAATACTGACATTTAGATCCAGGCATTCTGTCTCCCATAATCAAGGCTTTATCACATATTAGGTTACAATGCTGGGGTTTTGTCAGAATTATAATTGCTAAAAATGCATTAAGTTTATTAAAAACCATATCCTGATGTCTGTTAGGAATGTGATGAGACAATCTGTTGCTCACACTACACACACTACAGCAAAAGTGTTCATCATCTTGAGGTCATCATCTTAAGGCAGGGATACAACCTTGTAAGTAAAGAGGAACAGGCACTATTTCAGTTTTTGCCATCGGTGGCTGAAAAATGAATTTAATATAAAGTTCCTCTCTCTGTGTTTGCTCCTTGGCTGTAGGAATAATTTTATTTCATTTCTACAAAATAGGCTGGCTGACATTGTTTAGAAAGGATTTTATGTGATCATATTCTTGCCCATAACTTTCTCATTAACTGCCTCAGGCCAGAGTTGTTTTTGTCATTCTTTACTTATAATTTGCTGTTTATACAGTGCTGTTACCATCTTAAATCCCAGGGTATTCATTTGGTTGTCTCCACCATCCAATCCCACTTAAAAGGGCAAGAAAAAGGACTTGAATAAGTTTTATAGATGGGAAAATTCATGCAAACAGAGTCATCTGAGAATTCACAATACTTTCAGGGCAAACACATATTGGCATGATTCATTTGAAGTTTTTAAATGAATGTTATTGCTAAAAAAATTGTGGCTTGCATGAATATTCATGGGAGAAAATAAACTTTCAAACACCAAACTAAACTAATTTCATTAGAATGTATTTCATAATGGCATTTTGAAGTAGTCTCACAGCTCTTACTTGAATTATTTAATTTTTTAAGCATTGCTAGTTCCTTCCCCATCTGCTAGTACAATGATCTATCACTGGTACTCTGAATTATAATGAATAAAGTTAGGTTACCATAACAACTCTTAAAATACATATAAATAGGAGACCTGCATATGTTCTACAAGATTAGGTATGGATAAGAGAATCACAGAATTGTCAAGGTTGCAAAGGACCTTCCAAATCATCAAGTCAACCTAGAAACCTTTTTTTCCAAGTGATTATTTGACCAAAATAAAAATACACAACAGCCTACAAAAGGGATAAGATCCTGCTTGTTTTAATTCTTATTTAACTGGATTTCTATATCATTTGCAGGAACATAATTACAAAAACTTACTTCTGCAAGTTAGTAGCCAAAAATATTGATTACTCAGAAAGATGAGATGGTGAATCATTTAATCCAAGACAAAACTGGAGCTGTTGGAGAGCATCCCCCCTTACACTAAAGTTTTGCTTGTGAGGTCTGAACTGATTGACTGAGGCAAACCAGCTGACTATTCTTCAGCACTTCTGAGAGCAGACACACTCTTCTCTGCCAGCAGACCCATGGGATGGCAGCTTCACAGAGATAAAAACTACATCTGGGAGCTCCTGCCTCCACCAGCACATCTGAATCCAGAGAACAATATTTGCTAAGAGGCCGACACGCTTTTTCAGTGGAGATCTGAATTAGGGTGGAGCTGATTCAGCAGTTCTGGCAGAGCATTCACAGAGTAGCTGGGCTTGGAAGGGACATCTGGAGATCACCAGACCACGGCAGGGCCACCCAAAGCTGGTGACACAGGAACAGTGTCCAGATGAGTTTGGAATGCCCCCAGAGAGGGAGACTCCATTCCTTCCCTAGGCAGCTGTTCCAGCGCTCTGCCGTTCTCTACGGAAAAAAGGTCTTCCTCATGCTGAGATTAAACTCTTTGGGGTTTAGTTCATGGCCATTGCTCTTCATCCTGTCGCTGGCCACAACTGAAAAGAGTCTGGCACCATCCTCATGCCTCATCCTCTGTCATAGTATTTAATCATTCCACCCCTTTTGAGATACTTCTCTGCAGGAAAAGTTTTCCAAGTCAGATGGGTCACTCTATTCAGTACTCATCAAGCTTAGAAATAAAAACCTTGGCTGATTCTCACAAAACTTATTTTAACTTAATTTCAATATGTTTTGAGCTGGTATAGATGCATCCCCTAGCCATATGTATGAGACAGCCAGTATCAGTTTTGAACCCTTTCAGTAGTCACCTGTGATTTCCTCTCTATTCCTCTCTTTACATCCCACTTGTTGACTTGGCAGCTCCCTTCAGCACTGTGTTCTTCTCTGCTACTGACTCCAGATTTGAAACTGTGCCACTCTTTAGTGCTTCTTTATTCCTTACCCTCTAAAAAATTTATCTCTGACTCTCCTGAGTCCTGTCTTCATTAAACCGTCATTGATGTGAATAGAGCGAAATAATTCTAGAAACACATATGAATGATAATATGGAAAATAAGGTGAGATGGTTTCCCTCTTCAGTAGTCCACTCAACACTTTTGCATTTAAGACCAAGTATCTGACTGAAATATCTTTGAGGTTTTTCAATGTGAGCTGTCATATTATTTAATCAGGCAGAAATGCAGTTCTGACAGTGGACTTGATAAAAACAGCATCCCAGGTTTCCATTTATGTGTCTCCAGTTCGTTTGTGCTGTTCAGAAAAGAAATATCTTAGATATCTTTTTGAAACTTGAATGTGGAAGTCAAGCTATTGTCTCTCCTCATTTATCTTCATCAGTTAATGGTTATGCCAGCCACCTTTGGAATCCTTTTGTTGTCTTCTCTTGTGTGATATCTCTGTTACCATCAAATGTGTTCATCAGCTTCCCCGTTTTCTGTAACTGACTGACTTTGCCAAAGTACCTGCCAAGACAAATCTGGTGTTTCTCCTCACAGCTTCACTGCCCTTCAGAGACAGATTCAGCATGGTATTTTTGGTATTTTAGCACTGGGGGTTTGTAAGAGAGAGAAGGCAGTGTTTGGCAACCCTGCTGCTCCAGCATGGAATAAATGCTGGCTTAGGTGAGTTGGGGAAATGCACCAGCAAATATCAGAAGACAATTCTTCTGCAGCTGGAAGCAAAATTAGTTCAAATCTGAAAATCAGGTTCCTCTTTGCAGCCATCTAGATCCAAGTAACAAGTGGAGAGTGCCTGCATATTATTCAAGTGACCTGCTAAATATTTATGGTGTAACAGTGACATTTCCAGTCATGTCAGTCGGACAGTTTCATTCCAGCTTCTTCATATATTAGATGAATACCCATTGCGGTCATTCCATGGTTTTTCTCCTGTTATAAGTTTAGCATATTTTTACCTCTGCAAAAAAAATCATATTCCAGTCAGCAGAAGACTTCTGCCTAAATTGCTCACTGCTTCCTGACATAGAATTGCCTTAAGATTTTCAAAGACCTGTGGTCTAACTTTGCTGAAACCACAAAACAAGTGTGGAAAACACTGCTGCTCA
>JAYDZK010000056.1:54308529-54364119 GCA_034509185.1 Euphonia xanthogaster | reverse complement strand
CTGACTGACTGACTGACTGACTGACTGACTCACTCACTCACTCACTCACTCACTCACTCACTCACTCACTCACTCACTCACTCACCTCCTGAGTTCCTGCTGCCTAGAAATGCTCTGGAGGAGCTCTTGGAGCATTTGGTTTTCCAAGAGCACATGTATCAAGCAGGGAAAGAGAACTATCAACATCAGAACAAGTATTTTTCAGTAAAGGAAACAAATGGAGGCTCCTTCCTTGACCCCCAATTTGGCATTTTCTGGTCAAAGCAAATGCCAAGGGTTAGCATTGATTATTTCAGCTGAATGCAACCAAAATAACTGAGGAAAATGCTGACACTTAGATGAAAGGACAGAGAATAGGAGTGGGCAGAAAAGGGGAACCAAAACTAAACACTATGTCTGCAGCCTCTCTATTATCTCTTGGTCTGTTCCTCTTACTGTGCAGCTTCACCATAAAATATAATCCCTCCTGGACTTCAGCTAATACTTGCAGATGTTTTCAGCTCCAGAGGAAAACATATTTATTTAGTAAATAAGAAACTATAGCTCATACCTTTGTGTACCTGATTAAAATAAATATTTATGCATATATCTACCCTTCCCATGGCAGGCGTGACACAAACCAGTGCCAGCCTTGCATGTGAGAGTTTTGCTTTGTAGCTAACTGAAAATTGTCAAAATTGGTGAATTAGCATTTGCTAAGCTCCATATTATGCTCTCTGCACCTGAGCTATCTCATTTAAATTTACCCCAGATGTGTCTATGCAGACAGAGATTGCTGTGCATCTATCATATGGTCTCAGTAATACTGTGACATTTTGAGTAGTCTAATTTGCTCCCATGTGACTTCCTGCAAAATGAATTGTTGCTATTAGGAAGAGTAAGACAGGTCAAACATGGAGTAACTGGATGCACCTACAGTCATTAAATTAGCAACATATGGGAAAAAAGGGTTGGCAGCAATCAGCTGTTGTCCTTTTTACTCTTCTGAACATGAGAAAACATTTTGAAAAGGTAGCCTGCTGATCTGCTTGAATGCCTCACACATGTAGGAAACAAACAGATATGCCAAGTCTCACCATCCATCTCCCTTTTTTTGGAACTTCTTTCCCAAGGATAAATTTCAGCACTTGGCTGAACTAAGATTAAAAATTAAATTCTTACTTGATGAGAACTGAAGGGTGTTTTTATTTTGCTGATTTATACTCTCAAGTGGATCAAAAAGTTTTTAATTGTGCCCAGACAAATTAACTTTGAGATCAATGTTTATAAGTGGGATTTTCAAAAAGGACAGTAAGCTAAGTCTTGGCATCTTGATCTTGCTAAGAAATACTCTCTCTGGTCTTCTGAGCAGCTTATCCTTAAAACTGTGGAAGTGTTTTATTGGGATGATTGTCTGCCCTATTGTTGCTGTTAGAACTCTAAACAGAAAACTGAGATTACTTGGCATCATCCAGTCCATCTATATAATCAGTATTTGGAACAACAAAACATCCAATAATTTTTGTTATTCCATCCATTTTCCTGTACAAAGTTCTGAGCTATGTTAAACAGATTAAGAGGGAGATCTTATCAAAGGAATCTTATCAAAATGAATTTATCAGTGTTCATTAAATAGCTAGCATGAATGAGGGCCTCATTGCTTTCTAATACTTCACTCACTAGGGTACTTCTGGAGATTGTTTTTGGTTCAGAGTCATTAACACATGGACAAGTATCACCAAAATTACCTTTTCTGCCGTTTGGTCTGCATCTCTCTCATGGACAAAGTGTGATTTCTTGCTCCCAACCTGTGCTGACTCCAAAATGACACCTGGGTCTCTGCTTTACTAGTAGAATCCTTAGGAAAACCTAGGAAGAATCATATATAGGGCTTGAACTAAGTCCTAGCCATATGGGTTACATGACTTTTATAGCAGATTCAGTCTTTGGGAGTCCCTTGATGATGGCAAAATCTGAATGTTGTTTAAAAATGCAAAAGTCAAAATACACAGGCATTTACAGAAATAATACACACATCAAAAAGTGTAATACAGAATCTATCAAAGTCAATGAGAAAACCCATTTTAATTGTGTTTGTGAAGCCTATAATAGGAAACTTTAGCTGACTGAAAAATTAATTCATTGCTGAGATATTTGAAGATCCTCACTAACTCCACAATTCTGCTAATCATTTATAAGTCTAAAGATATTTACACTTTGCTAACTGCGCCTCCAAGAAAATAAGACTGAGATTTGAAAGCCAACTGAGCCCCTCTCTGCCAGCATCTCTTGTCTCAGCAATGCATTTGTAGCAATGCAAGTTCTGTTAATTCAAAACTCTCATTCATGCTTTAAGATAGAGAAGTGATGCCTCAGGTTTTAGCTTTTATATTTTTCAGATTCTGTACTGCTTTAGTGTCTAGTGCTGAGCTTCATATTAGGGGATAGTAAGCTGTCTTCACAGAGTAAGCAGACAAAACAATTCCTTCTCTAGCTGGGGACCAAGGACAAATGATCCAAATTTCAGCCCCAAGAGCATAAACAACAGTAGACTGAAGAGAGAAAAACAAGAAGGATGGGACTTCATAAGCTAAGGCTATAGTTGGACAATTAACTGCAATATGCAAATGGACCAAAACCTATAAAACTGTGAGATCCCGTGACTGGTCATCCATTTTGTGACCCTTTTGGGTTCATCTTGAAGCTTATGTCCACACATCTTGGGTGTGGCCCTGGCTGGGCTCTTGTGCTGCCCAAGGTGTATCCATTGAAGCCTTTTAATAAATACCTACTTTGCTCTTTAGCTCTGTCTAGTCTCTGTTGTAGGTCAGCCTTCACATGGCATCATCAGTCTTTCCACAACCTTACTTCCTAAATTCAGGTTACTATCCCAGTCCTTCATTCAGATGTGTGGACCTGAATCTGATTTTGCTGACCTGTTCTACAGTGAAATTGCAACAAGAATACGTAAAGAGCCTCACTGTGGCTCCCATTTCTTTACCCCCTTCAATATGTACTTAATATTTCATAGTTATTTAATACAATAGTTATTTTAATTGCATTTAGAAGAATGTGGGTTTTTTTTCCCCAGGCAAAACACAGGCATGTGAGCCACCTTTGACTAGTCATGTCAAATAATTTTGTCAAACCGTCGTATATTTTGCATATTCCAAACACTCCCAAGAATATCTTATCCTGCAAGTGTGACCTCAAACCATCAATCTGTGTATTGCAAAAATTTGGTCAAAAGGAAAATGGTCCATTACAGTACGACCCTCAATGGAGTTTTCATCTTTTACTTGTAGCTGTGTTTATTATTGCAAGCTCCTGTTGCACAGCAGCTATCAAATCCTTAACAGGTGTAAATCAGCACTCAGGTTCATGGAGCCAGTCTGATCACTGCCAGGTGAGGGTACAGCTCCACCTGCAAACCAGGGATAAAACACAAGCTTTTCTACAGTGCTGAGACTTTGAGAGCTGGAACAGGCTGGCTGGTGAATTACTGGTTATATGAACATGAGAAGAAAAGACGTTTCCACCCCAATCTGTGCTCAGGCAACTAAGCCTACTGCTTCCACACATCTTTAGGGAAGAGTGTTTATATAAAATAACTTGAAGATTTGTTCTGTGAGGCTAAAGGAGGACCCATGGGCTATGCTCAGAAGCCTCTAAATCTGTGTGAGCTGTCAAAAGGATGATTCCTTCTGGCCAAAGTCATCCTCACATACAAAGAGGAAAATGCATTTTATTTCAGGGGAAGATACAAAGGCCTTCTTATGTAAGCTGTTTCCCAAGGTCTGCTTTCTGAGCTTTTCCAGAAAGGGGAGGTCAGACTTGTGACAGGGCAATGCAATTCTGGACAGGTCCAGAAAAATTCTAGTTTATCTTGATGTACTGATTTACTAACTAATTAAGAATTGCTCTTAACAGAAAAATCTTCCAGAAGCAGGAAGGAGCTGCAGGAATGGAGCTTCGCTGAGCAGGTGTGGGTGGTGGAATCTTCTTTTATTACTAATCAGCACAGTTATGCCATTTATAGAAAAGGACATGAGGCTGTGCAAGGAACTTTCTAAAGAAAATTACAGCCCCGCTTCGAACAGCAGGCGAGCTACCTAAGGTGGCCCATAAGAAAATCCATGGCCCTGGATTCTGAAGTGACACCCACACAGAGCTTGCTGGGGTGAGCTGGGCACGTGGCAGTGAATAGCCAAAAATCACTAGAATAGCAGAACAGAACAAAAGAACCCTTTTCAACCCTGTGGAAATTCCACTATATATATCCCGTAAACACTGCTGGGGCAAACACTCCACAGCCCTGGAGAAGTTCATTCTTGCTGCTCCCTTTCATCCATGAGCTGAGAGTCAGACAGAAAAACCCACACTGTGTCCAAGGCTAGTTTCAAATGCAGAAATGCCACTTAAATAATGCAGTGCCCTGTCAAGAGTCTGAGATTTTCATCTCCAGCTCCTTTATTTCAGCTAAAGGTGATTATTTTTGCTCATGGATGATGGAGTCAGGGATGTACTCTGAATGTACGCGGTACAGGAATTTTCAATCCATGCTTTGCAAGAGCAAGTGATTTATTTTTTTATTGGTTCTCCAACCATTTTAAGTTCAAATTGCACTAGGTCTTCTGAAAAGTTCTTGAGATTAAATAAATTAGGAAAGCTTGCACTTATAAGATATGTTTTTTTAAAAGATTACAGAAGTAACACTTCCCCCCAGACTTCATTAGAAGAATTAAAAGCAGCAGTACAGTGCTTTCTAGTTACAGAAATGCCAGGCAGGCTGAAGGTGCACTGCAATCTTAATTTCTATGGCACAGTCCAGTTTTGCATCTGCATGCACGATTCCCCTTCTCCTATTTCTTCTCTTCACAATCCAACAGTAATGCCTGCCCCATATGCATGTTTTCTCTAAAATAATATTGAAAAAGTGATTTTTTTCAGTCATACTGAAAAGTGGTACTTGTATCTCAAGATAGCGGAGGTTTTTTTCCGATTAGGAAGCAGGTTTCTTGCAGATCTGTAAGAAACATATTTTCTTTTCCATCCAGTTATAATGATCATGTGAGATGTGACAAGGAAACAGGAGCACAGGACCAAAAGCCATCTGTTTCTCTTTTGGTGTTTCATATTGCATGGAGCAAGAAGGTGGCAAAGATTCTATGCTTCAGCATGGGGGTATAAAATGCAATCGTAATATTTAACATGCTGTAAAGAAATAGCTTTGAACCAAAAGGAGTTTTTTTTTCTTGTTGCTGTTTTTACCAGGACCTCTTACCACAGCTATAGTAAAACTGGCTGCTGCTTATGTTTGTGAAAACTTTGCTTTCAAGATATCTGACATATTTAGTTTAGACAGCGCAGTGGGTGGAAAGTCAGCTTTCATTCCCAAAAATAAGCAGCTTCTTCTTCAAAATTCTGATAGTGTTTTTTAAAATTGTTATTATTCTTATTCTTCAATATTGTGCCATTCCTGATACTTATTTTATAAGTAAAACTTGGTTTAATTTTAGAAAACTGAAGTTGCTAATTCTGGAGGTTGAATGCAAATGTTGAACAGATTTCATTGGTATTTAACTTTACAAAATGTAGCCTTTTGCATGCAGTTAGATTTTTGGCTTTTTCAGGTGTGTCCATATCACAGCCTAGCAGTGCTTTACTCTGCAGTTTGTTACAAGCAACTGCAGAGTAAAGCCTTTTGTATTATTTATTTTTTCCTGCCATATGACCTTCTCCTGTACTTACCCAAAGTGTGCATTTCCACCCTGCAGAATGCACAATGGGAGTTTAGCCAGTAATAAGCCCCAGTGGCAGGTTTTAAAAGCCAAACACCAGTGTTAGATTTGAAAAACAGGGGATATTGTGTGTATCCTGTGCTGGAATTAACACAGTTTCCTCCACCCCTTCTCACACATTGTGGACCTTTGCAGCCTTCAGCTGCATCATTTCGCTGCACTAACCCTACTGTGGATGACCAGATGAAAAAGTACCGCCCTAAATATACCTGCACTTAGAAAGGAAAGGGACATAATTGCCCTCTCTTTCATCTCAGGACTGAAGTGCCTTTTCAATCGAAGAGGTTTCCACTACTTGCTAAAGACTATTCAGATGAGAAGAATACGTTTGGGATTTTTGGGCTAGTTAGCACTCACTGCCCTTTTTTCTGCATTAACAGAATAACCCTCTTTGTAAGACCACTGAATTTTTTAGACCAATTTTTTTACTTTAGGTCAGCCTTGGAATCCTGTGCTTTTGTTGGCCTGTCACCAGACTTCTAGTCTATTTTTCCCCCTTAACTACTTGCATAGTCCCTTTTCTCTTTTGTGGTGCAAGCCAAAATTCATGGAAGCAGGTTTTACTGCCTGCGGGATCTCAGAGGCCGCCTTGTCCATGGGTATTTCCCTCTTCAACGGGCTAAATGCCACACCAACGATTTATAATTTATTCAGTGGATCCATTAACGATTCTCTGTGTATGTTTCTTGTCTAGACTGAGGAAGGGCAAAAAGTCATTCTGCCTAAATCTGCTTGGGAGCTGTCAGGGAGAGCCATCCCCTCACAGATACCAGAAGTACTGACTGCTGGTTTTAACACAGTTGCACAAGAGTTTCAAGATATTTACTCTTCAAAAGATAATACAGTATCAAAAAGAGAAGTACGTATGCATGTAACTGACATTTCCAGTGTCTGACTGAAGGACAAGTAAGAAAACTGTATTATTTTGTCTTGTTAATTTAAGTGTACAATTGGCTGTGGCTAGAGACGTGTTTGCATACTTCTATGTGTAGGCAAGCAGTTTAAAGATTTGGATGAAATGAAAATGTTTTCAGACTATCCTTCCATGAACATTTGTTGCTGCATTTGTGCAAGATTACTTTTTTCCTTATCTCTGAGTGTGGTTATGAACTATAATAATCACAGGGTTTCTGAAGCAAAGTCATGGAGATGCTATTGCTAATACTGAAGGTGTGAATTTAAAGCACAGTGGTTCTCTTTCTCTAGTTTTTTATCTGTATATTTTCTATCTTAAAAGTTTCCTTTTCTCTGTTCAAATTAATTCACTTCCAGTTGATGGAGAAAAAAAAAACGGGGATGAAAAGTATTTCCATGGGAGCTAATGCAAATTCCTTTTTCCCAATAGCTATTTTGTCCTGCCCTCCTTGGACAAAGAAAGGGGAGAGCATTTGACACTTCCTGGCCACCTCTCAGTTACTTTTCCTGCTTAAAGATTCCACCAGATTAGCATTAATAGTTCACAAAACCTTAAAATTAGCATGAGTTGCTGAAGTCAGGGCAGCACAAACCCTCTGGTTAGCCCAGTGCTAATCTCAGGAGAACCATGAGAGGCCAGTTTGTGCTAAGGGTCTGCTTCTCCTGAGCTCAACATGAAAAAAGATGTTTGTTTATCTTTGCCAGTGTTTTTCCTTTCCCCAAGACTAAGGTGAAGCAGAGGGAACCTTGACTGAAAGATTTCAGGTTTTATTTAAAGTCACTCTCACTTTCCTGCCCATGAGTGCATCATTACCATTGGGAAGCAAACTGAAGGACAAGACACAGAGCCTTCAGACTTGTTCATGACTACAAAACACTGCTCTGGTACTTTGCTGATTGTGGATACACCCTCTGAGCTCTTGATACAACATTTTGGACTATAAACGGCAGGCAGTAATGGGGCCTCCTTTGTAATTCCAGCAGTGTGGTTGCACAGTCTGCCATGTTATCAGGTACTGCAATGGAGGTGTAAAACTGCAGATGGAAGCACTGAAAACAAACTAAAAACATTTTCCTTTTCCCCCTTGAAAATAGTATAACCCCCCCTAAAACAGCCCGGGTGCTCTCATCCCAGTAGCCACACTTCTGCTGAGCTCCCAAGTGCAAGTGCTGAGCAGAACCTGAAGCCTCAACATCAGGTGGGACAAAAGTGGCAGCACGGTCCTGCTCTTTGCTCCTTCCTCTGAAACACCAGGCAGAAATGTGTAAGCTTGACACTGGCTTAGGCAGGGGAGCAAACACCTTCCTGAGCTGTGGAAAATCGCTTTGTTTCTTTCCCTTTTGGAAGCAGTGAGGCAGCTGAAGAGTTCTCCAGGCTAGATCTTGTCTACTTTACACTCAAGAAGAAGCTAAAGGACACAGGAGCTATTTTATACTTAAAAGAACCTCAGACAAGTGAAGAAAAAAATTTTGATAGAAACTGTCATCCATAATAGTAACTAGAGGCAGGCCTGAGGAGTCTCATTTATGTAAGCACCAGCCTCTGTGAGAGTGAGATTCAAGCCCTGTATTTCCAGAGATATTTTGATTTTGACAGGCCTCTCAAAGATATGCCTACATAGATCTATATGAAGATGCCCCAGGAGAGCCTTCTAATCTGGGTAGAGGTTTTGCCACTGCTAATCCAAGCCCCTGCCATTCTGACTGCTGTCATTGCTGAGAGCTGTTACAGAAGCATTACTGACAGTCGTAGTCTGGGTGACTTCACAGAAAATGTCTTCTTTTATCCTTTCCTGGATGATGGCCACTTACTGTTTGCTATTAGCAAGGCTCAGCTGGAGTCTGTCTCAAGTAGTAGATGAAGAATTTCTTTCTGAAGTTTGGCTTCTTGGTCTTCTGAATTTGATACTGTGACCTTTTTAATGACAGGCTAAGGATGGTAAACATGCTGCAAGTGAGGTGTTGATTAATATCGCACCTAATGACATCCCCTTTTTACCACTGACACTCCTCTTCTCTCTACTTGAACTCCCTTGACTTGCTTGTACTATCTGCAGTCCCTCAAATGGCTAGACTTTATTGAGTGTTGAAATAGTTTTCAACTGTAGCTAACCCAGTTCATTGGGGTATTGTTCTATTTAATTGAAGTTTGTAATACACTTTGAGATCCTCATATGAAGTGTGAAGTGCAATGACAAGCACAAAATAGAATTGTTTATAATTCATAATGTGGCAGCAGCCAGGCCAATGGGGGAAAGTTGAAAAGAAATTCAAAATGTATCCTTTGTCCTTTGAAGTCTGATGGCAGCTTGGCACACGCATCAAAGAGGTGACTAGTTTCCTTTAGGGTTTAAGTCTCTGCCAAAAAAGATCAAATCAAAAGCAATCTGAGGTTCCCAATTAGATCTATATTAAAAATCAATAATGAAGACCCTAAAAAGCAATACTGATAACTCTCAAAACAGTTACGAACTGAGAGCAGCTCATTTAAGGGCAGGCTGTGATAATCTTTGCTTTGATTAGTAGCTTAAGTCATGAGTCCCACTGTACTCCGTGCTTATGGAATAAAGCACTGCTCAGTGGGAAATCAGCTCAGCCTCAGCCTCACAATTCCATACATAGCTCAGAAGGTGCCAGGCCAGCAGGAGCAAGAGTGCCCAGCTCTTCTGTAGAGATAGTGTTGTTTGACATACAATATACATGTTCCTAAAGGCTGTGAAGATTTTCTATGTTCCTTTTTCCTTTTTTTTCTTTTTCCCCTCTGAATGAAATAATTTGTTGGAGCAAAAACAATAACTGGGGAATTTTAATGGCTTTCTGAGATGGTGGCATCACTCAGGTGCACCCCATAGCATGAGAAATTCTCCTCAATGGTACTTAGCCAGGATGCAAGTGCAGCATATATTTGATTTAAATCTGATGTTGAAGCATTATTCTTCTATACTGCAGCTCAATCACTATGTCTAAACACAAGGTTTAGCCATTTGAACAGCACACTAAGGGCCCAATTCAATTAAAAATGTCCTGGATTTTCCTTTTTTCCTTGATCTCCCAGTTTTGTGCAAGCTTCGGCAGATAAACTGTACTTTTTTTTTTTTTTTAATAAGATGGACCATAGATTTTTTTCTATTCCAGAGCATCCTCTCCCTTTCTTTTTGATGTTTTTTCACATCCTTTGGACACAAATAAAATTTGTGCATTCAAGCATAATCAGGTTTCTGAGAACAAAAAAACAACTCAAAATTAAAAAGACCTAATAGCTTCAAAAGCATCATTAAAAAAAGTACAGGCAGCTTATCTGTGGTCATCTAAAAAAGCTAGGCAGAGCTGGCAGATGAGGTTTTCCAGTAGGTGTTTTTGGTGGCCTGTCCCGAAGCATTCTGCTGGATTTTCCCACTTTCTGGTGGATGCCAAATTATAGCTGTTAGTGCCTGAGAGTCTAAGTGATAGGCTTGCCTTGAAGACCAGTGATCTCAGAGAGGTAAAAGGATTAGGAATGTAGTAAGTTCATTTCATTTTGGCATCAGTACTTATAGATCCTATAAAAAATGCACTTTGGTCCTCTCCACTGCCATTCTGGCCTTAGCCTAGTGATGGGATTCACTAGGAAATGTAGGAAAATCATTCCAGGAAGAAAAATTAAACATCCCCCTTGCAGAGTTGAACCCACGTTGTTTAGCACAACCAAACCTCCAACAAAGAAAAATAAAATATTTAGAATTTTTCATTGCCTGGAACATGCTTGAGTTTTCTGACTACTTCTACATGGAAATGTTTAGCTACTGAAAAAGAAATAACAGATTGGGCAAATTAAAGATGCAAGCAA
Source organism: Euphonia xanthogaster (assembly GCA_034509185.1). Taxonomy (NCBI): domain Eukaryota; kingdom Metazoa; phylum Chordata; class Aves; order Passeriformes; family Fringillidae; genus Euphonia; species Euphonia xanthogaster. Next base: position 54,353,598 of record JAYDZK010000056.1, on the reverse strand, counting down.
ATTGTCAGTGCTGGTAAATCTAAACATTGGCCCATTGTGAGCTCAATTATTGCATTAACTATAGGTTCTTTCTTAGAGAAGCCCAGACAATCAGCTGCATGCATCCTTTGTGATTTGATCCAACTTTCAGAGAAAGCAACAGAAAACTCCTTGTTACTATTTGCAAATGCTAGACTGGGCAGTGTGAGACAATAAGAAGAGAACTTAAGTGTCCCAAAACTTGGGGCTGTTAGAAAGATTCCAGCCAGCCTGAACGTTGATCGTGATGAATGCTCCTGCAGCATTCATTCCATGGAAAGGTTGGTGAGGCCTCAGCAAGCCTGCACCAGTGAAACCCTCCAGGTAGCACTGGGAAATCTCACTAAAAAATGAGGTTATATGTTGGATCTAGAAGCCAACATAGCACATGCACATGTATTGTGGTGTTCTGGGCTGAGGTTTTGCTCCTACCTCCCTCCTGGTCCCGCTGCAGGAGCAATGGAAGATGCAGAGTATCAGGATCCTCCCAAGCTATTCCTTGTGTGGCTCTGCACAGGATCACTGCAGAACCTCTGAGCCCTCCCAGTGACAAACCAGTCATCTCATAACTCAGTGACTTTGCACTGGTTTGCATTTGGCCTGAGATGGCATTTCAGTGCTTTTTGTGAACACAGTATCTGTTGCTTAATAACAAAGAGCTTGGGGAAACTATGATGATTTACAGATTAAGCCAAAATAATAAAAAATGGCAATGGTCCATTAAATGAATACTGTCATTTTGAATACACTAAGAGTATACAATACACTTTTTTTACCTAGAGTTTTGCAGACCAAATGCAAATCAGACTCAGAAGTGACCCAAGTGGTTGTTAGGTCCCAATCAATTTGCTCAACAAGAATTCTGAAAGGGCTTACAATGGCTTATGTACTCTGAGTTGGACACACAGGAGAATACGTTTTTGCTGTACTAACAGGATATTTCATGACCTGTTTCTATAGTCGCTTTATGCAAGGACTTTCCTTCCTTTTTTTTTTAATCCCATGATACTAATGGCTTAGTATTTATTTGGTAAATCCTTCAACTGGAGCGTTTAACTGCTTGGGATCATGCTCTGTGAATCAAAGTCACATGGCAAATTTGCCACACTTGCTAAAATTTGGGAAAACACAAGGGCTAATGATTTAAGAGCTTTTGTTAAAATAAAAAGCAAGCTAGAAATAAAAAGTGCATGGTGTATATATAAGGATGGCCTCAACATTCAGCAAGTTTTGCCTCTGCTGCAGTGTAAGGAAAGCCCAGAGGAGGCTCTCACTTGCACCGCTGGTGGTAGTCTCTAAAAGCCAGCAGCCAGGACTGGTCAGGTCACACTGTGCCCTTGCAGCTCTCCCTGCCCCACATTTCTGCTCCCCAAGCTGTGATGAAGAGGCAGAGGAGCCCCAGCACCGCAGCCACACACAAGCTGTTCCCCTCTGCCCACAGTGCCGCCCCAGGGCGCAGGAGATCAGAAGAGACAGAAATCTGGCTCTTGTGGCCCAGAAAGGAAGGCATCAGTAATAGCATCCCAATCGAGTTCTGTAGTAGGAACAGTGCCAAATTCCAAATCTGCTCATTCAGCGAGCATGCTACATTTTTAGGCTGTTTCTGACTGTGCCTAATTAGTTTAGATACGGTTAGTAGCAGCATTTTGTAGAGAAATTACATTACCAAACTGTTTTTAGATGTAGAATGAACATATTGCTATGAAGGTATGAAGAAAGCATCATTAGGAATTATTGAGTATTCACTACCAGTAGGGAGAGTAAGGTAAAGCCATTAAGTTTTGCCTCAAAGTACCTCATTATCTTACATAAGGTTTTCTTTATATACAAACTCTGTACTGTGAAATTCCATCCCAATATTCTGGAGAGGATAAAGCAATAATATTTAAATCCCTATGCAGCTGTTTCAAATATAGATATTTTTTAAATTTATTCTATTCAGAAAAAAACAATGAAGGTCTCATCCATGTCTGAGCACCTTTATATAAGGTAATATTCTGAGTTAAATTTCCTCATACATTTCTCAGTCCTTTCCACCTAGTGCACAGACACAGATCAAGAGGAATCAAAACAAGCCCAAATAAACCCCTCTTTTGGTGGCAAGCACAATTCCTTCTCTTTCTCAAAAGCCTAAGATAATAAACAGCCTAAGGCTTCATGGAAGCATCCAGACTCTGAGCAATGAAAATAACCCAAGTTGCAGTGACCATAAATTGCTTTCTCCTTCCATTCAGTCTGCAGGGGTACTCAGTACTTTGGGCTGGAAACTGCATTATTTGTGTAGCTGCTCATTCCTTTGCCTGTGACAGCTCCACTGACATGTACAGCTAGCACCCAATTACAACAATGAATACCAGGAGAGTGGGAGAAGCTGAGATGGAGATGTTTTTTTGAAGAAACAGGCGGTAGATCAGACCCAGAGCCTGCCAGAGGACTGGAGCTTGCTGCCTTTGGGAAAAGCCCCTTACTTATCACTCCAGTGTTAAGATTTTGAAATTAAATTTGCAGTTCAGGGTACAGCAATGTAACAAGTTGAGCCAGGTATAAACGACAGGTCACAACATGTCCCTGGGGAAAATAACCCCATGGTCCAGCAGTAGAACCATAGAAAGGTTCAAAACTGCTAACACAGGAAGAAGTGTAGGAAGGAGTGGAGTTATTTTTTCTTAAATACCTTACCACTCCCACTGTTGGCTTATACATTCAGTCACTTTTAAGCAAAACTTCACTCTGAAAAATGAACACTGATGAGAATGAAAAATGACTGAAAAAAGAGTTGAAACAAGGCAAGCGTAACACATGTGAAAACACTGAGCAGAAGTAACACTGACTTCAGAATCAGTTTAAAATAATAAAAAGTTAGGGCTTTGACAGTGATTAAGTAAATATACCATCTGCACTTCCCAAGAATATCAAAGTGTTATAGGTTAAAATAATCTTGTGTAAACAGAATCTTGCAATAATTTGTAAACAAGTATTCAGCAGCCAGTCACAGACTAAGGCATTATTACAATCCAGCATCTTTTCATTCTGCATTACAGTTCTGCCCAGTTGTGTTCATGATGCTGTCATTAAATGCCAGTCATTTTCATCCATCTTTGTTGGCCCACAAAGTCCTGGACCACAAGCCAATTCAGTCCCACATGCTGCACTGGTGGACAACAATGAAGAAAACTTTTAAATTCTATGATAAAGTTGTATGAAATGTTAAATATTGCAGGTTTCAGACAAATCAGTTGCATTTATTAAATAATAGCCTAAAAATGATGGCTGTCTAATCTAAGCTTCCTGATGGAAAATATTAATGATTTTCTACTAGGGTTCTGTCTCCTCTGCAAGTATTCAGGTACCTTATATCTCCTCAACAGCAAATACACACTCACATATTCTGAATATCAGTGATGCTTCATCTAGATCCATGGGACACTTGAATATTGTTTAATTTTACTAATTCCACAATTTTAATAAACTAATAATAATTATTATTATCTGTTTAGGAATAATTCTGAATATTTGCTATTCAATTGCAAGAAAAAGAAATAGAGTGGGGCCCTGAACCCATTTAATACTGGACAGGCTAGGACACTTCCAGGATGTGAGGATTACCTTTTGTAGTTAAAGCAATGGCAACAGCTTTCAAGTCAAGCTCCCTAACGTGACATAATCTAGGGGGAAAAAAACCCAAAAAAGCCAAAAACCTGTCACAAAATCAACACTAAATCTTCATGGATCTAGATCAAGAAGCAATCTCTGGTTCCAAAATCCTACCAGACAGGTATGAACCTGCTGTTTGACAAGATATCAAGTGATTTGGGGCTATAGAGATCTCTTTATCTCCTAGGTAACTTAATTTGCTGGAACAGGGAAATTAGCTTTCTACTAACTTGTACTAACACTGCTATTTATGGCTGTTCTATCTGCAAGAAGTAATCAGTGATTTCTGAAGCTGAGTTTGAACAGGGAAAGAGGCAGACTAATCTGAGTTTACCAGGAAACTAAATACAACCAGCATAGGTACATAAGGACACATCAGGTCACTGGCCAGCTGCCTGGTTTAAATTCCTCAGTGTATCTAAACCCAGAAGTAACCCTCATAAATTAATGCAATATATTCTTTCCTGTGAGGGCACTGAGAATATTTAAAACTGCTGAAGTGCTGAAAGATGTACCAGGTGAAATACCTGAAAGGTGTCAGGCACATGCACCTGTGTTTTAGCATCAGGTGAACGAGATGAACACTGTTCCAGTGGGTTCTCACTTAGGAAGGCTGAGCATTTTTCCCATGAAAATTAAATGCTAAAATTAAAATTAAAATTGCATCACGGGCACTGTGTATCTGGAGCTTTGCACAGTTTGGGTGATTGGATTATTTTTTCTGTTCTCTGAATGCAGATCACCCAAGGAGGATAGAGAGGAAGGCAGTTCACCTTTTCATCACCTCATATCCAGACAATAATGAAAGCCTTTTAAACATTTCATTTTTGTAAATTAGCTTCTCCCCAAGGGGGTACTGCCCACTCCCAGTCAAAAGTGGACAAAACCCCTCCATATCCTGGTGTTCTTATCTCCATTCAGGGAGACAGTATTAGCATGGCAAGAGGAAGAGACAATAAAGGAAGTTTTGATTTTCTAATAGTCTTAGAAAATTAAAAGTGAACCTGTATCATCAAATTATTTTTAAAGAAATTTTAGTGAAGTAAACGAATGGTTTTGCTTCTTTCTCACTCAAAGCACTGGAATAAGTTTTTAAGTTGTCTCTGTGTTTTGTAGGTTCTTCATGAGTAAAGAACTGACATAACAGAAGTCACCCAATATTTTAGAATACTATGATAGAACTTCAAAAATATCCTATAATTATTTTCTCTGGGCATTTGTACAGTAGGATTTGACCAAATGCAGGAAGCTCTAGATAAAGACAGTGACTGATTTATAATTTCAAACTAATAAATTAACTGAGTATGGGGTTTTTGTATCTATTCATAAGAAAACTCAAAATAGTTTTAAATTCTGACAGTGGTCCTGTATTGTGGATTAAATCTACACAGTGAGGGAATTAATTTTGCATAATCCATTTATCAAAAAAGAAAAAGACAACAATTAACATTGTCAAAATAATGCTTCCTAAGATGTTTCCAAAGCAATTCATTTAAGGAAATTATTTTTAAATTTTATGCATTTTATTACTGACACACTCTTAACTTCACTAAAAAGGTTTACAAGACATACTATTTCATTTTCTCATTTGCCATTTTCCAATTGTATTACTTCTAATACATTTGCCTTCATTATTAAAAAAGAAAGGATCCTATTTCTCAGTGCATCTTTTTCCCCTGCTGGCAGTGCCATATGTGTATTCTTAAGTACATGTTTATATGGACCAAGCCCTGAAATCTGGACAGATGCCAGCTGTGTGTGGATACCACATCTTTCTCCAGGTTGCAAATGAGTGGTTTGCTGCTTTAGGACATCATCAAAAGTACTGGCAAAAGCAGGGTTCAATATGAATTTGTGGAAATGTGACTTTACAAAATTCGATGGCAAGGTCCACTCTATTACTTGTTGTACAGATTAAAACATCCACAGGAAGATCAAATTAGAAGCAATTTGGAATGAATTACAAGGAAGCTGGGAATGGTTCCTTGAGAAGCATTCCCCGAGAGAAGAGAAGAGAGTGTCAGGGTACAGAGGATATGGATGCAAAGATAAGGATACAAAAGGGTTTAGCAGCATTTAATGACTTCAACGTTTGCAAAGCCATTCAGTACGACTCACGAGAATTATAACAGTGCCTTAGCTATGGATTTGAGGCAGTAACATTCATACCAGAATCAGTTCATACACACACACAGTAAAACCTGTGTGTGCAAAGGCACTTACCCAGAGTTCCCCTTGGGATCGGTGAAATACTCACATCAAATCCCCTGGAGTTTCCCAAAGGGAAGGGTTGTACCTCATGGCCTGTGGGATGTGGGCTGGGGGATGTTCTTGTTGTGATTAACAATCCTTTGTGCATCACAAGCTTGAGGGTTTGGAGCCCCACCAAGGGTCCCACTCACAGGGAGTTGCTAGCTCAGCCACTGCAATCCAGGAAAGCTCAGAGGGCCTCACTCAGGACTGAATGCTGTTTATAGGGTCTCCAGATGATGATTTTGGTCACCACTAAGTTTCCAACCTGGCAGTAACCCAAGCTGGTAACTACTGCCCTTCTCCTGCCCAAAGTGCAGCATCAATTGTAATATTTCATTCAGGCTATAATTCCCAGTGGGGCTCTTTTGCTCAGGACATGATTTAGGTTAAAAAAAAAAAATGCTCATCCTTCATTTCCCACTTTGGCTGAGCAGCTGATGGTCCAACCCCTCTGCCATGGAGGAGCTCCTGGTACAATCAGTGCACACCTCATGGCTCCATTGGTTTCCTCAAGGCATCATTCACCAGTTTGGTCAAGGCTTATCAGGATCTTCTGAGACCACAGAGCAGGTCCGAGGATGGGGAAGGGAGGCAAACAGATTAGGGATGTACCTACCACAGTCTATTGAAAAAATATAAATATAATATAATATAATATAATATAATATAATATAATATAATATAATATAATATAAATATAGATACTTGTATTTACACAATAAACAGTAAATTGAATTGAAGACAAAAAACTCTAGTTAGATTACCAGTTCTAGAAAGATAGCCTCTTTGAATACCTCGTGAGGTATTTAGATCTTGGCAAGGAAGAGAAAATTGTTTGACCGTTGAACTCTTGTGATAATTAAAGGCTAACATGATCATCAGAGCCTGTTTCCTGGGATTATATCAACAATTAAACACCCACTCTGAAGAGTTGCTAGATAAATATTTTACTGTCCAGTTCCTAAATCAGTTTTCATCGGAACACCAAAGGGCCCTTGTCAGCTGTGCTGATGTGGTATCTGTCTTTCTCCCAAGTAAAACACAAAGAGAAGACAGCAGATGTTATGGGGAGAAAAAATGGAGCAAGTTGTGGGTGTACAAACACACATAAAATATGTATTTATATCTCAAGAAAAGTCTTAGGAATGGGGAAGGGTAGAGGAATGTAATCTTGTTTTTCTTATTATTTCTAGTGAATGTATGAACCATTGCATGAATCTGAAAGATTCTCAGTGCAGAACATTTTAACACATAGGGGTGTATTTTCTGGGAAAATGCTTGTTTGCATTTGGAACTTCTCAGGAAATACTGCAAAGGTTTTAGGTAAAAAGCTTTGGGGAGGCTAAGATTGGGTGGTTTATATTCTTCCTCTTTTAGCTTCTAAGATTTGTGTAATTAGTACTCCACTACAAAATAAATGCATTTGGAATTGGATGTATTTGGAAAATTTGAAAAATGCTTGCTAGACTTTTTTTCCAAAATTGATGCCTATCTGTATGTCCCTGAAATTGCTGCTTAGATAGTTGATTACCAGAGGAAACTGAAACTGCCATTATTTAGGGATGTTCTCCCACAATAGATCATTACAAAAAATTCCATTAGTTCCATTAATAAAAAATGGTTTCTGTTATTACTCCATTCAGTTTATATAGTGAATTTATCATTCATATTAATTAAACAGTGAATTGCTACTTTGATACCCAAGATTAACACAAATACCGCACAAATTATTTTTACAATAGTGCATACAACCAAGGAGAAAAAATTAACTACTCAAGATTACTAGGTATAAGTTCTTGGGTGTGCCTTTTCTTTGTTTGCTTTTTATTTTCTCCGAATCTCCTGTGCTTCTTGTTCAATAACTGCTTTTAATTTTGTATCAAATACAGTAAGTTTTCCATCCCTGCACTGGTTTCTGGCATGGAATGCAGCTACTTGGAGGGATGCAAGAGTTTTGTCCCTTGCTCTGCAGCTTTCAAGCTTCCACCATCTTCAGGACAGGCAATGCAGCGAGGGGATGGATGGCTCTGAGCTTCCACACACTCTGCCAGAGGATTTTTCATTAGTTCGACTGGCAGGAGTATCAAATCCAACAACTCCAAAGGGATTAAAGAACAATCTTTTTGCTGTAAAAACAAATCAAATCACGCTGGGTTCTCTTACTGAGTTCTTAAAGGCAGGGATGTCACTTACCAACTGTTTATACAACCTCGAAGAAATAAACCCCAACAAAACCCCAACAAACTGAATTTCAATTGCCAGCATTTTGAGATAACCAAGGCAATTTTTTATATTAAAATTGCAAGCTGCTGGATGGATAAGCTCTGAAATAGGAGTTGGGGATTTTTCTGGAAGCTGCTCCTGTTTTCCAAGGGTCAGTCATGCAGCCAGGAGGAGCTGGAGAGAGCCCCTGTGCTTCCACCCTGAGATTCATAAGAGCCATCTTCTACATGGACAACTGGCATGGGCTCTGCAAGGCTAAAAATGGAGAGTGTTTCAGGAAACAAAATCAAACTTCCTCCAAATGCAGTCATTTGTTTGATTAAGACATTACTATGTGAAGTGCTTGTATCTTTGTGCAATTACTGTTTTTATCAGAATGATGTGCAGCAGGTCATGAGCAGTAAGGGATGCTCCAAACACGGGAAAATGAAAATCAGATTTTAAAAAAAGATCCATTTTCTAAAAACCAATTTCCTTCTGTTTTTGAATTTTTCTAAGCTAAAGGCTGTCATGCAGTGGAAAGAGCATTATTATGCTGTGAAAAGAGTCATAAAGAGAATTTTGTATTATATCAATACTTAAAATATGCAAATATGATATCTTCACAACGCCCCAAAATTATGCTTGGCATGAATTCTTAGCAACAATACAAATATCATCATCTTCAAATAAGCAGGTATAACATGCTGCTCAAATAGCTGTAAAAACAACCCCATCACAGCTCTGGGAGCATCCAGATTTTATCTTTGATGTAGGTAGATTTTAAGTAGGAAAGGGAAGAAAGTTGTTTTAAGCATCAGGGTGTATTGGGATGAGCATTAATGGGATGAGCAACTACATATTTAACGTGGCAAGGAGATCTGCTGGTGTGCATTTACAGAGCTGTTGTCAGTGTAAAAACGGAGTTGTAGTGCTGTGCAGGCAGAGCCATGGGGGCTGGGTTCTGCGCCACAGCCTCCTCCTTCCCTCCCAAATCCCCACTGAAGCAAGGTGGCCTCCAGTGCCTCAGGTTAGCTGCAGTCTGTCTTGGTGACTCCACCTAAATTGGCTGTGATTTTAAAAAAAAAAGGACAGGAGGAAAATAGTAAAATGAGTTCTTGCACAGATGTTTCACTGTGGGGTAGATACCCCTTTTCACCTCCTTTCAGTGTAAGTAATTTCACAGGACTTGATCCTGACCTCCTTAAATTAACAACTATTCCTCTGGCTTTGGTAGATTTATGCCAGCATTTGAGATCAGGATCAGATCTCAGCACTCCATTTCCTTTTATATTTTTCTTTCCTGCAGGTTAAAAAAAAAAAATAGCAGCTCTTTCTGCTCACTCCAGAGCAAGAGTGGCGGGAGGGTTTTGCCTAAGGAACAATGCATCTTTCTTGATACACTGTACAGAATTCCCATCTTGTGCATTAGAATAGATGTTGAAACAGTTCTAATTATCATTTTTGATTTGCATTTTAATTGCCTGCTGGGGTGTGAAATGACATGCCTAGGTAAAGGAGCATTTTCCTTAGTTGCAGAGGTGTGCACAAGCCCAGTGAGGCTGAAGTACCCTGGCCACTGGTCATTTTGCAGCCTTTCCCAACAGCACTGGCAGGGCCTGATCCAAATCACAATCACTTGAGTTGAAAGGATTCACATGGATGTTTGTTTGCTTGTTTATTGTTAATGAATGGGACTCCCATAATTGTTTTCTGTCTGAAGATACACATCAAACCTTGATTTTAAAATTGCCAGTTGCAAAGATTCTGTGCAATCATTCAAAGGTTGTTTTGGTGGCTAATTACTCTCTTTGTAAAGAAAGTACCATATCCACACATATGAATACACACATTTTTAAGATGGTGTCCTTGTTTCAGATATGAATTTGCCCCTATGTGACTTCCAGCTGGTGCACCCTGCAGTTACATAAAGGTCACAGCAAAATCAACTTAAACCTCTTCTGGTTTCAGCAAGACAGAGTGAACTTCCAAGATTTTCACCTCTTAGAACAAATTTTCTGGCCCTTTCCCCACTTCCACAGGCTTTCCTGGAGTCAATTACACCTCCTCAAATTCATGCTGAAGTCAGGGATGTCTGACCTGGGCATTTTCATATCTCAGCCATAGGGATACCAAAGGCAGAGGACATGCAGCCTCCCTCTGCCAGCTTTGCCCAGTCAACTGCTGCATTTGCTCTTCTGGGCATATTTTATGCCAGCCCAACACACATCCAAGGCCTCTTTTTTCAGAGCTCCTCCCTGAGGCAAGTCTCTCCATATCCTTGTGATGAGGGATTCAGGTTTATACATGTCCATGCTGAAATATAGAACTGATTTGCTGTATTTCGTTTTCTAAAACACCCTGGACCAGAGTGTCTTTGTGAGACATCTCATTCAGATGTCTTTGTGAGACATCTCATTCAGTATTTCCTGCAGTCCAACACTTGGTTCATTTTGAAAGTTTCAGTGACACCTTTTGGGGTGGGGAAGGCAGGTTTCCTGATCAAGATGTAGCATGTAATTCATGTCAGAGCAGGAACCAGTACCTGGATGACCCTGAAAAAAATATAGCCTCTTCAAGATGATTCCTTATTTAATTACATCCTTTGGTGGGTTTTAATTCATTGTGTGCCCTGTTGAAATTATATCATTCCTCTTTCTTCCTCAAAATACCAGACAGAGGTGCCAAGTCATGTGCTTTACAGAAGTCTATTACCAAGTCTATTACCTTAACACTAATTCATTTGTCATCCAAACTTGTAATCTCATATAAGGATATCAAATTAGTTCGAGAAGATCCATCTACCTTAAACCCACCTTGATTAGCATTTAATTTTATTAGTCTCTTTTAATTCTTTATTGCTAAAGCCTTGCACAATCAATCCCATCACTGCTTTTTTTCCCAGGGATCAAAGTCTGGGTAATGCTATTTTGCTTTGGCCATTCTCTCTCCCTTTTAAAAATATTGGCACAATTTCAGCCTTCTCTGGACTGCTGAGGCTTCTCTCATGTCCTAATGTGTCTGAACATTCATTCATTATTAGCAGCTTAAAAAACCTACCTTCTCAGATACAATTCTGAATCAAGAAATTTGGTAAGTGTCATTTAACATGCTCTTTCAGGACTGATAGGCTTAGAAGTAACTGTGTGCAATGTCCCACCAGCACCACAGGCCATTTTGTCTGCAATAGCAAAGATATCTTAAAATTCCACCATTTCAATAATACCTCCCATTTCCATTTGGTTTTCTATTCTTATTATTACTGGTTTAAGCCAGTGATAGCCCCTTTGTGTGTTTGTTTTACTTGTTACTTTTTAACACAAATTCCTCCCTTCATATATCTTTTTTTCTGAGTCTGCTTTTATTTACCCTCCCTACCAGGGTGGGGTTTTTTTGAAACTCATCTGAGTCTCTCTTAATTCTGGGACTATTCTTTGACAATCTTGATTAAAAAGTTTGCAGATACCATCTCTATTTTCTAGCTTAAATGTTTTTCCTCCTCACTGGTGTGTTAACATTTGGCTTTATGTAATTTCCCTTTTGAAAGACAAAGAGTTTATCTGATGTGGTTTATCTCCTTATTTTATGTTCACACAGTGGATGTGACCAAAATTGTGCTGCTGATACCTCAAGCTGCTTCAGCACCCTCATTCTGTGCACGAGTTCTCCTTGTCCGCCAAGATGAGACATGATGTAGATGTCCCTGCTGGAAGTAGCCTTTCTGTCAGAAAATTGCCATCTGGGGACTTCAGAAATTCTGGCGGACTGAAATTTCCACTTTTTACTGTTCAGAACAGGCTGCCTCACAATGACAAGTGCAGGGTATGCTCCAAACAGTATTGATACATGGTTGAGTAGTAGTCTTCCTCTATATGGATAAAAGATCAATTTAATTTCCTTTTATGACAGGGTAACCCACCTGGTTGATTAAGAGATGCTGATTGATGTAATCTTTTTGGACCGCAACAAAGCTTTCAGTACTGCCTCTCCCAGGATCTTTCTGGACAAACTTTCCAGCCCACAGCTGGATAAACACATCCTGTGATGGGTGAGCAGCTGGCTCAGGGGTCAGGCACACAGGGTGACAGTGCCTGGGGTGACACCGGGCTGGCAGCGGTCACTGGCGGGGTCCCACAGGGCTCCATCCTCGGCCCTGCGCTCTTAAACATCCTCATTAATAATTTGAAGGAATTTTAAGTAATTTTGCCAATGACAAACCGGGAGGAGCTGTTGACTTCCTCGAGGGCAGAGAGGCCCTGCAGAGAGCCCTGGACAAATGGCAGGACTGGGCAGTTCCCACTCTATGGGGTTCCATGGGGCATCCTGCCCCTGGGATGGGGCATCCCTGGCTGTATGGACAGACTGGGAATGAGAGGCTGCAGAGCAGCTGCAGGAAGGGACCTGGGGGTTCCAAGCTGTGGCCAGCTGGACATGGGCCAGCAGTGGCCTGGTGCCAGCAGGGACAGCCCTGTCCTGGGTCACCAGGCCCAGTATGGCCAGCTGGGTCAGGGAGGGGATTGTCCCGCTCTGCTCTGGGCTGGGGCGGCCTCACCTCCAGTCCTGGGGACAGTTTTGGATGCCACAACATAAAAATCATAAAAAGCACATTATGCTGTTGGAGTGTCCAAAGGAGGGCAGAAGGATGGGGCAGGGTCTGGAGGGCAGCCTCATGAGGAGTGGCTGAGGGCACTTGGTCTGTTCAGCTGGAGAAGGAGACTGAGGGGAGACTCCTCACAGTCTGCAGCTTCCTCACAAAGGAAGCAGCAGATCAGGAGCTGATCTCTTCTCACTGGTGACCAGCGACAGGACCTGGGGGAATGACATGAGGCTGTGTCAAGTGAGGGTTAGGCTGGATATTAGGAAAAGGTTCTTCCCCAGAGGGTGGCTGGGGCACCAGAACAGGCTCTCCAGGCAGTGGTCACAGCACCAAATCTGCCAGAGTTGAAGAAACATTTGGACAACATTCCTGCAAACATGGTGGGATTCTTGGGGTTGTCTTTGTCCTTTGCAGGGCCAGGAGTTGGACTTTGATGATCCTTGCAAGTCCCTTCCAACCCAGAATATTCTATGATTCAATTGAATGTAATGGTGTGAAGCGTGCATCACCTAGAGGAACACCACAAGCTTTGCTTCATAGGTGTATCGGATGAATAAATATTCCAGTTGACTAACTTCATAGTTGCCAGCATCAACATTTTATAGTGTGAGCCGTTTTCATTTCCCTTTTGCCCAGTTGATCTTTTCTAAAGAGATTATAAACAACTTAATCAACATTCCTGTCATGTGTCATCCTATTAGGTTTCATTAATATCAGCTAGTTCTAATGCATGGTTCTAAATAGGCAATTTCTATTCCTTGCATTTATTACCTGGGCTTTTAATCTTGATACATAATCAATTAAGGAATTTTTGCACAGCATAGTCTGTCTCTATTATATATTGCCAACACTGAGAGTTTGAACAGTCTGAGGGTTTGGTGGTCCCTTCTTTTTAGACATTTCTGTTAATTGAAACCTACCCTTGCAGTTCCTCACAGCCCTGTCTTCTGCAGAAGTGGAGCTCTTCCAAGCCATGCAGTTTTTCTGTTGCCCTAAAAAGCAAAAATTATTTAACTTATACCTCCCATTAAGCAGCATTTTCACTGTGAGATCCTTGCTTCTTGTTTTCCTTCATTTTCCTCCAAGCAGACATCCTTCTCCCTCAGTCCCATTCAGAGTGTAAATTTTATACAGTTAGATCACTAATCAGTGCAGCAATGTCTTCTGTTTTCAGGAGGTATTGTCCTTTTTGCTGTGGTTCCACTGTCAGTTCATCATTTTGGTGCCAGCCTGTCCTTTGTAAGACATTTTCCCTCCTCCAAGCAACAGGAGCTGATCTTCCTCCCTGGTTTTGTCTTTCCCTGCTTCTTCCAGGTACTCAGTGAGGGGATGCTCTCTGCCTTTCACTGTCCCAGTACACAAAATTCCTCAGACTTGGGGAAATAGTAAGAAGGCTGTGCACCCTATTTACTTATGAATCATCAATTGAACAACTTCTAAAGCAAAACCCTTCCCCAATGAATTGATCTTTTTGCTTGCCATAGCTCCAGTTCCTGCATTTGAAGTCTCATATCCCAGCTAAACCTTTCCCACAGAAAGGAGGCTGATCTCAAGCAGCTCAGGAAAGTGAAGGTCCAGCACAGTGGGTGTCACTCTTGGCTTCTTCTGCTCAGCCAGAAAAGAGCATGGTCCAAAATGAACATGGCTTCTCTTGAAAACGTCTTGAAAAGTTTCATAAACCTTAGGGTGAGGTCATATAAAGACGCCTTTTGACTCATTTAGATGCTCATTTTGCTGAGCTCAGTGCTCATTCTTCTGCTGAATTGAGAGGGACCAAGACCAGCACCCGCTGGGTTTTCTTTTTGCTCTCCAGAAACAACCAAAGCAAATCAAACTATTGCACTGAAGACATCAAAGCAGCAGAAATAGAACTGGCAGACCCCAGGCTTTTGCTGTGGCTTTCCATGTACATTAAGATTTGGAGTGGCTGGGGCAGCCAGATGGATGTGGTAGCTGCCCTGCATTGATCACCACTCTGGACATCACCTTGAAGAATGCCACCGTGTAGCCACATGGGCTGGGGAGCAGGGCAGGTGGCTTCCCTTGGGGAATGCAGGGCTTGAGCTTTCCATTCCACAGGCAGAGCATTTTACACCATGAGGGGGGTCCAACACCAGCACGGATGCCCAGAGGGGTGATGAGCTCTGCACCTTTGCAGATCCTCAAAGCTCAGCTGGAGCAGCCCTGAGCAGTTGCCACTGATTAAAGCAAGAGGTTAGACTGGATATTTCCAGAGATGCTCTGACCTGAGCAACTTGGAAAAAAGACTTGGGTCATTTAGCTCTTCACAGCTGCTCTCCAGATTCAATGGACCCTGGGCTTCTGACAAGGCCACTCCCACTGGTATCAGCACTCTCTTCTAGTGGGAACAGCTTTGCAGTTCTCTGAAGTCATGTACACAGGAAAGGAGAAGCCTCTGAAATCATCAAGGAGTCAGGAGAAGTAACTGCCTCTTACAACTACAAATTCTTTTAAAAAATAAAAAGCCTTTCTTTTGTCTTTATTAAAGAATAATAAAAAAAACCCCAAACACATACCACCTTCCTATTTCAACTCTATATGTGGGCTGTGAGTTCCTGATGATTTTTAGACCAACATCACAACTGCAGAACATAACCACTGTTAATAATGCCAAGCAGAGACTACTGAGACAAGGCTGTTCTTTAAAGTAGGCTCTCCTTTTTCACTCAGAAACAGAAACAAAGCCAATAGGGAATACGAAACATCACCATCACTTCTGAGAGCCCCATTCAAGTAATTTGCTTTCATACATTTTGTGGCTTTCCATCTCCCAGCTTTGAGTTCCTTTTGTTGTTTCTAATAGATAACACCAGCTTCAAAGTTTGGAGGAACTGTTCTTTTTATGTCAGTGATGTCCTTTTTTCTTTTATTCCTTTAGCAAATATTGATTTTTTTAATTTTATTTTTTTTGCAAGTAAAAAGGAGCTGCTTTAACAAAGCACATCCAGGATCCAGGAGAGACGGGTGTCTTGCACTGTGGCATCCTGAGTTCATGTAGACACGGAAGGACCCTGTTCTGACAAGCAAATGCAGCTGCACTGTTTTCCCCTCCACCCGCACAGCCTTGTGGATGGCAGAGCAAGTCCTCCTATTCTGAGTAAAATCTGTGCACTAAAAGCTCTTGTACCTTTATTTTAAGAGATGGCATAGGCTTGGTAGCAGATGGATTAAAAGAAGTTAAGAAATCCCCTACTTTTAACTCTGAAGAGGGCACAAAATTTTGGAGTTTGTTGCAGTATTTGTGAGTGCCTGGTGGCTCCAGCTGTCGTGCAACCAGCTCAGTGTTGACTCCAGTGCAAACACACTGACACAGAGCTGCAGGCAGCTGATGAAGTGTCTTCATCATAGTTTGCTGAGTGCCTTGTCTATATTTTCATGATTTATTACTTCCCTGACTTTCTTAGGTGTTAGAAAGAACAATGAATCAATTCTAGCATTTTCAGAGTGTGGACTGCTAATTGCATGAGCTCTGCTTACCACTCGAGAGATGCAGTTTTGACAAGTCTCTTGACCCCATGTTAATACACATGATTAATTATTGTTAAGGGTGTCTGCAGAAACAAACAGGATAGGTAACCCTTCAGAGCTTTTCTTTCTTTCTGAACAAGCAATAAACATAATTATGTTTGCACTGCTGGAACAGGTGGGGAAAGAAGATGCTTTTGAAGGCATGGGGCTAAACCATCACTGCTCAGAGATGGGCATCCAGAGAGCACAGGCTGAGGTGATGGGGAAGCAGGTTGGAAGCAGTTCCTTCTCATGACTCCTTGGTGGCTCCATGGCAGCCTTCCCTTTCCTGTGTATATCACTACAGAGGATCTATGTCACTGCAAGCAAGGGCAGAGGTGCTGCATCCCCTGGTGTGTGAATGAGGGGTGGGAAGCAGCACGGGCAGGCTACAAGGTTATTGGGGTGCCAGAGGTTTGTATCATTTCACAACTGATGGAACAACCTCCCGTGCTGTGGGCCTTGCTGGGCCATTTTCTCTGGAGGCTTGCCCTGCCCTGCCATGCTTTATCTTGCTGTCCTGCTCTGCCTTTGCTCTGCCTGGTATTGGTATTCATTCTCCCCAGGACAGGGCTCTTCCTTCCCAGTGGAGGGAGCCTACCCCATATGCAGCTACTGGCTCACCTGGAGAGGCTTGGGGTGATGGCAGTAGTTGTCCCCAGGCTCCTCCCAAGCAGAAGGACCTGTCTCCTTTTCCTACACCACTCCTGGCTTGTCACAGTTCTTTGGAGCTAAAGCTGCTGGGGAAGGTGTTGAGTTTTATCTGTGGGCTCAAAAACAAGGCCAGGATGGGTTGACCCTCACCCTTGGGGAGCCCCAAAGAGATATCCAGAGTGGGGGTGTCCATGGTGAGATACTTCTCAGGGAGCTTCAATGTGAGTGCTGTGAAATGGCAGGGATCACCAGGAGTGACCACGGGAAGCACAGGAGCTGGTGACAAAGGCAACATAATCAGCAGCTGACACAGTGGAGCAGCATTTTAAAATACCACATAACAGATGCAACCAGAATAGCTGTGCCATGCAACAACCTTAGAAAAGAGTAGAAAGAAACAGAAATACAGGTTTAATTGCCTGTATTAAACTGCTTTATCCTGCAGAATTTTATAATTTCTAGAAAATTTGGGCCAGATCATCATGGTGGGAGGTAAAGTTGCCAGGAGACCTTGAAATTTGCCACTGTGGGTTACTACTGGGCACAGAGGACAGTATCTCTGCCTGCACAGAGGCCTCCTCTGCAGACCCGAGGTGCAAGCTGTGCAGGACCTGACCTTGCTGCTTCCTGTCCCTTGTGTTTCAGCGCAGCAGCAGCACCACCAGGCTGAAAGAGAAACTCTGCAGGGACAAGCTTCTCTCTGAAGTTCACAGCACACAACACTGTGGTCACCTGGCTCTGTGCCCTGCAGAAGTACAGATGGAGTCCCCTAGTCCCCTCCATCAGCTTCAGCCCCACACCCTCACAGGCAGTGTCCCCACCAGGACACATGTAGCCATTCCTCTGTGGGCAAGGGGGCACTCATTGAGAGAGAGCATCTCAGCACCCTTTGAGACCTCTTCTCACCCTTCCAGTGGCCTCTGTGGAGAGGTTTGTAGCACCAATCTTGATATCTTCTAGTATTCCAAATCTGCACTTGTCAGTGAACTGGGTTAGCCCTAGCCCCCACAGCCAGGGTCTAACTGCAGTGGGGAAGGGGCACTTGGAGCTTCACTGGTAGGAGGGTGCTTTAACATCACCTTTGATTCTCCCCAGCCTTTCCTGTGTGTTGGGCAGCTCATGTGGCTGGGCAAAGCTTTTCCCTTACTCTGATGTTGAAGCTTCATTCTACCATAAACCACTGCAACATGTTTCTAGCAACCAGCATTTTCTCATCTGGCCCTGCTCAAGTTGCTCACCCCATTCAGAACACAGAGACACTGACAGGATAAATGTAATGAGAGCTCTGGAAACAGCCAACCTGTCTGCATCGCTGTTTCCCATAGCTGTCCCCCTGTCCCCAAGGCCATGCAGAGGCAAGACCAGAGCTTGGAGGGAGAGAACGGGCTCTTCTCCCACAGCAGCAAGCATTTGTCCACTAACCAGGCCCACAATGGGTGAGAGCAAAGAGCACAAGGGCATGGTGTGCACACACCCAGTGACATGTGGTGAGGTTAATTGCTCTGCTCAGTTTTAGTCCATCGTGCTCTGGAGAGGGAACGCACTTCACTGGGTGGGGGGAAACAATGCCGACCGATTTGTGCAGAAGAAAAGCCTGTGCCTTTAATCTATTTGAAAGCTTTTGTACATCAAAGTGCTGGCCAGAAGAGCTATCGCTGATACAACTGGTGTAGACAATTCCAAACGTTTTGAAGAGACCTTTGTGGAAGAGCTATTCATGGGGGGCAAAGAAGGTTTATGCAGCAGCTACGAAACAAAAACCTCAAAAGCAGGATGAAGGGTGTACAAATGTCACACAGCTCCTTCTCCCAGCCAGGGATGATGAGGATTGCCAAGGGCAACACCAAAGCCAGGGGAACAGGCCAGAGTGGGGAAAGAAGATCCCTACCACACACACAGCCTGGGCAAGGCTCCCTGAGAGGAAAGAGTGACAGATCAGTTCTCACCCGTTAAAGAGAAAACCAAACTAGGGCCATGGGCAGCTCACCACAGTAGTCCATTGAGGGTTACAAATACATGCTATTATCCCAAAAACTCCTAAAAATAATGAAGATATTGGGTAAAACTCAGGAGAGAAAGTAGCAGAGAACAGCGTCTAAATGGTCAGATAGAAAGGGAGACCCTCTTCTGGCACTGCTGCCTCTCACCAACTCCCAAATGACACATCAAAAAGAGAGAAGGGGAGCATTTCCAAGATGGGAAAGTAAGGAAGTTAGGAATAGAGTCTAGCTAGAATTGAAATTATTTTAATTTCTAGATGAAGTGAGTAAAAAGCAACATAATGGCCAATATGCAAAATAACAAATGGCACAAAAGAGGTGCATATAAGTACTCCTATTTTCACTTTGTACATAAAAAGAGAACAAAGGGACAGTCAATAAACCCAAGCAGCAGCACATGTACATGGATAAGTGCAATACTGTTGTTCTAATGCACTCTGCATAACCATCCAGGGTGCTCCCTGTTCCAAAATACCACTAAAATTGCAGATGCAGAGAGACTTGCAAGAAAGGGACAAGAATGTACCTGAAAGGAAAGACCATTTGCAGTTATATTTGCTCTGTGTGAGTTACTTGAGCAGAAAGCAATAATACAGCTTTTAAGAGAGAAATTTTCACACAAACAGCAATAAATGGGATGGGAGCAAAGGTCCCCATGGGCAGATTATTCCAAAAATTGCCTTCTAAGGGATGTCTCATCCCTCCTTCCTCTTAAGTATTTGCATTGACTGTAGGCAGCAGTCAGTGACTGGAAAAGACAAACCACTTCTTATGTCCTCTGGATCCCTCCTGCAGCAAGACCAGAGCACCTTCCCACCTGCTGTGCCCCCAGCATGACACTGAGACAGGGTTTTTGATCCTTCCTGGAGCACCAAAAGCAGCTGCTTGGGTGGGTGCTGAGTTCCAGCCTGCTCCTTCCTTCTAGTCAAGGAACATTTCACATCCTCAGCCGTATGTGACTGAGAGAGGTAAAAATAATCTTGTCATTTTTTTTTTCATTGACGTGCAGTGATATCTCCCCTATTCATTGCTGAAATGAACCAGAATTAATCTCAGCCAACAATTCTGCCTGGTGATGGGAATGCACACATTAGTGATACACATCAGTACACCTTCCTTCAGGAGCGCTGCTACCTGGATAAATATCAATGAAGGTCAGCAAAGGGGAAGTGGGGCAGGAAATTATTTGAGAGGTCATCCCAAATTTAAATAGAGCTGACAACTGCATAGCCAGATTTGTGGAAGTCTTCCTTTTCATGGCCTCCCTCATCTGAGGTAGATCAGAAACTCAGGTCTTTCTGTGCCCACCAAGTTAAAATAAAAATATTCACCTGGCCTTAATCTCCCTCTCTGTGAAGATGTGTCCTGATGCCCAACTCAGATCAGGAACTCTCCGTCCCCCAACTGCTGCCCACTCCCAAAGGATGGCATCCCAGTGCCTGACCTCTCCAGAGTTCTGCTTCAGCACTCCCACAAGTATCTTTTCCCTGCTTCCCAGGCACACCTGGCACACTCTCCCACCAATATACATCCTCTACAGGCGGTGGTTGCTGTTTTCCCCTCTCTCTGCCACCCGAACCTCGAGCTTGTTACCCTCTGCAGGTGATGTGGTGGCTGGAAGATGGGAGACAGAGCAGGGCACCCTCTGCTGACCCCCCTCCATAACAACTTTCATGTCCCACAGCTGGCTCCTACCCCTGGAGAAGATGGCAGTCATTCCAACATGGAGCTGATCACATGAGCTGCACATTAAGAGACCTTATTTTTTGTTGTGTGTTGTTTTTGTTTTTTTTTTTTAAGACTTTATTTGTCTAACATGCTTGACCAAAAATTACAACACTCAAGTTATGTCAAAATGATTAAATAATCTTTAAGCTTTCATACCTCAAGTACTTTAAATGATATTTTGAAGTAACAGTTGCTTTCATATCCTTTCCACATAAAAATACACAGTATTTGGAAGATACCTTAGGAAAAATTATTTTTAAGAGAATATTTTATGGTTGACATAGAAATTTTGCTGAGGCTAATAAAAGGACCTCTTCCCTTCACTTTAACATTTAAGTGCCGTGAGCGAATGTAAACATTTCAGACTTTAACATACAGCCAATTTCCTGCCACATTTGTTGCAAGCCACTTGAATTGTGACTAGATAAGCCACTTTTATTCTAACTACATGCTATTGTTCATCTTCCCAATGATGACAGGAGTTCATATTCAACTATGAATTTCAGTTCTTACTGATTTAGGAACTGATCCTGAAATTTTTACACCAGTAGCTCTGACAAAAGTGGCCCCATCTGCATTAATGGCAGACTGCTCACGCGCTTGTGAACCCCTCCCCCAAAAACCAGTTGCAGGTGTCACCTATTGTTTTGGGTTTCATTTTCAGGAAAAAAAAAGCAGCACATTAGTTTAGACACATGGTCACCCAACAGATTACAAGAAATGACAGACCTGTGACTTGTCATGTTTTTGGGGGGGTCTAGTGGCTTCTTGTGGGTCCACAGCATGAGTCAGTTACTAGGCCTGAACGTCTCGGCTCCAGGCAGCACCTGGAAGAGCTGCTGCACATGGGAAGCCAGTGAAAAGCAGAGTTTGTGCCCAGCTAGCTCAGAGTCCAGGCTCACATGGCCTGGTTTTGCAACACGGATATTTTAAATTGTTTATTTGTATAATGTACATGCAGCTGCTATGTAAAACTCACACTTATATCCATGTAACACACACAATTCTCCAATGCATGTGTGCAGGTGTGGGCTATGCACAGATCTGCAACCAGCTCTGAGCTGGCAGTGCTGTGGTGTGCCCAATTTGTGTGAACAAGATTAATGCCTAGATGCTGTCAGCCCCCAATTCCGGATGCCCACATTCAGAATACAGCAGTTAAATTATCTCCATCAAGTCAAAAGGACATGTTTGTTAGTTCAAGACAGAAATCCATTTCTTGCAGGACATGTCTGAAGCCCTGGGGGGTTTTTGGTGGCTTTCTAATTAATTCTTAAACTTCTGCCTAGGACAGGACTGAAATCCCAGCAGCTTCAATACCTCTGCTAGCACTGCAGGACAGCTGCATGGGCAGTACGGTGGCTGTGGACCATCCCAACCAGCTCCTGCCACGTTCCCTGCTTTGCCTGATGCCAAAAGCAAGACAACAGATGGGTTTCTACTGGGTTTGTGCTGAGCCTCTCTCAGCAGTGTCCATGAATGGCCAACAGCAGTACCAGGTCCCCTGAGGTGACATCTGCTCTGCACACTTTGGTGGGTACCCGTCACTCACAGCCACCCAAAAGGGAGTGCTCAAACTACACACTGGGTTGATACCTTCCCCTTGACATCCATGTTTCCCAAGGACAAAATGATCACAATGACATTCAACCACTCCTGACCAGGGCCAAATTCAAACCAGTAACCACATCACTGGCTGCATGTCCCATTAGCAGTTTTTAAACCAATGGTCCCAGTAGGTTTTATTTAAAGTACCATTACTAATCATTGGGTGAGCTCTTTGCAGGTTCTTTCTTTTTTCCTTAAATACAATAACATATCGCTTTACCATTTGAAAACACAGTTATATTTTTTTCTTTCTTTTTTTTTTTTTAAGGGAAATGTCATCCGTTTTTTTTTTTCTTTTTCTTTTTTTTTTTTTTCTTTTTAAACAGGCAAGGCCAGGTTACAAATTCCTGAGTTTATACTGCACTTAACACAGTCTCCCTTCTAGAATGTTGAGCTGTTTACAGCATGCTGGCAATATGCACCATTTCCCTTGCCATCTGTAATGCCAGATGTAGTAAAACTTCATTTCAGTACAGTGAATTAGGGCTTGTATTGCATTGGTTTTGAATAGACGCAAAGACTTAGACCTGGAGGACTTGGAGAAATAGCTTTCCTCCTGTGACTGGTCATTTGTGCACCATCTTTTATATTTGCCATGTGATTAAGGGAAAACATCTTTACCATCATTTTTATTTTACCAAGAGTTCACTGAAAAACATCTGAAATGAGGAAATCCTAGTCTAAACACTTACGTTTAAACTGCAAACTTTCTTAAAGAAACACTCCTTTGAAAGACATCATTCTTTTAATAAGTCCAGTATACGGTATGTACAAAAGCCCCTACTAGAGATATATATATATAGATATATATATATGTATATATATATATATGTGGAATGCATTCACTTTTCTGTGTTCACAAACACTTTAATGGTGAAATGTTAGTCTTTAATCTGGTTCTGGCACCAAAATGTCTTTGTTCCTTGTCCACTTTTGTTACTCTAAATTTATCTGTGACGAGCTAGCAGGGAAAAAAAGGATTTTGCTTTTTTTGTTGAATGGTTCCCTATTGGGATTCTCAGCCAGCAATATAAAGTTGCTTATGTGTCGGGTACAACTTTAAATCCTCATTATAATCATGTGTTCCTTGGAGTAGGTAAGTCAATAACTATAGGTGGATTAAGTGGCTGGTAATTCACAGTGCACACAGATGCATTCACATAGGTGGTGGTTCCATCAGCCATGACACCATAACCTAAAAAGGAAGAAAAATTCTGGTTACTCTCATTATTCCTGATTATCTTCTTTCATTTTTAATTACGTTTATCACACAATGATAAGTGCCACATTTTTTATTACTCAGAAAAGAATTTTAAAATTATCTTTGTGCAAAACATAAATGTTCACTGAATCAATACCATCTTTGTCCTACAGAATAACTTTTTAAAATTGTGTAAGAAAAGCAAAATGGGCCCTCAGTAGCTGGTGGCTATTATCTTTGGCAGCTAGCACACTAAACCTCCTTAGAAAGACAGAGACTTCTCTCTGCAGAGATTTTTCTCTTAAAAAATCTCTGCAGAGATTTTTCTCTTTGTTTTAGTTTTGGAAAGGATGCTTCTGATTGTTTAGGCTTGCAGTCATCAGTGCAGCAAACTTTGGGCAATTTTAATCTTCCCACCTTTTTTTCCTGCCCTGTGTTGAACTCCTTTAAGCAACCAATGAAGTAAAAACATTGCTTGGCTGAAGCAAGTACGTGTGCATGTGCATCAGGGCAGGATTTGCCTAGTAGGAAACTCTTCTTGCTATGTCTTTGAACTTGTTGACCAAACTTGATGGAAAAGCACTAAAATGCCTGCCCAGGCTGAGAAAAAACGGCTTTTTTATTGAATGCATTGTCTAACAGACAAGGTGAATTCACACCCTAAAACACCAGAACATTTCCACATGAGAGCACACACATCCATGTGTGACACCAGCACTGAAAAAGCTTCAGCTATATCTCATAACTGGATAGATACCCAAGGCAAACAATTCCAGAGTTAAATCTGCAGAAAACCAAACTTTCAGCTCTAATTCCTGCAGAAGTACAGTGAAATGCTGTTTCAGAAAGTGAAGAAGAAGCCCTCTGACAGCCTTGGTGTTATGAAAAAGACACACTCTCCATTGTCAAAAATCTTTTAATGAATCACTAAAAAAACCCATAAGCTTGATTATATGAAAGCTAAAAGCCTAAGGTTGGAAACTTTCACTGAAATATTATGATCAATATGAAGAACTGCATTCATCATCAGAAAGACATGCTTTTGGGGAAAGCATTTGCACTAAGATTCAATCTCACCTTTCATAAAGTTAATAGTGAAATGTATTCAGTGCTATATACACACTAAGCTCTAGCTATTCAAACCCTAGGTACTGAGGACCCTATGTTTTCTCTGAATGCAATTTTGTGTCTTTCACAGCACTGAAAATTGCATAATTTGCAAACAAAGAAACAGTAGCCAAATTCCTTTCTTTTTGGTTCCTTAAAACACCCTGAATAATGCAGGGCCTCCTGCACCTTCCATGGAAAAACTACACTATAATTAGGGCCCAGGGAGGGGAGAAAACTTTGTCAGTCTCCTGTCACAGGAATTTCTTTAAATCCCTTTCTGTTTGTCACAGAATGACTGTTCTGAGGAAAACACAAAATGCACGGAGGAGAGTCAGCACCGTGGCTGGGACTTTCTGTCTCCTTGGCTACACATTTGAAGAGACCATACACTTCCTTTTGCTGGAAGATTCCTAATGCTGTAGCTTTCACTCCTGTCCCACTGCCAGCAGGGTTTCCTTGGCCATGACCTCAGTGGAGTACTGGCTATACTGGGAAAACAAGAATTTTAGCCAGAGCCCCTGCCATGCTGCTTGTCTTTTCCACGGGTGCATCAGCAGCAAGCCCATGTGCAGAGGTATTTTTTGGCAGACATGGTAGTGCAAAGAGGGAATAGAGAAGAAACATCTCTTATAAGCACCTCTTCCCCCCAGATGTTCAATAAATGACTGCTGCAGATGTAGCTATGCTCATTCCGAGGAAGAACTCATCTGTTCAAATCATGCATTCTCTCTACAAAATGCAGCTTCGTTTGCACAGGCTGCCTGCAATGGGAATTCTCCTCTGCAGAGATTTAGCATCCCACTGAAAAACAGGCTCTGCAGTTCCTCATTTGTTTTCTCTAAATCATGATAGTTAACAAGAAGACTACCTTGTTTCTCTGTTTTGATACCTACTGTGCCAACTATATTAATTCACAGGATTTACTATTCTATGGAGGTGCCATTCTCTTCCCTTGAGAGGCAAAGTTGGACTTGGTTTTAGCAGATGTGATTTTGTTTACCTGCCTGAAGCTTCATGGCTTGCTATTTGCTTATATCCCCTGCAACCCTCTTGGCTTATAATTTCTGAAATAACAATGAGTTTGAACTGTATTCACCAGCTCTCTTGGTAGGAATATCAGAGTGCTCTAGCAGCATTATTTGTTTACTCTGTGATTTAACAGCACTTTGGACATTAACCAGGCATTAACAGGTCACTGCAGATGAGACGCATGAGGAGAATGGACCTAATCCTTGAGCTATAAAATAATGATCTGAACATCTTATCCATTAATTTTACACCACCAGCCATGTCACTTCTAATGTGCCGTGGTAAAAGCCTCCAGCAGCAAGTCAGAGAGGGATATCTTCGGAAGGGTTCTTCACAAAACCAGAAGTATCTGAATGCCAGCTCCTCCAGGTTTTCCATCTCTACACTGCTGAGACCCACAGAGATCCTACAGCAAAGGCTGGAGCAGTCCCAGAAGCAGAAAACTGGCAGCTGTGGAGTACCTTTTCCTGCCAGTAAGTTAACACTGCCAAAGATGGAGCAGCTGATGATACACATGTACATGCCAATGGTTCACTCCTGCACAGCCCACTGCTTTCTGCTTGGGGTGGCAGCACCGCTTGAAGCCTTGCTCTGTGAACAGGACAGGCAGCATCTACCTTTGCCTGGAGATGAACTGCTGTCACTGGCTTCAGCAGAGCATATCTATCACCATTTACTTGGCTTGTGCAAAGGGTACTCTCTTTTTTTTCCCCAGTTAAATATCAAATAGTCAATAGAACCACTTGTTTTGTCTGAGCACAAAATGTTTCCCCTGTCAAAGCAACCAAATGCATCCATGAATATCTTGGAACTTCTATACCAGTCAGTGGTGATACCCCTCTTGATTTCAACTTCATATACACTCTGATGGGGAGAGACAACAGTTATTGTACAATCTTAGAAGCAAGCCTTAGAAGCAACCCTCAAAATATTCCTACCCCTTTTACAAGAACAGAAGTTGATACACACAGATCTTACATGAATTTTTGTGAAGCACAGATTCTGCTGAGGGAAAAAAAACCCTCCATCCTAATATTTAGTCACTTTCTGTAACTACTAGACTTGTGTTCTTATTTTAAAATTCACAATACTCATCCCTGTGAAGGAAGCATCAACCTGTTTTATAGATGTAGAAAATGAAAGATAAGCTCAAGTACAAGTATTGAAATGTGGATATCAGCCAATTTCACCTATTATACAGCTCTATATATACAGCTAAATATGTGTCTGAATTCAAGAAGTGCTTCAGTTCAGACATTCAATTTTGAAAATGCTGGTTAAGACTTCTCTAAAAACATATATAAAAAAAGGAATGTGCTCTGACCTTCATGGATATGTCCAAAAACATGAAGCCTTGGCTGTATTCGTCTCTGGACTGTGTTCAGCAGCTCAACACATCCTACTCGTTGCATTTTCTTAGGAACCCAGTCTAGAAAACCTTTGGAAAAGAAAGGAAAGCTTTAAGAGAAGACAGGGGATCCACAAAGCTGTGCTGTTATATAGCATTTTTGAGATTTCATGTCTCATGGCTTTTTACAAACAGCCACAGAATTGAAATGGCAAAAACTTGTCTGCCTTGGTATGCAGAAGAGGAAGGAAAGAAAAATACTGGTGGAAAACCATAAAAGCTCATCTGGATAAAAAGGACTATGATAACTCTTTCCAGTTTTTTTCAAAGAATAAAAATAACCACTGCATCAAAGCATTTTTTTTTTGCACTGTTGTTAATGGAATAACTCAATGCTTTACCCCTTCTTCTTCCTGAAGAGAATGAGGTGTAAAGTGCAGTAAATCCAAAGAGAGCCTCTAAAGAATTTAAAAGAACATTTACCTATTTAAAACCTGTCCTGGGACCTACTTTTTTAGATTGAACACTTGAACCAATGTAATGGAATCTGTGCTGCCAATACTACAACTCTCTTGTTAGCACATTGAATCCTACGGTAGGTGAGCTCAGGTGAGAAATCCACTACATGCCCAAAAAGTGACATCCTTGAGTTAAACCACTTCATGGCACAGCAAACCCCACTTCCCTAAACTGATGGATCTCAGATAGGAAGAGAAACTGAGGCCTTTTGCAGAAGATGTATTTAAGTGCTGCATTTACTTGCACAAAAATTGTGTAAAAATGTACTTCTTGTGAAAATAGACAGAAATGTTACATCGACTTGCCTCTTTGTCTAAAAATACTGCAGGGGGAAGTTTACTGCCAACTGAAGTCCATACCTCTTTCCAAGTAGTAGTATAAGGAGGATGTTGTATTGGAGTGTTTGCAACAACCAATCTGTTTTCTCTCTATTGTTCAGTCATTTTCATCAGGCTCAGATTTGGAAACCTAGAAGATAAAATCTTCCTGGTTTTATTTTGTTGTTCTGACATTTTCCCTGTGTGCCTGTCATAGCTTTGCATCTCTTGGATTTTCTGCAGTAGTGTGAATATATTGTGCTTTTAGCCAGAGGTACAGAGCCTGGATCTGGTTTTCATACATTTACTTTTGATGTCTACTCAAGCATGGCTAAGCAGCCAACCAACTGGTTTAAAAGACCAGAAGCGTGGTATTCAACCTCTTGGAAAAGCTCTCAGATTTGCTAGAGCTTCAGGGTAGGTTCACACATCGAGAAATACCTCTTTAGCTGCCAGTGCTTGAAAACTGGGCTTGGTAAACTCTGAGGTTTTACCAAAATGGCAAAAGTTTGCACTTCTTTCATAGCTACTCAGAGACCTAAGTTCAATTTTCAGAAAAAAATCCCTAAAAAACAGCTGGGAATGGGGCATCCTAAGTGCCAAAAAGAGGAAGTTCTCATCATGGTCAAAGACCTGAAGGTGCTGTTTGGCACCTTTCAGGGAATGTAGAAAAAGAAAGCCTTGCTGAACTACAGCCAGACTGAGCAATGCTTACTCCTGCTGAATTCACATGTGCCATTGAAGGGAGGTCAAAATTCAGCAGAGAAAAACAGTACTTATGATGTCAAAGTGAGGCCAGCAATTCCTCTGGAATAAAGTCATGTTTGCGTTTTTTTTCAGAGTAAACATATTATAGCCATAGGTTTTATTACTGCCGTGATTTGAAACAGTTAATTGTCAAAATGTCTGCAGTGAACATAAAGCTGAAAGTATTTCCACTTCAAAAACTTCACAAACAAAAATCCATAAAATTAACTTCTCCATTAAATTAAGCATTATTTATGTTGAACATGTTTTTGTTTACATGCATTATCACCCTTCTGAAGCCTCCCCATATGTTTGCAGCTTATTATGTACACCTGACTACACAGACTAAGAATAATTGATTACACCTAGCTAACAATTAGAGTTCATCTTAGGGGTTTTTTAATGTTTGGTTACTTGAAACAGGTTTCTGCAGCTGTCAGGAAAGTATAAATCTTTGTCACAGACTATCAAGCAGACAGCTGCAAATGAAGACTTAAAGGTGAAATTAAATTAAAAACAAAGAAAATAAAGTGAACTTTTGGAAGAGAAATAAAAGAATCATAAATGGAGATCTTTAGGAAACAAAAATATGCTGATATGGAAATAAGCATTAATGCTGATCCCATAATCACAAATTCTATGTTTCATAAGCTATGAAATACATTTTATATCTTTGTTAATAATAATAAATAGGTTACTAATAAAATTGTCCAAAATAGCTGTTTTAACCTTATTTTTCCCCATCCTCTGTGAACCTCCCATCTATCCCTGCCCTGGTTTCATCCCAAAGCACTACTCTAAAACAGAAGAGAAAAATTACTTGGGTTTTTGTTACATGGCTAAATGACAAACCAAGTTCATTAACTCTTAATGGTGCTTCTGCATCTAAATCAGACCATTTCAAATCTATGTAATAATGTATTATAAATTAGTTCAGGAGGATGCACACTCTTGAAGTGAGGGAATCAGAGAGCAGCACAAAAAATGGATGATGGGCAGAATTTAGGCAGCCATGCTGGAGAAAAAAGCCCAGAATTTGCAAGAGGACTGATTGCTATTTATGGTCATTAGGAACAACTCCAGCGAGGTTCTGAGTTCCAAGATCAGAACAACAGGAATCAGCTTTCTGGTTAAAATAACTGGCTGGGAGGCTCAAGGAGGATCCTGTCCCCCAAAGGGTCTGTGGACAGAGCTGCCCAATGAGGTGGTTCTGTAAGTTAAGCAGAGTGCTAAGTTCTTTGAAGTGTCATATATTTGTTGCCATGGGTGTCAGGGAGACCAACAGCTCCTGCCCTCAGGCAGAGGGCTCTGTGCTTGAGCCATCTATTAATGCATCAATAAGAGAGAGACAAAGAAACACGAACTTCTAAAAAATAAAGGAATTCTTGGGGGATGATTGAAGATAAAGAATTAAAAGAAAAAAACAAACCACATACTGAGCCATGGAGATGGAGGGAATTCACATTACTCCATTACAATCACTGGAGATGGGTGGCCCTTCCTTAGAACTTCTGCAATTATTAATTTACTTTTCAATTATTAAATTTACTATTAAACTTATTATTAAAGTCCGTCTGATGAGTGCCAGCTCTGCAGTGCTCTTTAGGGGTCCTCCTCCCTCTGCTGATGCCTGAGGCTACTGGAGAGGCCTGGTGGCTAAAGCAGCAAGGTGGTTCAATCTCTCCACTTTCCAACATGAGATTTCAAGTGAATCTTCTGTCAGCTGAAGGTTGGATTGTTTTACAGCTGGCCAGCTGGCTTTAAAAGGGGTTTTCAAAGTGCTGAAAAAGCTTCTGAAAAATTTTAAATACAAATGATAAACAAAACTACATGAAAGACACAGTATTGTGCCTTGGAACCTAGGAGAGATTACCCCCATACCAATGGTTTGGAGCTGATATCTTGGGGCTGAAACACTTAATTTCTGACATCCACTTTTACAATACAGGCTCATATTAAAATCAGTCCATGGCATGGCATGAGACTCCACTTAGGTGAAGAATCAAAACACACACCTCTAACTGTGAGAAACTCTGCTCTCAAAGAGCTACTTTCCCCCAGGATTAGTGAGCAGTGGAATGCAAACATGTCTTTCTAAAGAAAACAAAACACAAACCCTTTAGATACTTTCTCCTCCAAGCTCTGAAAGAGAAGAAAGGGTGGAAGATGAGGGTTTTAGCTTCAGGAAATTGGGGAATCTAAAGGTTTAAAGAAACCAACTGCCTTTATTTCACGCAAAGCACAGTAAGGCTCAGCAGAACACTTGAGTGCATGCTTCTTGTTCATGTCCACTTATTAAATTAGCAAGAGTCAAACACACAGTCACATTCAATATAGACTGCTGTATGTTAAATACATTGAAAAAAAGCTTAAAAGCCTTGAGCCTTTACTGAATCTGGACAAGTTTGTGTGACTCTATTATTTCTGTAGCAAAGGTAATGTCAAAATGTTCTAGAAATACGAAAAATCTCTTATAGATAGATAGCTTTTATATTACCTATATCAAAAATAATTGGAAAATGTACATGCAAAACTATTTCTTTTTGATCTCTTCATGTTGCCAAATTGTATTACAGATAAGCAATTCAACCATCCTGTCCAAAGAACAGGCAAACAAATGGGGAGCATCTGGGTTTGTGAGGCAGAAGGTGCACCAAGTCAGCATAATGAAGGAAAAAAAGAAATTCTGGGTACTTGTTGGTGGGAGAATGCAGTAGCAAGTCAGGGAGAAAGTGATAAAAAATAAAATCCTAATCCTGCATTTCTCTTCAAACAGGCTCCATGCCTTCAATCTAGTAATTTCACCAGTGGCAGATTAGAGATGTGCATAGGAAAACTAGACCCTGCTTATTTGTAAAGCTCATTATGGCTTTATGTGTTAACATTTTATTTTTAAAGCCATTATTTAATTCCCTGCCGTTGAGCAGAGATATCATAGGTAATCATGAGCTGAAATCCTGGTGCTGCTGAAATCAGTATGCATGTTGCTTTTGACTTTTGTGAGGATTGCACTCTTTTTCTAAGGAGAGCCATCAGTTACCATATAATCATCTGAAATACACAGTTAAGAGCACTATTATTTTCTTACCGAGAGGTGGTCCATGCGTTATAAGAATATCTATTCCATCTGGAATAAGGTTCCATTTCTCTAATAGTGCTTGGCCTCGTGGAAGATTAAAGCCCCAGCCATAAAACCAAGGTTGCCTGCCAAGAGAGGAGGAGAATGTCTTCAGTGCTACTTCCATGTATTGGTTATCTAATTAAAATACTGAGGTTGACTCTTTACTACCATGGAATTTGAATACACAAATAGCATTCATTTTCTTTGTGTGCACAGTAATCCCCTCTTTCCATACAAGCAGTGTAGTTTAACTTGTATGGCAAATACAAGCAGTCCTCCCCGCTTTCAGTAGACAGCACAGAGTAAAATGTTCACAGTATTGCTGCAACTACTTACAAGCCCTGGATACCAATACCTCCATGTGTGGATTATCACGCTGACTCTCACAACATTTAGAAGAACAGCTGTCTCAGACACCTCCACGTGATTTATGTTTCACATTGGCTCCCAGCACGTTTGGCCCTTAGCCTATGACCAGCTGGGCAAGGACAGACCCTGGCACCATGACAGATCCTGCTCCAAAGTCAGAGACATCATCTCTGCTGCTTTGTTTCCCTAATTGGACACATCCCATCAGAACAAGAATGCTGCTGCTTCTCTTACACACAAATTTCTTCTGTCCTCTGGTGTGTTGACTTGCTTTAAAGTAAGACTTTCCATACTCAGTATTCCTTATGAGACAGGCATTTGCATTTTTTAAAATGTACTCACGGAGCAGCTCATCATGGAGCAGCGGGACTGTAACACTGCCAGTCAGAACATAATTTATCTGTATCTTGCTATCCCATTGATTAAAAAACTATATTTCACAGCAATTATATCACAGTGTTAAATTATGTCTTGCTGACTAGGCTCCAATTCTAGGTCATAAAATTGAGGGGTTAGTTTTAGGTTGGAAGTTTTAATAATTTCTTGACTGATGTCCTGTGGCCATACCCATATTTGAAGAACAATGAACAAAAGGTTTTCCTTCCACAGACAAAAAGAGGCTCAACTACTGATGACTAAAAGGCTTTCTTTCTCATTCCCTGCATCTTCATCACATGCCCTGGATAACCAGGGTCTTGAGAAACAGGTGTCCCAG
The DNA here is from genome assembly GCA_034509185.1 of Euphonia xanthogaster. Lineage (NCBI taxonomy): Eukaryota > Metazoa > Chordata > Aves > Passeriformes > Fringillidae > Euphonia > Euphonia xanthogaster. The sequence continues at coordinate 54,320,880 of JAYDZK010000056.1, read as the reverse complement.
GGGAAAAAAAAAAAGGTGAAACTTTGAACATCTGCTATCGGGACCAGAAATATATGTCCCAGCCTCCAGAAGCTGTGATGAGGGAGGTGAAGAAGGTGTGTGACGGAGAAATGCCAACAGCACTAGCAGTGAAGCACAAATCTTATTCTGAGTAACATTGCTCAGGCCAAGGCAGCTGGCCAAGAAAAAGACACATCCCTACATCAGGCCACAAACTCACACTTTTCTGGTTACCTGTTCAGCATTCCAAGCAGCCTTTCCTCACCTTCCTGCTGCCAGGGTCTAGATGGAGGCTCAGGGGAGACCTTAGCTCTCCAAAGTTACCTGAAAGGAGGTTTTAGAAAGGTGGGAATTGGGTCTCTTCTCCCAGGTAACAATAAATAGAACAAGAGGAAACGGCCTAAAGTTGCACCAGGGGAGGTTTAGATTGGATATTGGGAAAAATTCTTCCCTGATAGGTCAAGTGGCTAAGTCACCATGCCTGGAAGCATTTAAAAGATGTGCCGATGTGGTACTTGGGGACATGGTTTAGTGGCATCAGGTTTATGGCTGGACTCGATTATCTCAGAGGTCTTCTCCTAAACAATTATGGGATTCTCCTAACTGGCTTATTGTGCAGCAAGGTAGCAGCAATGCAACCATGTGACATTGCCAGACAGCAACCACACAAGCTCTGTGGAGCTGGATCTGCCCCTCCTTACATTCAGCTCACCACTGAGATAAGGAAGTTATTTTTACCACAGAGGAATGCCTCAAAAATAAAAAACAATTTTGTGAGGTTCTTGGATATTACAGAAGCGGAAGGCTTCGTAAAAATATACAGAGGTTGGGTTTTTCTAAACTCTTCATCCTTTCCTGCCTCGGGATTGCATTCCACACTTAACATGCCAAGTATTTTTCTTCACCAAGATGAAAATGCACAACTGTTGGGCGAATTGTCTGTAGGCCCAGGATACGTTTTCTAGCAGCAAGATCTCACTGACAAAATATTTGCAAGGGCAAATAGGTGGCAAAAGAAGCGTCAGCACAGTAAATCATGTGTATTAAGTCACTGACAGTTTCAATGGATACGCCTGGGGTGTGCAGGGACAGGATTGTCCCCAGGTCCCTGATGGGAAGTGAGGGGAGGCACTGTCCATAGGTATGCCAGACATGGAAAGGAAACCAAGGGGAAAGTCCACTGTTTGCCCAAGAAGCACAGGTCAAAAACTCACAAAATAATTCTTTTAAGACTACAATGAAGCATTTTTAAAGAGAAATATTCATGACTGCCACAGGTCTCACCAGAAGTCAGCTTAATTCTGCTGAAATCCAGATGACCACACACCACATAGGCAGCTGTGAGAGCCTCTGCCTGCCTCTACCAGGGCTGGACTACACATGGCCACTTTCTAAAATAGCCCGTTTCCCCTTATGAATAGGCATGATCTGCTTATTAAGACAAGAAGCACTTTCCCCCGTCCCTCCCTCCTCCCTCCCTCGCTCCCTTTGTGGTGACTGCAGCGGGGCTGGTAAGTTATGCATGCTGGAGCTGTTCTTTTGTGAAGAAGAGATGTTACAACTTGTGTGATTTGCCATTATGCTGTCTTTTGTGACAATCCTGAGATGGAAGGAAATGTCTGGAATATTTCTGGCAAAAAAAAAAGAAAAAATACCCCAGGTCCAAGAAACGATTCAGTGGAGGATGTTGGCATGCTTTACATTGGAGAGAAGAAAGACAAATCACACACTTCAGTGCCCCCACCCCCAAAGCAAATACCATCTTTATAAGCAAATAGGGATTTTATAAATCCCCAAGCCCCTTCTTCTGAAAATTTATTACAAAACAGCTATAAAAGTTTCTAAGTAGGAAAAAAAGCCTTCTTCTCGAATACCCACTAACGAGCCCACAACCTGAGTATCATGCAAAGACAACTTTGTCCAAAATTTGCATTTATGATAGAACCTGAAAACGAAGTTAAATTCTTTATATAGAGTACACTGAATTTCTGTATTCCCAGTAAGTGCTTACTCAGGAAAAGTGTAATTATTTTTATAATGTATTTTTCAATAATATTACATTTGACAAAGAAACTATTGTCATGTATGTTCTACAATAGAAAAATCCACTATTGTCAGAAAAAAAGAAACCAACCCAAGAAAAATTTATTTGGCAATTAAAGACATACATCATTAATGTATTTCACCTTTGAAGTGAAGCACTCATCTGCAGAAATGTACTTTCATTTAGGTCTTACCTTTTTCAAGCAAACAGTTTGAGTCTTTCCAACACTCTACTGAAATTCAAGCGGTTTGTTATTTTGATAAGAACAATGATTGTCTACATGTAAGATTAAAGGGGGAAAACATATCAGAGGTGAATTTGTTTACAGCACAATTAACCTTATGTTTAAAACATTTGAACAAGTTTTGCAGGCCAAATAATCTGCCACACAAAAAGGGCTGAATTATCAGAGTTTGTGCTAGAAATCGGATGTTGCTTTATGTACTGAATTTCTATCTTTCTGTTCTAAAGTAACCATTGGAATAATTTTCTTACGGAATGATAGTTGCTATGACAACCATAGCAAATTTTCCTTTTCTGAAACAGATGTCTCATTTAGTTGAAAATTAGAATGTGAAAAACCCATGGGAAAAATTAATTCAAACTTTAACAGAACACTGACTACAATGTAATCTCTTATAGGTTAACCCCTTAACATCTTTCTGCACTCCTATAGTAACCTTCTCATAAATTCTAATTAAACCAGTTTAACCTCCTAGGAATGACCTTCTTAGCTATCATTAGCACTTTAGTTGTCTTTGAAAGGATCATTTCTGTTCTAATAGTAACAGAAAAGAGTAATACTAAAAAAAATAATGGTCAAACATATTACCACCCTAATTATTTATTAGGATTTTTTTTCTTTTATTCAGCTACTATGGGAAAGAGCTAACATGTAGCCCAAGAATTCTTTTGTCATTTAAATAGGGCTTTACTTAGCTTTACATGTGATCTACTGTAAAAGGTGGGGATGCACCACACACATCTGACCTGCCCTTTATGAGAAAACGGAAGGTTTTTCATTTTCAAACCAGTGGTACCCATCTCAGTCTGACAGGCAGCCCTAAAAACAAGGGATACTTGACTGGGCAGAACTATCAATGCACATGGATTTTTCTATTACAAGCAATGAAAGACTGAAATTTGATTCTCCATTGCCTTGATTCAATTGAAACCTTTTAACTCAAAGAATGGCTTCCTTCCTTTCCAGCTCAAGGGGACTCCTCATAGTACCTGGGCACCCCTGCAAACGAACAGGGCAGAAAACCAGTGGCACTCCCAGAAACATCCTCCCCTTGGCACTGCCTGCAGGACTGGGGGGTGTCAGCTAACACAAGAGCTGCAAGATTTACTGCAGCAGCTGCCTCTAGGCTGCCCAGCTGAGTAACACAAATCTTGCCACCAGCAGGCACCAATTACCCTCTTTGACTTCAAGAGGGAAGCCCAGGAGCCTCAGGGAGCTCTGGGTGGTTTGACTGAACAGCAGCGGTCTTTGAATGGGATTGGTGGGCAGCATCTTGCAAACACCTTGCTAGCAAAAAGTGCAGAACTGCAACACATTGTACCTCCTAATTTCTATTGTTTCCTATATTTTTTTTTATTTTTCCGCAGCTGGAAGGCCACTTCTCACAATTCCTTTGCTTACCAAATAAATTTCAAAGGTTCACAAACACATGCAACTTGCTCCAGTCTTTTCTCCACAACAGTTGCCATTTTTCTCCTACAGGAAAATAAACAGATATTGGTTGGTGACTGTCAAGAAATTCAGTGGGAAAAGAATGGACCAAATCACCTTTCTCAATCCTGCTCCTCTTCCTGAAAAAAAAGCAAATATTCCATATTTAGAAGACTGGACTACCCATGCTGAAAGCCATACTGGCAGGAGTGACTGGTCAAAGGCCATGGAGCATGAAAAGCAGATTCCACCGTGGCAAACACAAGCAAAACTCCAACACACCTGGACTCCCAGCCCAAAAAAACTGCCTGTTGGACATTAAAGTCTAATTTTTCCTGGTCTTGATATCATCTTACTATCATAATGAGCTACAGTCCTCTGAACATGGGTGTACAGTACTGTACACACTGCATACCTTCCCTGGTGTGCACATTCTTCAGGTGTTCACATTTTTACATTCCCCACCACTGCATGAGCTGAATTTAACCATCCACTGCATTTGCCTTTTTAGCCTTTCCTCATAAAAGGAAATTAAGGAATTAAAGGAATTATGTAATTAACTATTTTACTGAGTATTTCTATTCTTTTTAACTCTACTTTCTCTCCAAGTAATCATTCACAAAAGTTCATATTTTTGGGGTTTCTTTTGTATCAGCCATTTCATCTAAAGTAGTTGTGAAATAACTCAGACCTTTTTATTTTTTCTTCCTTGCATGCAAAAGGGCCATCCAAAGCAGGACAAAAGCAGCTATCAGGCCAATGGTGCTAAGACTGACTGGCAGGGCACTGTTTGTTTATAGGCTTTGAAATTTCTTTCAGCACCTGGGCATCTGAGCCAAACATAACTGAGATCTAAGGAAAAACACGTTTCAGAAATCTTCAGGAACATGAGAAGATTTATACTATGAGTAACTTCCATGTTAGGGAGGCAAGGGGGGTGTGATTTTTAGAGAACAGCAGTGGGCAAAAAGAATTAAACTGTGCAAAACAGAAATTTAATTCTTTTCATTCTTAATATTGAAGCCAGATCTTTTTAAATGAAAGTTAAGGCCTTATACTTATAAGTAATAAATGGAAATGATGCAACTCAGATCCTCTGCTGGCCATAACACACAACTCTGCTTCCACGGGGAAGTTTGACTTACTTGCTTTTCATCCAAGGTTGTCACTCTTGAAACTCTGAATCAAATTAAATTATTGTTTTCACAAAAGGAAAGAAGGATAAAAATCTGAGTATGGCCGTTTGACAGTAATTATTTCTCTTGCAATTCAAGTTACACATGAAATCATTCATCTTTTGTTTAGTAAAGGATTTCATACAGCTCTGACTGCAAAGAAGAAAGAATGAGCTATGACTAATAGGAACTGATCATTTCTAAACATTAATCTGTTATAAAACAATGAAAAATAAAATGAAATCTACTTTATCTTCATAATAAGAAAACAAGAAGGTAACAGGTAAGGAGGAAAATTAATGAAAGCCTGAATTTAAAATATGCCAGTACCAAATGCAGATAGTTTATCTCATTCTTCTGGAAAGCAAATGATTATACCCCATCTGATATTTTTTAAAAATAATAAAGCAAACAAAGGTAGAAGCTAATTTGGAATAATTAGTCAAAAGGTTCAATGCTGAGGGTGCAGATGTGGAACTGTACAGACTTTCAGAACACTCTTAGGGATTTAATGCAGAGATGAGGTCTTGAGTTCCTGATGTCTCAGAGCCTGTTCCCCCAGTCTCTTGAATTCTCGGGATGTAAAACTATAGATATAGCCAGGTTATCCAGACCATATTTGAGATACTGATAGCTGGCAGCCACAGAAAGAAGGGTTAGGAGAGGAGTTAACTGCCCCTCTGTTCTCAGTCACCATCTCATTTTAAAAGTAAAACCTGCCAAGAAGGGGCCAACCTAGAAGGAGAAAAAATTGATGCCCATCTATGCATGGTATCTTTATGGTTATTCACTGTCAGATGCCCAGACAGCTGAAGACAAAGAATGTTCTTTCACACTTCCAGCTAGTTGGTGTTGTAGTCTACTAAGACACTGCAGGTGTTGGCCACCTGAGGAGATGGAATATCCTTTTAGGGGCTCTCCCAGATGAAACATGACTAAAATTTGTAGGATATGTCATAGGTGCCCTGAAAAACAACAAAAAAGTCTCTCACAGTAGGCACTGAGTTACTGAGCCCCTCAGTTACAGGCAGGCCCAAGAGTTACTCCGTTTAGTAATTTACCAGGTTTGCATTCTTGGCTCAAAATACCAGGAGTGATCAGGCCATATGGACTAATTGTCTGCCAGTTCTTTTCTGGTTTTCCTCTCTTTTTTTTTTTTTTTACCTTCTTTTACTTAGAAAATTCAAATCCATTTTGATTTAAACAACCATGAAAACACTTCCAAAACTAATAAATTAATGCAACATGTGTGCATATATGCATGAAGTATATTATTATTAATGTTTCCAATCTAGCAACAGATGAACTTACTTCTTGTTTAAAAAAGCACATACTGATACTTCATATGCCATGTGTCTACCTGAAGTGAACAAAATCCAAGCAATCCTAAATTCCATGTTTACATTTTCCCACAGTCCTAAATTTACTCCATAGTGCAGTGGTAGAAACAAACTGCTGCAATACAGTTTTCTATACCAAAAATGTACATGTTTAACTGCTATCCTTCAGCTATCTAAGAATCTGAGATACCTTAAAAATGTACTTATCTGATGTGGATTACACAATTAGAAATATTTGACATGCACAGGTGCAACCCTGTGTTGTAATATCCGGAAAGCTTTGTCTGAACTCAGGAAAAAAAAGGGAATTTAGGACCTTCTGAAGAAGGACAAGAAACTCAAGAGGACTACAAGGATGTTGTGGGTTATGCAGGGAAAAAAGTAGAAGGGCCAATTCCTCGATAGAGCCTAATCTACCTACTGATGTAAAAGACAGTAAAAAAATAAATACATCAGCAACAAAACGATGGCCAAGGAGAATCTCCATCTTGTATTGGATACAGGGGGAAACATGGTGACAAGGACTGAGGAAAAGGCTGAGGTACTCAATGCTTTCTCTGCCTCACTCTTGAACAGTCAGACTGGTTGTTCTCATTGTACTGAGCCCCTGAGCTGGAAGAGAAGGACAGGGAGCACAATGGAGCCCCAAAATCCGGGGGAAAGAGTCAGTGACTGATATACCACTGAGACACACCCAAGTCTATGGAGCTGGATGGGATCCACCCAAGAGCTGAGTGTCATCACATGCAGGACAACTAGGGAATCAGTTCCAGCCAAGGCAGGTTTGGGACAGGCAGCTACCCACTTGACCCACCCAGCTCCTTCTGTGACAGGTGACCCCCTCAGCAGGTGAAGGAAAGGCTGTGGTTGTGTTTCCCTGGATTTTAGAAAACCTTTGCCACTGTCTCCCACACATTCTCCTGGGGACAGCGGCTGCTCACGGCCTGGGTGGGCCCTGCTTCACTGGGTATAAAACTGGCTGGTGGAGAATGGAGTCACATCCAGGTGAGGCCAGCACCAGCGGGGTCTGCAGGGCTCAGCACTGGGGCCAGTCCTGTTTAAGGTCTTTATTGATGATCTGGACAAGGGGATCAAGGGCACACCCAGTCAGTTTACAGAGGACACTGAAGGGTTACCAACAGACAACATGGACCCTCTGCCCACAGCTGATTCAGGAAGATTTCTGGAATCTGGACACCACTGTGACCCAAGGGGACGACCCAGCGCCTGGCTTTGTGGAACCATGGATCCAGCAGATCCCTCTGCAGAGCCTTCCTGCCCTCCAGCAGATCTACACTCCCACCCAGCTGGGTGTTGTCTGTGAACTGACTGAGGGTGACTCAATCACCTTGTGCAGGTTATTGGTAACTACATTAGACAGGACTGGACTTGCCCACCTCTGGGAAGGGACTGACACATTTAGGAAGACACCATTTCCAAGATCTTCACTGATAAAGACACCAGCAGCCAAATAGAGCTCCCATCCAGCCATTAGCAACAAGGGTGTTAATGTCCCATTCCGCCTTGCCATAAGAAACACCTCCTTTGTCCATCTATTTCACCAATTTTTAAGTCAAGGGAGCAAGGACACTCTTGGTCTTTTTTTTTTTTTTTTTTTTTGACACCTCCATGGGCACTGGGAAGCACAGCTCATTTCTGGGATCATTGGAGCGCATATTCCACTTGCTCACTTTGCAGCTGGTGAAACAGCACCTCAGTCTCCAGCTGTGAAAAGGAACACAAATGCCAGTCCTAAATAGTCAGGCCTTTCACAAAAACCCTGCATGAAATTTAATGGCCTCTGCTGTGCCAGAAAGTCTCACTGTGAATTCTGACTATTTCTCTGAAATTGACTTCTGGTAGGGACACTACTGAGTTACCTCTCATCAGTTAAGGCAGGTGTAACAGCCTTTCCACCCAGCTCAGCACATGTGCAAACTTCAATGTGGCCTTGCTCCAGCTGAATTTCAGAGGCCCAGTGTTCAGTGTTGTCTGAGAAACCAGTAGCTGATTTTGAGCTTTACTGTTAGAAATCCTTCTAACTCCATTTCACCAGCATACACACATCACCCTCCCCACGCCTTCACCGAGTGCGCTTACAGGACATGCAGAGCTGCTTCTCCTGTATGATCTTAAAAAGCTTGTTTAGCAGCCACTATAAGTGGCTATGTAAATGACTCAGAAATTAGGATTTTTACAGGACTGACAGCTGACATCATGAATTACTGTATAAATAAGTTCCACTTCGACAGGAATTCACAAAGGAGACTCATACAGTGATTAGTGTTGCCTTCAGCAAGGCCAATATAAATGTTACACAAATGCCTGAGACAAGCCAAACTATCATTGCTCATAGATGTCAGATGTCTAAATGCAATGCTGGAAATCACAACAAAGTGCTTTCTTTACTGCAAAAAAGGAAAACACATTTTATAGGTCTTGCTTAGACTTAGAGACTTTGGGTTTCATTTCCAGGGGAGGTCAAATAAAACACTGCACATCCTAAAAGCAGAAGGAGTAATGTCTCTAAAGATCAAATACAAATGTCAAATTAGATAAAAAGATAGTATTGCAATTGTAAGATGAAAAATAGGACATTCCACTAGATATCCAGAAGCTCAAAAAACATCAGCGTGAATACTGAAGGTTAGATATTTTCAATTGCCAACAGGCTTCTAATATTCCTCAGTTTTATCAATAAACATTTATTAATGCATAGAAAAAAGCAGTTTTTTGCAGGTTCATTAAAAAAAAAGCAGTGGGAAAATGAATAAACTTTTACCTAGTTATGATACTCCAAATATTTGTCATGTTAAATGTTTGGATGTCTGCATGGAGCCATCATAATACCTGAGGTCTACTGTACACTCATACAGACAGGTAAAAAATGCTGTCCTTAAAAGTCATTGCAAATTCCATTTTTATATATTTAAAAAATTATTTCATCACTTTCATTCAGTCATAATACAATCTCATCTCTCAAAGGGTAAGAGGCTTTGATTGCCTGACTCTAGAAATACACTGCTCAGAACTTCACTTGGTGGTCTAGAAAGCAGCAAGATAATAAACTTCTAACATGATATTTGTGCAAAAACCAGCTGTTCTGCTGCAATAGTTTACAAACCAACCTATTTTGCACTGATTTATTTCTCTTGCTCTCACATGACTTCATTCACAAGGCAGTCTCAATTTTTAAGTATGTGAGTGCTGCTTCTAATAAGGATAATAAACAGAAGTTGATTCCAGAAAGGTTCTTAAAATGGAAAACTACAAATATAGAGTAGACCATAATAAACTATTTTTTTTAAGTGGAGCTAAATAGTGGCTGAAAGAGGAGCTAAATGGTGGCTGAACTATTCTGGCCTTCCAAAACCACTTTCAAAAGTCCAGTAGAAAAACAAACCCTCTAGAAATGTTTTTGAACAGCTATTATTGAATATTATATTGCTACATTCATGCCTGTGGCAGTAAAATTAGACTGAATGAGATGGAAGTGATTGGTTTTATTGGCAGTGAGGAGCTACACTCTTCCATGTAACATGTACCATTTTCAACTTATTTCATTTTGCACATAAAAAAAACTATTTCAAATTTCAGGAAACAAGTTCCCTAAGGGCAAGCAGAAGAAAAGACTAAGAGGGCAGTTTACAGGGTGGAAAGTTCACAGCTTGAAAACAATATAACCAATTGTTATAACAATTAATTTCTCCTCTCTTGATTTGGCATACATAAAAAAGAGCTGATCTTAATCCACCTGGCCTTGTATACTACCCCACTAAGTCCCAAAAGCTTTTCTAGCTGGCAGTTCAGTGCCTCCAGGTGTGATGTTCATAACAGTGAGAAGGAGGGATAGTTTGGCAATGAAAACATCTTAGAAAGGTAGAGCAGTTGAAAATGGCAAAATCTGGCTATTTCCTCTGCTTGCATCTGATCTTATCCTCAAATAATCCAGTGGGAAAATAAATTGGACTAATTTAATTAAATACAGCAAATTAGCCTTAATTACACTGCAGAATATGGTTGCATAGAGACTGCTTTCTGAAACTTAAACTTCCACAAAAGTCTAAAGGAAAAACTCAGTTAAAGTTGTCCATGAAATTATTTATATGTGGAATTAAAATGGCAATTCTGCACCTGTTAACCCATGACAGCAACTGCATTATGAGTCAGCACAAATCAGCAATGATTCTGGTTATGTCTGCCAACAGAAACTCAGTACTCTTCAGGAGGAAAATAACAGTTCTGGATATATCTCTTCACACAATGTTTTAAGGACCTAAGTATAGAAACAAGCACTTCAGGGGTGAAATGTCAGAAAACAAACACAGGATGAAACAACAACAGAATGGAGAATTTCATTCAGCCAAGGCTGGAACTCAAGCTCTACTTTGTATGAGGATGCAGGGAAAAGCAGCTGAGCACCAAAACTCACCAAAACTTTCCTGGAGCTGGCAAACTATGAAATTTGAATGATGTGACCCAGAGGGTCAATATTTAAAAGCAGAACTGAAAGCAAGGGCTGAAGAATTCCTAAATGCACTTATACTCTCTCTTTTGCATATCTCTGGAATTGAATTTGATGAACAGGTAAGCATTTGAAGCACAGCTTGCTTTGCATTGTTATTAGTGAGCAAAAGTGGAGTAGTTTCCAAGATAATCACAGTGTGGAAAAGAGGGTTAAAGCAAAAGCAAAAGGAACGGAATTTGAAGCACTCCTGATTTCCAAATGCTTCTATTGTCACTGTATTTTATCAGCATGCTCCCCATCTGGTTAACAGAATATTCCATGGAAATGGATTCCTGATCTAAAAACATGACATTGTTTCTATTCTTTTACATTTGCTTTCCATTTCGAGCTGCTCAAAACATTTTAATGTAACAAGAAAAATATACCTAAATGACACTTGCACACCAGGGAGATTGTCTGATGAGGGAATCTGGGTAGGGAAGATATCACTGGCAATTCTTCTCCCAGCACGCTCAACATTGTCAGGTGTAAAGCACAGTCCTGACAGACTCTGAAGTGCTTCTCCACTGGTGGGACAATCACTGTGTTGAAACCTATAAACAGTAAAAGGCAGGGTAACATGTAGGCTCAGAGTTCACTTTGATCTCCTCTGTGAATTCCTGAACATAGGAACCAGCAATTCTGGTCCCTGGTGCTCCATTTGTAGCTAGAGGGTTTGGCACAAGGATTTTTAAATGGTCCCCCATCATGGATTCTATTTAAAAAGCAAGGCAATCTAGCAAACACGGTGCCTTATTCGTTCTGCAGAGATGCTCAGCAGGGGAGACCTTTTCCTGCTCTGGAATAGCAGGAATTTGAGCATAACAGAAAAAAAAAGGGGCTTTCTCTTTAAAAAATGCAGGTACTTCCTTTCCATCACCACCATTTCAGATCTCTTTGCTCCTCTCAGGAGCGTATCCTTTCACTTCCCCAATCTTCTTAGTTATCTTTTGAAAATGTGATAGAAGTAATGAAAAATTTTATTTAATCTTTAGCTTTAAAATGGCCAGACATCCAGGGAGAGGTGACATAGCTCTGCTCTTACACCACAGTAAATTCAGCACAAAATTCCTAGGTAAAAAGGGATATATATGACATATTATATATATATATATATATATAAAACACACACACACATATATATATATATTCATAACTGAAAAGCCTTGTCTGCTACAGACTCACACCACAAAATTCTACAGTTCACATACCTGTATCAACAATGTGACAATACAGAGTAGCTGAGTTATGTTACCTGGTATAGAAAAAGTTAGTAAAAGCAAATAGTTGTCTTGTCTTTACAGGGAGTAAGAATTATTTTAATCTGTATCAAATAAGTATTTATTTTAGATTTACAGCAGATTCTATCTTTTAAATTACCACTGAAGAGCCTGAGTGACTGATGACAAGCCAAATCTCTTGTGCACCACTCCTATTACAGTGGTAGCACAAAGGGACAAGTGACCCCATTCCCCTTCTGTGTTAAGCAGTATTCACAAAAAAAAAAAAAAAAAAAAAAAAAAAAAAGATGCTTAGCACTGTATTTTGTACACACACTCCTTATCATTCTGGGAAACTTTTTTAGATTTTGTACTTCCTTGAAAACATTT
>JAYDZK010000056.1:54278846-54308429 GCA_034509185.1 Euphonia xanthogaster | reverse complement strand
CAGCCCCGGTGCCATTGGCCTCCTGCCCCCCTGGGCACACCTGGCTCCTGTCCAGCTGCTGTCCCCAGCACCCCCAGTGGTGCAGCATAGCAGAGTGGTAGAAATGCTGTAACCTTCTTTGAGGCGTGTCCTTCAGAAGCCGCTCAGAGGAAGGCCACAAGAACAGCCATTTCAAGTCCATGTACATGCACACGCCACAAATAGCTCAGTGGAGGAAAGACAGGAAAGATCTTTGCATGATATATTCCAGCAAGGGTTTTATTGCATCCCCCATGCCAAAGGGACCAGAGACAGAAGACAAACCAGGTGGTCTGCACAACTTGTGTATGGGGTCAGTGACCAATGACCTGAGGGCACAGGGGTGGGCAAAGGGCAGCAACCTGCAGGGGGGATGAGGGATGAATAAGTGGGGTGGGCAGTGTCAGGCGGCCAACAGGGGAGGCAATCTGATGTAGATTGGCAGTAGTGCTGCAGTGCATCATGGGTTAAGTCTTCTCTATCAGCCTAGGTGGGGAAAACGCTATAAAATTAGAGGATTCTACAACACCCCAGGGCCTTTCCCAGCTTTCCAGCCCCTCTGCCCCAGCCTGGAGCTGCAGGGGGTTGGTGTGACCCAGACCACTGGCCTGGGCCCATGGATCCAGCCTGTCCAGATCCCTCTGCAGAGCCTTCCTGCCCTCCAGCAGCTCCACACTGCCACCCAGCTGGGTGCTGTCCATGAACTCTACCATCGCATCTAAACAATTTTACATTTTGAGATTGCATGGCCATAATTTAGAGGGAAGACTCTTTGTTTTCTGCATTGGCAAAGCCCCTTTGTAGGAAACCTCCTTTTCAATCAGACTGTGATTTATTTTGCAGAGATCCCTGAACGATTGCTTACATTAGTAAAACCCAAAGGCAGTTTTATTAGAGTACATAAAGGACTGGACAGACCATACATTTTCAATTCATGATGGTTTTTGGTGGAGGATGGAGACTTCAGTATCATTTCCACCTCAGAAAATCTCACTCCTAGTGTACAGACATTTTTGTGGCTTGGAAAAAAGATAGGGGAGAAATTCTTTTGATAGCAGGGCACACTGACAGAGAGACTCTTATTTCTCACTGCAACCTACAGTAGGTTGTAGTTACTGCAGGGGTAGTTAAGGATTTATGAGTTGTTTGCCATCTAAATGAAGGGAAAACTAGCATACATGTGGCCTGTGTTCTTGTCTCCTAGTTTTGCCTTGGAAGTTTTGAGTGTGACTTCGCCCTTATAGTAGGGCAATAAAAAGAGACAAAAACACACACTTTCAGAAATGTCTTGTAACATACATAAAAGGAAGGAAGGCTGCTCCTTATTCCTTATTTATAAAAGGAAGATAACAAGGAAAGGAAAACAGACAATGCATTTTCCTCCCACATCCAGCTGTCAGAATTGATGTCGTGGAAGGAATGATACTGATCATTTGTTCATGCATCAGCTACTTTTCGACCATGCATATAATTCACAGATATTAAGCTGAAGACAAAAAGTATTTCTTTCTTTAAACATTCAATAAAACACTGTGATTAGGATGAAAGTTTCCCATTGAAGTCTCTCCTCCACCAAGATAAATGGTTATTTTTAATGAAAATTCTCTTTGCACCTAAATGGTGCAAATGAATTACTGAGACCTTCATTTTTTCAGTGTCCAAGGTGAAAAACTCCAATTTAGACTTAGCAAACCATTATGTTATACAATTTCCAATTCTTAAATCAGGTGTGGCCAACCTGCCTGACCCCACAAACCATTCATTGTCAATATAAAACATTCCTGTCATTCTGTAGAATATCCTATACTCATTTACAAATAAAAACATGCTTATTCACATTTACTATTCTTTGGTCATACAAGTTAGCATATATACCTAGGTGTAAAATAATAAAGGGCATGACTGAAGGAGGGAAAAGCAATTTGTGGAAATTATTAAGAAGAAATATCAGCATTGTCCCAGGAAAGAACTGGGGACCATTTACAGGAGGAAGTGCACCTGGAAAGAAAACACAGGGATGCTATGCTGTGCTGATTTGTATTTGTGTCTTTTAAATGCCTGAAAACTCATGTGGTTTTACCTCAGTGCTCAGCCTCCCATATTAGCAAATACATTTTAAATTTTTTTTCATGCCAGGTTCAAAATGATTGCACATTGAGCAGGCCACAATGCCCCATGGTCTCCCTGAGCAGTTTTAAATAATTTGCCTCCTTCTACCACGCAGCTGTATCTCCCTCTCATGAGAAGCAAGAACCCTTCCCTCTCCTCCAGGTGGATGCTGCTCCATGAACTGCACTTCTTAATTCCACCTCTTGATCTTAGGCGGGGATCAAAATGTGTTTGCCAGAAAAATTATTTTCTCTCTGGAACTGAGTTTACTGAGGAAAAAATACCATCTCAGTCTGTTTCAAACAGACTGAAATCCTTTCACAGGTCCAAGCTATGATTCTGCAGTTAGCTGAGCAGACCTGGAAGTGAGAGGTTTGGAGGAAAATAGCTGTGAGGGTCAACAATCCCAAAGGTTTTGAAACAACTCTCAGTGGAGGAAAAATTGTGTTTAAGATAAATGCTTAAAATTGCTAGAAAATACAATAAAAATCAGAATAAGAAGTTTCAGAAGGCTTACAAGAGAGTAGAAGTTGAGGAGTTTTGGAGAATATATTGAATCAAATTGGATTTTCTGCCCAATCCATTTCCAGATGTCATTCAGGTTAAGTTCTTATGTGACTGATAAATGACTGATGTGGTAGGATACTGCCATACCAATGGAAAGATGGGAATTTTCAGACTGGATCTGATCTTCTCACCCAGTACCCTGTCCCTGTGCAAAGGTTAAGTGTGTTGAAAACCAGCATAAAGAGTAACCACTGAGTTACTCATGCTACAGACACAGGCAGAGCAAGTGCATGAGTGCTGATCTTCTTCCATCAAAAACAAAGGCACAGAGAAGAACTGCTCCTCTCTAAATCCACCAGTGAGCATTCCCAATTTCCTGGCTGGAAATTCCTCAGGTCCAGGCAATAGAACACCCTTAGTTCACTCTCCTCCTGTGGCCTGCAAGCTCTGCTACCAAGAGCAATTTTGGTAACCCACTACCCAATGCAAACTTGTTCCTTCAAGGACAGTTCTGCTGGTTGCTACTATTGCCTGAGACTGTGGGTACCTTCCACAAGATGAAATGAAAAATCCCGTATTTTCACTATGGATTTCTGGATTTTTTTCTTCATGCTGATTACAGATTGCCCTGCTGCCCCCAGCAGTGCTGGTACTATTTATGGAGGGGCTTTTCAGGCAGAGCAGGTGCCCATGGCCATTCTCTTCTGTTCATTTAATCCTCAGAGACTTTCCAAGTTCCCAAGGTACCACTGCCCACCTTTGAAGTTATTGAGCTACCCCTGTGGTTATTGCCACAGAATGGCAGACTTGGTATTTATGCATTAAACACATTTACTGATTTGGCAGATCAGCAGAAAATTCATGCCAGAGGAAACTCATAATTTTTTAAAGACAGGTCACAAGTCTCTTCTCACTAAGAAACTGTTTAATATTAAAGACTTTTTTAGAGATGTGCTTTCCAGTGATCCAGAAACCACCCAGCACTGGGAATCCCTGGGACCTGATGATGCCAGAGGACTGGGACAAAAATATGCAGTAAAAGCATTGTTAAATTTGTGCCATAACCAGGAAAAAAATACACAGTGCAGCCACAAAGCAGTGAAAATGAAAGAGTGAACATCAGTATTTCCAGTGTTCAGTGCCAGTTGGAAAATCCAGGGAAGGTCAATTGCACATTATCCCACCTAACTGGCAGAGGATACATGTGCCGCATAAGCACTTTGTATTTTACAGCAATAAGTGTATTAAGAATATTATTTTTCTACTGTAAGAACAGCAAACTATAAAAGGAAAGCAAAAAATTTTCTTTTTTATTTGCTCTTTTTTATTTCTCCAAGACAGTATGTGTGACTTCAGGAAGAAATAAAATGGGAAAAACAGGAGAAAGCCCCCAACCAAACCCTCAAAATGAAGTGTCAACTCAGAAGAATTGTATATGACTTAAAATAAAAGTGTATAATCACTGATATACTGTCTCTATCCTATGGGCACTGTACAATTCTTTGCTTTTCACAACATTATTAATATATTTATAAACTGTCCCTTACAGTATGTTCCTGTGCCTTTCTAATACCAGACTTACACAAATATCTAGGGATGATAGGAAAGCACAGAAGTAGCTATTAAAATATCACAGACTATCCATTAGGTAGATAAGAGAGTAAGTTCATAAGGCAGAGAATGAAAGAGAGTATCTCCAATTTCAGAATCAGAGGGGTTTTCTTCAAGAACATCTGTGCTTGTTAGACAGCACTGAGGCTCAGAAAAACACCTCCAGGCTGAGGAAGACACCATGAAACCCTCATTTAAAACCAGAGTAGTTTAACTGACTGTGCTCATTATTTGTACATGGGTTGCTGGATATCATTGTTAATGATTTTCCATTCAGACCAGACCATTTATCAAGTGTAATTAATGTGTCAGACTTTAGTTTGAAAACCTTGCACTGATAATACTAATTTCTCTAGTCTAAGTTGGATTATCCACGTGGAACTTTTAGCAAAAGAACTGTCAGTGATAAGACTAAAAATGCAATTGCTTGGTTCTATTCCTAGCTCAGTCTCCATATTTTACAGGTAGTACATGGCAAAATAAAACAAAACAGTCCCAGTACTGTCAGCAATGGAGAGAGATGGGGAAGACTGATTCGGTGATCAGAATCGGATTCTATTGTGGGATACAAATGCTTATGTGGTATTTCAGGAAGACGAGTAATGTACTATGTACAATGATTAGGTTAAAATCACATACACAAACTTATGCATACATCTCTTGCTTGCAGAGTTTAATGGGATTTTCTTTTTCCAGTAAACCTCTTTGATTTAACCTTCTTGCAATCTAGGTCTAATTTTCAAAGGTCTGCTTGCTTTTGCCAAGGCATCCTGTTACCAAATCTCTTCTGTAAACCAGGTCCAAAGTCCATCATCTGTCTTGTGTCCCCCAACATTCCAACATCTCCCCCTTTCCTTTAGACCAAAAAATACTATTTTAATGGCCTTATTAATTAATCTCTGCACACATTGAAATGTATCATGATTAATACAATTATTATCAAAATTACCACATACATACCTATCCTAGAAAGACTCTTTTAGTTAAAAACTCCAGCCACTAAAAGGCTTGGGCTTGATCTTTATAAACCAAAAACATTCCTGATGGCAGCTGCATTACTGGATTTAGAAAGGCTGCCAGAAGTGTAATTGTACCAAAAGCTTTGACTCTTTTACGCAGGGTGATAGGGAGAAATATTTTTAGACCAATTCCTTCCCATGTATTTAAAATTAACACAAAAGTCCAATTGCACAGAACCCAGGAATTCTAATTCTTGGGCTTCCACCAAGGGTGTTTCAGGAGGGTACGGGATCCAATTTGACATGGTTTGGTTTGCTTTAAGAAAAATTTAGTGTAAATATTAGTGTAAAATTCTGGAGGAGCTATATTCCCCCCAATATATTGTTTTTTAATAACATGAGTGCTTCTCATTATGAACATGAAGGTAACATAAAAGCATAACAGTATGTAATAAAACAATAAATTTATACTAAGTAAAAATAAATCAGGTAATAGAAGCAATTTGTAGCATGTGAAGAAAGAAATGGTGATTTAAAGCAATACATTATCAATTTCTTAAATATTGTACCATTACTTAGAGTCTGTAATAATTGGCAAGATTTATTTTTTAAAGTGAGGGTTTGGAAAATCATTCCTGGGTAAGATTTCCAAGTTCACCTTAAAAGGAGGTTTAGCTATTATAGGTCCAAATTTTTAGTAAGTCAATATTACTTGAATATAATTTTGGTGCAGAAAATTTTCTTTACTAGTTAAGGCCAGGACTTGGCCAGGATCCAGGCTTTTAACTGGAAGAGTCTTTTTAATATATTTTAGAAACCTCTTAGTAATAGTAGTTAGTAGCTATTTATGTCTTATAAATAGCTATACAACAATAAGTGAAGGTTTGCAAAGTAGCTGGCTTTCTCATTGATTGTTAGTCAATGGTACCATAGACAAATAGCAAATGAATAAAGTAATGCTTGTTATAAAAAGTCAGTGAATTCACATCATAAAGTTAACAGCATAATCAGGGTTACTTCATATATCAGTATAAATTGTCTTAAGAAATTAAGGTTATATTTTCCTAGACATATATGACATTAAAGCAAAAAAGTAAAAGAAAGCATTAAATAACTCATAACTATTTATAGTCATAATATGGAGACTCATTCTTCAGGACTACTTACAAGAAACAAAATAGCAAGAACTGTTCCTATTTCTATAGCAAAATAGCATTATCTTGTAATTTAAATGAGCAAATTTTGACAAAAATTCATTCAGACTTTATGTCATTCTCTTGTATAGCAAAGGAATTATAACTCAAACAGGTATATTACAACAAAACTTAAAATCAACTTCACTAAAAATAAAGTATCTCTAAAAGAGATTAAAGTTAACATCACCCCGTATAAAAGTAATGCAAAAGAGCTATTTTGCTTTGCTTGGGTTCTGAGTGGGTAGAAACAACAGCAGTTTCTCATGGACAAACTGCCTGCAACTTGCACAAACTCCTGAGAACACCCAACACTATGAGACTTCAGGAAGTGAAGAGAAAAATTTTAATGGGCAAAGAGGTAGTGCAGGCTGTGGACGGAACCCAGGCAGAGCCACAGAAACCTTCCAGTGTCTCACTGCTTTCCCTGTTTGGCAAAAGGTTGTGCAGAAGCTCATGTAGATACTATTTACTCTGGAAAATAATTTCCATGGGGTAATTTTTACTAAAGTTACAGAATTATTTTCCCCCATCTGCAAATTTTGAAGAAGAAAGCACAAGGTCGTGCCTCACATCTATACATTAATCTGTGTATACACAAAAAACTTCTCTGTTTACATGCACAGAGCTGTCTGTATTGAGCTCATTACTAGGATTTTAATTGTCTAAGCGTAATTACTTGCACAAGATTACCTGACACCCTTTTCAGAGCTAGGTATCTGCTATGCAAACCAATTCCAATTCCTTCCTTCATTTTCCAACAAGTTATTGTCAGAACTACAGCAAAA
This sequence comes from Euphonia xanthogaster, assembly GCA_034509185.1. Taxonomy (NCBI): domain Eukaryota; kingdom Metazoa; phylum Chordata; class Aves; order Passeriformes; family Fringillidae; genus Euphonia; species Euphonia xanthogaster. The sequence continues at coordinate 54,301,244 of JAYDZK010000056.1, read as the reverse complement.
TATTCACAGTATGTGTTAGAGCAATTCAGTTTGTTGTTCAGACTGTTTACTTTAATCTGAGTTTGATCTTAATCCAATTTTCCTTCATGAAGGAAGAAAACACATCGTTAGAAGCACTAAATCCCAAGAATGGCCCAATGGAAACAGAGTCAGTCTTTGGAAAAGTAGAGATGAGCTTTCTGTTAGAATCATAGAATCATTTAGGTTGGAAAATGCTTTTAAAGATCATCAAGTCCAACTGTTCTCCCATCACTTGCAAGTCCACCACTAAACCACATTCCTAGGCAGAACACCTAGACATCTTTGAAATCCCTCCAGAGATGATGACTCAAGCACTGCCTTGGTCAGCCTGCTCCGTGGCTTAACAACCTTTCTGCTGAAGAAATTGTCCCTAATATTCAATCTAAACCTCCCCTGGCACAGTTTGAGGCCGTTCACCGCTTGTCCTGTCCCTTGCACCTGGGAGCAGAGTGTGGCATCAGGTCCCCCCAGATGTCCCCTCCTGTCAGGGAGCTGTGCAAAGCCAGAAGGTGTCTGCTGGGCCTCCTTTACCAGGAAAAGAGAAAAGCCCCCCCCCACCTCCCTCAGCCTTCTCCTGGTGCTCCAGACCCTTCCCCAGCTCCGTTCCCGTCTCTGGACACACTCCAGCCACTCCATGTCTTTCTTGTCGTGAGGTTACTGGAACTGGACACAGGACTAGAGATACCACACCTGTGTCCACAGCACAGGGGGACAGTCACTGCCTTGGTCCTGCTGTCCCCAGCACCCCCAGGGCCCTTCCCAGCTTTCCAGCCCCTCTGCCCCAGCCTGGAGCTGCAGGGGATTGGTGTGACCCAAGGCAGGACCGGGCCCTTGGCCTTGTGGAATCTCAGACCACAGGCCTGGGCCCATGGATCCAGCCTGTCCAGATCCCTTCCTGCCATCCGGCAGACCAACTCTCTCACAGAACACGGTGTGACCTACTGCCAGCACAAATGCTGAACCTTGTTGAGCCTCCTGTCACTGCAAGTGAATGCCATTTGGCTTGTGCTTGTGCCACCAACAGCCACTGCCACTGTGTGCACACCAGGGAACAGCTCAGCAGCAGAATCCCGTGAGCTGACAATGACATGTGACACGCAGCACCCACTGCTTTGCTGGTTCCTTTCAAGATGCCTTTGTTTGCCTGAACATTGATATAATGCAACAAAAATTATCACAAACAGAGTAAACCTCAATAAAAAGAGAAATTGCATAGAACACTGCTGATAATGCCATGCTACTCTGCATGCTTTACACATAGCCCTCATTTTCTCCATGCAACACCGAGCAATCAAAGTGGGGTAGAATTTGACCTCTGTGCTTCATCGATAAAGAATATCTAAAAAAAAATCTCAGTAGATATGGAAGTATTTATCTAAGCCTCAACAGGCTGAGCACTCACCAATTCCTATCACCAAAATTGTTATGCAGCAAGTAACCAGAGCCTGAAAGTGTTAACAGGGAGCTGAAACAGCACAGCATCAACCCATTCTTGAGAATTGAAATTAGTGCACTGCTACTAATACTCACACTGGGGTGGCATAAAAAACAAACAAGGGGCAGACTCCTCTATTTGGTGCCCTTTCCAAAAAATTCCTGCAATGTCATCTAACAGTTTACAGCAAGGGTTGCACTCTTCTGCCAGTGAACTTTGCCAGCAGAACAGATTGCAACTGACAGGTGAGAAAAGCGATGCTTGTAATCATTATACATGTGAATAACTCAATTTTCTACTGATTCTTAATTTAGTAGTTCAGTGGTTACCAGGCCAACACAGCACCTGCTAATTAACTACCTGAAATTCACTCTATAGTAAGGAAATTTTGGCCTCTGGGCTTCCAAAGACAGCTGGCACTGAGACACCAAGTGAGTCAGAACAATGTCAAAGTTACATGTGCTCCTGAAATAACCAAACCTGCCATTATCTATTGTCCAACCTCCAGGCAGTTCCCACTTTAGATGTCTGTGGTGCCAAGTTTTCCTTGGGGATCCTGCTTTTAAAAATAGTTGCCAATCAGAACTGGAATCAAGATGTATGGAAACTGCAGAGTTTGTTTGTTATTTGGTTTAAAATCTGATGCAAGCAGATAAAAACTGGACACTACCTTCAGAGGAGGTTACACACAAGAGTGGCTTCTCTTTGTTCTTCAACAGACCCTGTATTTTGGTAGGTCTTGTGGGGTCAGATAAGTTTTAAAGGTTCATGTGCAAAATAAATAAACTCAGCCTAGCTTTTATAAAGTAATTTACACGTAAAAACCATGACAGCGTAAAACATCTTTCCTTAAGTTCTCGTTTGACTTTCGGTTTTCCTGCTCCCTTACACATGTGCTAAAGCAAGACACTAGTGTATTTAGGGTGAAGCCTGTTAAGTGTTTACAGGGTTTGTGAATAGCTTATTCCTCTGAACCCTCATCAACTGATTCTCGACTCTTCATCAGATTTGTGCTCAGGATCAGCTGGGACTTGGTGCATTACCGGGGAAACAATTCAGAATACTGAGAAGCCTTTCAGCAACTTAAGTAAGACCCTCTTGATGTGAAATCACAACTCCATCCCAGCTGGGTGTCCTATTAACAAAAAAACAGGCACAGAAAACACACTGACTTTTACTCAGTCACTTCTATCTTTGTACTGTCTCAGATTGCATTGCTTAACTATATTTCAAGAGTGATAACACTATTATACAAAGGTTACATATTCCTTTTTGTCTTTTCTTTCCATTAGTTTCTTAAATAGTTTATTTCAAACCAAAAGGCTTCCATCATTGCATTTTTTTATATTGCAATATGTGCACTGGGGGGGGAGGAATAAAAACTGATTTCCAATTAAAAATTACTTAAAAAGTGAACATTTCAAGTCAAAGTACTGGAAAAAAGCAGTAGCTCTATATAACTGACATGATTCCTGTTACTGCTCATTTAAATTTAAAAAAAAAAAAAAATAGATTTTTGCTAAAGTCCACTGGAACCCGGGCTAGCTTTGCATACTCCCAGTAGCCACAACCAGAGTGCGGAACAGCTGAGGACTGGGGTTTGCCCACAGCTGAACCTGAAGACCTGCAAGCTCTATAGCAACGCTGTTACAGCCACAACAAGGACCAGGAGAAGAAAGACTCTCTTTGTCTTGAGATTCCACAAGGAAAATTTACTCTCAAAAAGAGGATAAGGCATTACAGACAGCTCCCAATACCTCAGCGCAAGAGGTTAAATAATAGCTACAAACCAGGGGGTGGATACAAAAAAAATCAACCAATAGGAGGATTTCAAGGGTGGAGCAAGGGGATTACATCAACACTGTGGGACCAATCAGGATATGGGGAGGAGAGGGGAATGGTCACAGGGGAATGGGCCAATGGGGCATCATGGATTAGGGGATTTCCTAGTGGGTGCTTCAATCAGAGATTGGCCCAGGGAGTGGCAGGGAACATTCAGGAAAAAGGGGCAGGGTCGACTTGACAGGCAGGGAAGAGACTAGAACAAAGGGAGTGGAATAGCTTGAGGGACAGCTTTAAGGGAGGGTACAACTTAAGGAAAAACCAACATGGGGAAAATGTGGGGGGAATTACAGAATGAACCATTTAACAATAACTTAATGAAATAAACGTGAACCGCAGCAGATTTTTTCCAGAAGCAGTTGGTATGACAAGAGTGATGCATCTGAAAGCAAGCTCTGTCTTTATGGCCAGTATCAGAAACATGAGGTCTAATGCAACCTTGTTACCTACATATATTTTCCAGTTATTCCTGAAGCAGATTTACATTGCGATTTAATTGTGGGTGACAGGCTTCCCATGATTTTAAGCTTCAGGCACTTTATGAAAGAAACTCAGCCTTTTTACTTTACCATGTACTGGAGATTAGGAGGAGGAGGTCAGAGTATTTCCCTCAGTGGGGTTATATTGCTGGAGATCATTAAACCTGGCAGATATTTTTGTCTTTGCCCACTGACATTAAGGTTTACATCCAAAATTTCAGGCAAGGATGCTCAACACAAGGCTGGAATTCAAATAAAAGTGCCCTGGCTCTCCAAGCCATTAAGCATCTGTATCTCTGAAGGTTTCCTGGCTCCAAAAGTGCAACTGAGAGTTTTAAGCTTCACGAAAGATTTTCTAGGAGAAGGCTCTATACAGCACCTACCAAGAAAGGACACAGGTGCAGATGGGGTGAGGCCTTCAGTCAGTAACTATTAAACAGAAATGAAAGCACTTCTGGAAACCTCTGAGCTGCTGACTTTTAGAAGACCAATGAGCAAAATACTTTGTGATCCTACCTGGGCTGTGGTGATCAACAATATTTTTTGTTGAATCTCATGATTGCTGAGTCACAACATTTAAGGTTCCTTAACTGTTGTGGTTTTTCAACAAAATTATCCTTTCCCACATGGTTTTTAGGCAGCTGCCTTATTAGATTTAAAACTTGCTTGCAATGCCTATGAGACTGCTGCCTGGGAAGACAACTGGGTAGAGTTTACCTACCTTTTTTCACTGTTTTACTGAAATTTTTACATTTGGACTTCGGTAGTTCGAGCCTTTGTTTGGTCTAATATTGTGAGTAATTCACACTCTTAAGGTTTGACTGTCTGCTCACAGCCAGCACAGGATTTAACATGGTCATTACTGAGATGTTTTCTTGTAAGGTGTAATAGAAGCCACTTTTAAACCACTTTTTTAACACAGCATATAAAGTGTTTCAGAAATATACACTAATATACTACAGTCAAGACCTTTGAACTGAGAGCAGGCAAAAAAGTTGGTTCTCTGAGGAAAAAACAAAACCATATGAAAAAAAATATAATTAGGTGCAGAAATATGAAGGGGACCACTTTTTGGAAAACATCATTTAAAAGACACATCAATCCTTCTGACCATATGTAGGGAACAGTCTTTCAGAGTACCCTCTGTGACTCTGTCAGCAGTCATGTGAAAAACAAAGTAATGAGCTTCACCTGATACCCAGAAGTGCTAGAGAAGCAGCAGAACTTGTGGTGAAACTACTCAGTGCCTGCTGCAAGAAAACTTGAGTAACAGCACAGAAAACTGATGAGTAAATATAATATGTTTAATGTCTGCTAGTACAGAAGCAGATGAGCTGCTTTTAAACCTTGGATGAAGCACAGTGGGCAACAAGTTTCCGTTCCTGTAAACTTGCTCTTGGATCATCTGTCACTTCCTACCCACAAGTCTGCTCCTGACAGTCCTACTGTTCCTGACTTGATCCTGTTTAAGGTCCTTCACTGGAGCAGTTTTGTACTGCCACCATCCTCTCCCAGAAAACAGGAATAAATGCATTAGACAAAAGGTCCCTATCTGCCAAGAAAGATTCCAGGAAAATACACTGATTGATAATTTCCTCCTTCCAAAATTAGTTAAGTAGTTAAAAGTTGCTTTTATCCTTAAAGTAGAGTTCCCTAAGTTCAATACAAAGACTGGGACCTCTCTTGGCTGTCCTTTGGGACATTCCTGCCCAGGAGTTCCCTGATAAACCTGAGCCTTGTCCCTAGAAGATCCAGGAGTTCTCCAGGCAAAGCCCAGGTCAGACCTAAGTATTATTTTTATTTCTGTGCTCCCCAGTGCAGGAGGAATATGGAATTACTGAAGAGAGTCACACCACTCATAATGAATGGACTGGGGCATCTTTCGTGTGAGGGAGGGCTGAGAGAACCGGGGCTGTTTAGCCTGGAGAAGAGTCAGGGGGAATCTCATCAGTGGACATAAATACCTGAAGGGAGGAGGCAAAAATATGGAGTCAGGCCTTTCTCACTGGTGACTGAAGAAAGGGGCACAAAATAAATCAGGGCAGAGTCTATGTGACCATCAGGAAACACTTTTGTTTTGTGTGGGTTACTGAGCCCTGGAAGCAGGCTGCCCAGAGAGGCTGGGGCTCTCCATCCTTGGACATAGCCCAAGGCAATAGGATCCAGTATCCCTGCTTGAACAGGGGGCTTGTATTAGAGGACCTGTAGAGGTCCCTTCCAGCCTTCAGACATTCTGTGACTCTGGTTCCATGTAAGTCAGTGGTGTGTTCCTGAGCACCTTTTCTTTACTACCCTGTACAAGCTGGTGGCATGACACTGAAAAGGTTATTTGTTAGGAGGAACATGAGCTAGTCACCACAGCATATCTCTTTTTAATATAAAACCTTGTGCTATGCCGAGACTTGAACCTCACCCATCTCAGAATTTAAGAGAAGATGAACTACAGGCAAGTGTCAGTGATGAATGTTTAGGAATTCAGCATAGAAACACCAAATAGTTTGGGGTGGAAGGGACCTTTCAAGGTCATCTAGTCAAACCTCCCTGCAATGAGCAGGGACATCTTCCACTAAATCAGGTTGCTCAAAGCCCTGTCTGATCTGACCTTGAATATATCCATGGATCCACCTTGAATATTTCCATGCATCCACCACCTTGGCAGGGCAACTTGTTCCTGTGCCTCACCACCCTCATCATAGAATATTTCTTCCTTAAATCCAGTCTGCATCTATCATTTTTTAGTTTAAAACCATTACCCTTTATCACCACAGACCTTGCTAAAAAGTCTATTCCCATCTTTCTTACATGCTCTCTTTAAATAAGGGAAAGCTGCTATAAGGTCTCCCTGGACTCTCAATCTTCTCCAGGCTGACCAACCCCAACTCTCAGCCTGTCTCCATAGCAGAGATGCCACAGCCCTCTGATCATTTTTCTATCTGAGAGAGGCTCTCAAATTTTCATATAACCTCATATCATGATAGAACTTTTTCCTAGTGTTGTACAGACACAGAGTGCTTGCTTAAAACCCTTGTTAACTGGGATCAAACAGCAATGCCAACATGGGAAATCTCCTCAGTAAACAATTGCTTGCTGTCTGGATGGCAACAATATCTTCATATGGCTTGGGCAAGTTGTCTTAAATGGCAGTTTTGCCAAATTCTTATATACAGCTCATATATATTCCTATATACAGCTTCTCCCTGGCCCTCCCAGGGTTGGTAGTCCACACTGAAGCATGCAAATAATAGCTGGGGAGGCATCAGTCCATTTTTGTGACTGTAATTTCCACCTCATACTCAGCTGAAAATAGTAACTTTCAGATCATGAGATAAAGGCTAGGCCTTATTGGGAATTTGTGCATCTCACTTTCACAGGAAAGGTCTGCTCTGTCTAAACCTACTTTTCACAAGATAACAGATGTCACTACCTTCATACACCAAGAATATCTCATTGGACACAAACAGCTTTATCTGACTTTGGACAGAGATGAGATGTAATGTCTGACTTTTTTGGAATTAAACATATTATTACATGAGAGCTGATAACTTTATCAGCTGATAAAAGTGTCTATCTTAGATTGGAAATATGAGAGAAGAAAATATGTATTTTAGGTCTTCCAATAGGTAGTTCCAATAATGGAAAAAAATATGGTTTTCACTATCAGATACAAGTTAAAATAAATGAAGAATTTTCCCTTAGGCTAAATATGCTATCCATTTTCTGTTTCTGAATTTAACTGAAATTATATGGGTTATTTGAACACTTCTACTTTTAAACTAAGGAAGGCCTCATCATGAATTGGATTAGTCATGTAATATTCTGATAAGCACTTTTTTATCCTTGCTATGCCAATTCATTATGAATTCTTACCAACGTACTACTTGGTATATATGGGGTGCACACTGAGAAATACTGCATTCTGTGCTGAAATACCCCAAGAGCCACCAGCAGCAACTTCCAGTATCCACACAGCTTTATGGGGCTGTCAGCAGAACTGGATGAACTGAAGTAAAATTGTTCAAAGCAGTGGAAATCACAATTTATCAGGGTGTTTCTGATTCTGGTGGAGAGAATACATATATTTAAAATGAGTAGAAATGGAATAAGTCTTTAAACTTTGTGTCTGGGTTAATTTTAGCTGTTGAGCTGTAGCTGTGCAGCTTCAAAGTAGAAATCACTGCATTTCATCCCACTTAAAATATACCAGCACTACTTTCTAAAATGCACAAGGGTTACTGCACAGTACAGGACGCTCAAGGAAAGGCAGGGGACTTATGCTGTTGGCAAAAGTTTGCAGTGATTTTTTTTGATAAAGGTGTTCTAACAAAGCACTTCCCCACATGAAGGCAGAGTTTCCTAGCATTCCTATGAGCCTCCAAGCAAATCTGTGGAAACATAATAAAAGACCAGAAAGAAAAACCACTGATTATGAAAGAAGGGTAACAAAGGAAAAACAAATAAGCAGTGAAGGAGATGGAGAAGGAACAACCTATGAAACAAATACGCAAATTAATTATGCTTCAGGAAGTGTGACTGCACTGACAGCAAGGCAGGAGAGCCTTGCTGCAGTACAGGTCTGTTTGCTCATGATTACAGTTCTGAAGCTTCTAGCCCAAGTACGACAGCAGTATTTAAATAAAACTCAGCAAGGAAACATGCTTTATCACCAAGATGACACACGACGCTCAGGGAATTATCTCCTTTCGCAGTCAAAGAAATTTTTATCTATTTCCTGTGGCTTCGGATCCAGCCTGAAATGATTGATTTCCAGAGGAATGCTGCCAAGTCCTATTCTTCTCCTGGAAACAATAGAAGAAAGCTTGAAAAATAGAGAGACCTTTTTGAGATATGTGTTTAGCTAGGGGAGCCCCCTATGACAAGTAATCACCTCCTAGTCTGTCATTCCTAATTTTTTTCTTACCATTCCTTTGATCTGAAGACAGCAAAGAATATTTGAATATATTTTTACAGCTTTGTAACATCCCAAAGCATCTGATTACTCCATAAAACTTCATAATCCTACATCTAAAACCCCATAATCTTGCTCATATTAGTTAGTTATCTTGTACTACTAGTTAATGCAACATTGAGTACAAATAAATCAGCTTAATTTGACAGTCATTGAGTACTTTAGTCTAAAATGAGCAAACTTAATGGTTCCACTTATAAACCTGAAAAAATATACCAGGAAAGTGCTGGATACTTAAATTGTTACGGCCAAAAGGCCTACAAGAAAAGCCAGGATGAAAGAATGGGATGTAAGAGAAAAGGGTAAGGTGTCTAGATTTAAATGCTTGTGTTATCAGAAGATCATAATAAAAAGTATCACACAGAACATAGTTGGCAATGCTAAAGCTGGAAGAACAGAGCCAGATATAAATGCAAATAGATGTTTTCCAATTATCTTATTAAATTTCACTTTTTTAAATAGTTCAATTGCTTTAATAAATATTTGACTATCCCCAGGATTTAATTTTCTGTTCTTAAACTTTTAATTGCATTATCCATCAAAGTCAATTCAGGCTCTAATGTTTAAAAGGGAAAAAAGGAGGTATTAGGTCTGCCTTGTTGGTTCCCAACTAATGAATTTAAATAAGCAACCAAAACTGAAGAACCAACACAGATGGCAGAGAACACAGCAAGTTATTGCTCTGTTACCAGCCATTAATAAGCATATTTTCAGATCCAGAAAGTGAAGTGAGAGGTCTGTCCCATATCTCCACCCCTCTCTTTCTCCCTCCACCTTCACTATGGCTGGAAATGATTTCATTTTCAGAACTAATTTTAATTATTTCTTTTAATTAATTGTAAGCAGTGCCCACTTTTATCCAGCACTAGTTAAGTTTCTTCATAGAATATTACTATTATTTGATCATTAAATTACTGAAACATCAAATTTGCTAAAACTAACCCTGACAAGCTTCAATGAACAGAGGCAGATGGAATTGAAGATTGGACATCTGGGATCTTAAATTTATGGCCCTTCAAGGACATTGGAGTAACCAGAAGGCACAGAGAAGATTAAAGCCTGGAAATTTGGAGACTCCCTCTCTGAGGAGAAGAATCTGAATCAGCTCAAGAGGACGTGGTCTGTAGAAGGACAGTGGTAGGAGCATAGAGTCAAGAGGAAGAGGCACCAAACACAGGTGAAGGAGTAGGTCAGAAACAGAGGAATCCTGAAGCTGTTACCTGCTGCAATAAACAGGAGGAAAAACAAAAAAAGTGTTGAACTTACAATTGTATTGCTCTCCTTTCAAATTAGAATGGAAATACGAGTGACAAAAATCAGATGGCAAATCAGAACTGGCATAAACTAATTTCTTCTTGAGTCTACAAACACTAAATGTAGCAGCCATTTAAATGAGTACATTCCCATGTCAGTGCTCGGTATTTCCATGACTCAACAAGGCCTTCACCAAAACAAGGCTTGCAAAATTCAAACCAAATACATCCAACATAAGCCAATATTCAGATGTCTCCACAGAGCTCTGATTAGAGAAGAGACTGAATGAAACCTCTGTGCTCTTGAATTTTAAGCATTTAATTCTCAACCAAGCCATATATCTAACCTCATTCAGGCATTTCCTCTTAAATGAACTGGGATTTAACATGTGCAGCGGTATTTGTCCCACAGCAGTTTGCAGGGGGTAGGATCTCTGACCTTCAAGGGAGAATGCAAGCACCAGACAGTCCAGCCAAACAGATTTCTAGTGTAAATCAAGTCTCTACACATGGCTACAGTGGGAAAAGTACAAGAAAATAAAGATTCAGTACTGCAGCAGTGGCTGTGCTCAGCTTATCAGTGATGCCTGGTTTGCTTCCAAACAGGATAAGAGAGGTCAAAGGAAAGACATGAATACTGAAATATCTGGGGCTGGCTTCTGTACACAGAACAGGAACCTTCATCCTAATGTGAAAGAAAAAAGCAAAAATAAACTGAAATAAGAAAAATCACATATAAAATTAGGTCAAATAAGTTCTTTTATACTTAGATATGCTGTACAATTGCTGTAAAATTGCACTGTATTAAATGGGGGGAAAACATAGGTTGGACAATTGAAGGCTCATGCAGTTTTAAATCCCTGAATTGAATTGAATTTCTGGGCATCACTTCAGAACAGAAAACAGTTTAGGTTTTATTTTTTCTTCTTCATTGTTTTTTTCTGTCTTTAAATCTTTTCTTTAAATGTGTATCACACCAGTAAATTAAATTCCTCATTATACTTTTTTTTTTTTTTTTTGGCTTGAGGGTATTTGATTTCAATAAAAGCTGTGAAAATGGAGCTATCCATGCTGCACAGAAAATCTTCCATGCAGAATTTAACTCAGTTTTGTGCATTTCTCTTATCCTCTGGGCAGTCATTTGCTGAGGTTCATTTAATCAACTCAGGTGCTATTATGTGAACAACCAGCTGGAGGAAGTTTATTTCTAATAATCTTCAACAGATCTCTCAGAGAATATTCCCTCACATATCTGCACTACAAGGAGAATAATAGAGAATAATAATTTTCTACTTCAGTGAATTCCTATACTTAGTCCTGAAATTCTAGGATTAATAATTAAAGAAATTCAGATGGGGATGTGGTTCTTTAAGCATTACAGTGTGAATCAGCCTGTAGTCTAGAAAATTAAAATTGTGCTTAAAAAAACATCTAACAGGAATCCTATTGTGTATATGAATCTAGTGCAATACGTAGTAGAAAATAGCATTATTGGCCATATTAAATGGCAAGTCCTGAATTTTACTGCATGATACACAGAGTGATGTGAGGAATGAAACTTTTTAGGCCCAGTTTTGAAGTTCCCTTCTGTTATATTTAGGCCATACTTTGCTTATCTGTCATATCCCAACCCTACCTGTTGTATGTGGGCCTTTAGGCTATAGCTGAGTACAAATTATCAAGTTCCCTCAGTGGCAAAACACAGAGTGAATTCTGTACTGGGGCATATCACACCTGCACCAGTCTGGTACAAATATGGCTGCAAACTACTTCTTTACATTTGTTATGCTTTGCTTGCCTTTCTTGCAATCCATTCAGCACCAGATTCTCATTTAAAAAATCAATTTAAAAAAGTACTGCAGGGTCTAATTACCAAGGTCCAGATTGGTAATTATTATGCAATTATTCATCTTTATAATTGCTAGTCCCAAGCTTCCAGGTTTTTCCCCCATAAAAAAAATCCAAAAAACAAAACAAAACCAAAAAAAAAAAAGTCAAAAGAACCAAACATCCAAAATTCAGATTTTAATTAGACTATTTTGAGTATTTCTAAATTTGAAAATCATTCTTTTCTCTTGCAGTTGCTCTTTTATTTGACCTTCAAGTAAACCAAAATTTTTCTCACTCCAGTCATGATCACTATCACTGACAGTCTTCTCTCCTACTCTTCCTCTCAAGGAAGAGACTGAAGAGAAATGACCCCAAACCTGTCCCATGAGTTGAGTTGCAGACAGAAATTCAAGTCACAAAGAAAACGAGAAGTTAAACAGTGAAACAGTCCTGCAGTCCTTGCCTTGGGTTTCTTTTAAATCCTGCTTTAAAACAAAATCCTGACAGTTTGTCTATGCCTTGCAGCTGAGCATGCACCAGGCCCTTAACATTCAGCACACCCAGAGTCCTCCTGCCATGTCAGGCAGCACTAGCACAGATTCTGTCTAAAACAGACTTACACAGCAGTCTAAAGAGGTATGGGGAAAGCAGATATGTCTCTTTGCACTGGACTTGCAGCGGTAAAGAGAAAAAAGGGAAATAAAGAGGAGACTCTGGCCAAAATTTTTGAAAGATTGTAAAATTAGATAAATTAGAGGTCCTTCACATAAGCTTGTCAGTTTATCTTTAGTATAAATATTTACCAAAGAGCTGAGCCTACAGATGGCACATGAGCAACTCTATTTTGGCATCTCTGCTGGTGCCCTGCATCAGAACAGGCCACAGTTTTTGTAAAATCAACAGATAGTGCTGATAACCAGAGGAAAACTTTTTTAAACCTTAAAAACTTCACCTGAGGTGAAGTCAGTTCAGTTTGCAGGAGAGATTTGCCCTGCAAAATCCAGGAAAGCAGTGGTTCAGCTGCTCTTTGGGACTCCTGGGGTGGGACAGGCCCTGCTCTGCCCAGAGCCACCCTGCCCAAACCACGTGCTGGGAATTCAGGGGTAGGAACAGAAGTATCATTAAATAACTTTACACAAAACCCTTACAGCTTTCCTGCACTAGGCTGCCTCCAGCATCTCCTCACACAGGGCACATCCCCTCCTCACATCCCTGGGGGAGCCCCAGCTGCCTTCACGCTCTGAATGATCCTCCTCGCAGTGCTGGGGAAAACAGGACAGGGTTCTCCCTCTTGGGACCAGTTGGTCCCCACTGGGCACCGGGGCCAGGGTCATCCCTCTCTCAGGGCAGTGTCCTGTCCCTTCCTTGCCCTCTCCCTGAGCTGCTTACACACTTTTCTTACAGCCATGGGGTTAACCCCTCTTCACTCCTCCAAAAACTCTTTGGAGCTGTCCCAGAAGTTCTCGGGCTAAGCACTGAGAGGGGGCTCAAGGTACTCTACGGTGAAGCAATGAGGAGGAGGTTACAGCCGGGAGAAGTTTGGGCTCCTCTCCCAGGTGACAGGACACAAGGAACCAGCCTTGAGCTGTGCCAGGGGAGGTTCAGGTTGGACATCAGGAGGAATTTCTTCATTAAAATGGTTTTTAAGCATTGGAAGGGGCTGCTCAGTCCCCATCCCTGGAGCTGTTCATGGAAGGACTGGATGTGGAACTCAGTGACAAGGTGGGGATCAGTCACAAGTTGGACTTGATGATCTTGGGGTTCCTTTCCAACCTAAATGGTTCTGTAATTCTGTGTTAAGAATAAAGATCTAAACTGCATCAAGACATGCCTTTAATTAGATTTGTTCGTGATATGGAGGAATAAAGACATACATATGGATTCAGGCAGGCAATGAAAAGCAGGATAGGCTTTTGTAGTCTTAGATACACTGCAGTCTTAAACCTTGCCACTAAATTTGACATCATCAAAGACAAAATTGTCAGCAAAAACACAGTAAGTTATTGGGTCAACAAATTGCTGGAATAACTCTTTGGAATTGTTTTCTCTGTTGCATAAAATGTCAAAATAACTTGGGTCTGTTACTTAACACTGCAGGAATTTTAGATATTGTTTTCGTGCATTTCACCTGCAGTGAAACCAAAGAAAAATTAGGATTAAATGGACTGGGATGTGACTGTGTCACTTTAGAGGCCACAGCTCTATGAAGAGCCTCAGTTGTGACAACATAGCCTGGCATGCATAAAAATGAATAATTTTTCTTTAAATAATTGCCAATTTTCTTTACACAGCTCCTATGAACTTGCAGTGTTCTCCTGCACTGTGAGCACTGAGTGCTCTGCACCAACTCTGTCTGAGGCATATGCCCACTCTTTAAGCATGACTTTGTTTGAAGACATCATTTCCTATTATCACTCTCTCAGAATTAGAAATCCATAACCTTCCCCTCCACTGATAGTTATAAAAAGTGCCATTAAAAATGGATAAATTCATGTTGCACATGCATATTCATTTTAATACAGTGCAATTTTTTTCATGCTTCCTTTTTATAGACCTTGTTCCCAGCGGTGTCTTGCACTTCTCCAAAATATCCTTGCATGTTATACCAATCTTCAAAAAAATCCCAGTAAGTGGAGAGGAAAAATAGCCTCCACTGAAGTTCCTGCTCAGTCTGGGGCAGAGCCAGAGTGGCCTCATGTAGTAATTTTGACTATACTGATTTGGTGGATAAGTCCCATCCAGAAAATGGGTCTTTTTTTCATTTTAAAATATACAAAACACCAGAAGTCTGCAGTGTGGGCTGTAGAAGAGGGCTTCTCTTGCCTCAGGACTGGCGTGTTAATAGAATGAGGCTAGCACAGCAGAAAGTTGATTCTCTGTACAATATGTTTTTGCCTCCATGGTTCAGATCTGTTTTCACAGAAGAAGCTATTTATGAACCAAGCTGTCATGTTCTGTCAAGCAATTGATGACTATTCCTATTCTCTGACAGCTGCTCCTTCTGATTACACCACTGACAGTTTGCTTCAGGATGGTTGCATCAATCTTTTTCAGTAAAAAAAATCCTGACTTTGATTCATTTTTCATCTCGTGGCACAAAACCCATCCCATCTTCAGGGGAAGTCTTGTTTGTTAGCTGTGCTACTCACACCATTAAAAACACCCTCTGCATCCTGCTTACTTTCTATTCTGACAAAACAAGAGTAGAGCTGAGGGAGCAGTTGTATCAGCAACTCTTCTTTCCTATACAATGCTTCTAAAAAGGAGATGTAACAGATCCAGTCACTACATAAACCTTTTGTACAGATGATAGGGATTGGAAACGTAGGCAAAGAATCCTGCTTTGGGTTCTCCATTTCAATTAAGTTCAGGCAGTTGTATACATTTGTTGTTGTTTTGGTTTTTTTTTTTTTTGTAATAGGAGAGCTTTACATTCCTTTTCCCCTTAAAATTTTGGGATCAGACTACAGCAGAGGCACTCAGTTTTAGATGAAGAGGTAAAGATTATAAAAGGCAGCATCTGAAGGAAAGCATTTTTGCATTCACTGTGCCTGCCTTCTCATGGCTTCATAATCATTCCTCTTGTCACTTTTTTTTCTGTGACAGAGAATCCTTAAAGAGTTGCATGTGGAAATCAGTTCCTCGATGTGCCTTTGATAAGCTGACTTAGAGAAAATGGGGGGTCAAAATCACTCAAGAACCCCTCTATTTTATTTAGGTGAGATGCTCAGAACAGGTGAAGGTAAACACTTCCCCCTGTAAATATATTTTCTCAGTGTTACCTGAGTTCAAAGCTCCGTTTTCTAACAGGAGGCAGGAAAATGTGGAGTGACCTTTGAGATAAGCTATGAAAAGCTGCATTCCTGCTCCAAAGCAAGGAAAAGCTGCTGTGCCCACCTGCTTAAACTCTGTGTGAAGGGAGGAAGTTTATGACCATTATTTATGACCATTGACTGCTGCCTTTCAGACTGGTCACTGGAAAGCTGAGCTGGGAAAGCAACTTTAGGGCAGTCAAAGGAAAGGAAGATGTAAACATGTACTGAGGAGTGGGCCAATGCATCTCACTTCTTCCACAGAGAAAGGGAAAGGACTTGAATTAGATCACAAAGCATCCCTCCAGCATTTGGCTTGATTTGATTCTGCGTAAGTGAAATCTTGCTCTTAAGAGTGGGTTTTTCCGCATCCAGTTCTAAACATAACCTACTGCAATCATGCAAGTGTACTTCTACTTCTTCCATCTTTCTTTTTCCTTTGCAAATCTACAGATCCTCTTTTATAGCTTGTCTATCAACAGAGTTGTCAATTAAGCTGTAGCAAGATAGGACCGTGGACATCAATAGGACATCAATTCTGTTGATGCCTCGTGAAGGCTGACCTAGAGCAGAGGCTGGATGGAATTAAAGAATAAAGTAGTTATTTATTAAAAGGCCTCAATGTATACACCTTGGGCAGCACAAGAGCCCAGCCAGGGCTACACCCAAGGTGAACCCAAAATGGTCACAAAAATGGATGATTGGTCACGATGTCTCACTTTTATAAGTTCTGGTTCATTAGTATATTGGAGTTAATTGTGCAACTATAGCCTTAGCTTATGAAGTCCCATCCTTCTTGTTTTTCTCTCTTCAGCCCACGTTGTTGTTGCTCTTGGGCCTGAAATTTGGATCATTTGTCCCTGGTCCCCAGCTAGAGAAGGAATTGTTTTGTCTACCTACTCTGTGAAGACAGCTTACTATCCCCTAATATGAAGCTCAGAACTACACACTAAAGCAGTGCAGAATCTGAGAAACACAAAAGCTAAAACCTGAGGCATCGCCTTCCCCAAACTACGCACATACCAAACATACCAACAACTGGCTTTGCAGACAGTGAGGAGATTGCAGAATTATAAGCCTGAGTGCACATTAAAAATGATAGAAGATATTTCCAAATTCACCATTTGTATAACAATGTGTCAAGTTTCATAACTAAGAAAAATAACCTACTAGACCCTGAAAAATTACAGAAGGCAGAAGCAGAAACCTTCACAGGTTTGGCTCCATGTGGCAGTAACAGACGACTGGCCATGTGACTTGGAAGTGCTTTTAGAAAAAAAAAAGAGTAACTTTCACTTCCCAAAACTCAAGGAAAAGACAGCACTCTCTAATGCTGCAAATATGGTTACTCTCTTTGCACTGATAAAGAATTCAACACCTCATGTGTCAAAAGGACACATGCTTTTTTTTTTCCCAAAAGGTTTGGAAAAATGCAAGAACATTAAAAAATATTTTATCAGCATGTCAGTTGGTGCTTTGATCTATGGAATTCCTTTCAGCAGAAAACTCGGTAGGAAAAATCCTTTACACTATAACAAGAACCATCAAAGCAGCTTAATTTTAAATGGTCAGAACTGGCCAATTTTTAGCACAAAGATGGTAAGCTGCAACATAGACATTTAGAATGTTTCTAAACTAATAAACTATTATTTCAATAAATATATTAAAAATTGTATTAAAGACCTAATTTTCACATGTGGTAGTGCTTAAAAGCCATATAAAAAATTCTAATATTCCACTGATTCTGAAAATCTGAATGCAACCCCTCTGATTTCAATGCAACTCTAACAGTAATTTTGTAAAATAATCAGTGATATCTGTTGAACCACACTGGAAAACAAGATGAAAATGCAAAACACCTTTTCATTACAACATATTAACAGAAACATTAGTTTGCTTAGATTTATTTTTCTCTGTCAAGAGAAAGCAAGATGAAATTCCATTAAACTACTTTTAGCTAAAGTGAGTAAGAAGAACAATCTGTGAATGAAGAATGTATATGAATAATTAATGCCATGGCCACTGAGTTATTGAATCCCAGACAAGAGAATTATTGCATGCGATGACTTGTTAACCAAGCCAAGACTGATTCTTTCGTATTCTATGCACAACAGGAAATGGTCACTGCTGCAACAGCTCAAGATAAAGAATAGATAAAGAAGTGAGAATATAATTAATAGTATGTCAAATTTCTGTGTCTGGAAATTAATCCAAGTAGTTTGCTGAAAAGTATATGAAGCCAAGAAGATTGGATGTGGCACTCGGTGCCATGGTTTAGTTGAGGTGTTAGGGCATGGGTTGGACTCCATGATCTTGAAGGTCTCTTCCAACCAAGTGATTCTGTGAAATACCCAAAAATCACATCAGTGAGGTCTATCTGCTTGTTGAAGAAAGCCTCCTGAAGAGTGATACTGTTTCAGTCAGCAGAATATAGACTGGATATAAAGATGATTAGAACTGGCCTTTAAAGATCATTATGACTTTGAGAGAAGTAGGAAAGGTAGAAGGTTCTTTATAATACCGTGAATTGAGTGGGGGAAACTATTTTTAGTCCTCAATTTTATATTTGGGTTCTCAATTTAAACTACTGGGAATGTGGAGAGCTGAAAATATTGCTTTAATATCTCCCCAGCTGTGAACTTTCTCTGATAAGATGGAAAATACTAATATCACCTTATATGTATGCAGCTAACTTTGTCCCAGAGGATCCCAGGACATCAACAAGCTATTCATAAAGAAAAGTATATTCACTCAATCATAGATTGCAGCAATCAAGTAATAGTCAAGAATACAAAACAAGTAAAAATAGGAGAATAAACAAGGACATTTTGAGCACTGATCTCACACAAATCCCTGTGCTTACAGCTTGTGATTAGACAAGCCTGTAAGATAATAACTTAATTATTCAACTGTTGAATTTGAAAAGGGAATAAAAATTGAGCCTTTATTGGGATGTAGAGGATGAAGAATACAGCATTTCTAGTCAAAGATAATTTTTTAGCTCAGTGTTCCTAAACATGTGCGAAGATGTGCAAGATAACTGTGGAGGAAATGGAAAGTTTCAGAGAGATGGAATGGGAATTGTTTTAAGGCAGAGGAAGAATATTCAAGATTGTGAAAGGATCACTATAGAACAAATCCATGGTGGCTCTAACATTACTAAATAACCACATTATTTAACAACACGGTAATAACCATGTTATTTAGTAGATGGTAATAAGTAAATAGTAATTATTAACTAATAATAATTTAGTTATTAGTAATAACCATGTTATTTATTTATTTATAAAACAATTAAGTTCTTAATGAACCAAGATCTTTTCTGCAGACATTTGTCCACAGTACATCTGGTTTTATGCAACATTATGAGAGTAGCTAATGAAGTTCTGGAAATTCAATTCAAATGTTCTTCTTCATAACTGGTGCAAAATTTTGAGAGGAGGATTGCTTCTTCATTTAGTATTTGTTCAGTTCTCTGTTTCAGATAACCTGTAAGCCTTTCCTGCTCCAGTAGCAAGTCAGTGCTCCATGAACAGCAGTGTGCTTATATCCCCAATGGACTTGACAATTAAGTAACACAAGTACATCATAAAATTGCACCAAAAAGCATAAACATTGTGTAATGGATATGGTTTCTCCTTCTAATGCTCCTTTTCCCAGCATCAGTGTATGTACAGCTAGCAACCAGCATCCCAAATAGCTCCCAATACACAGAGGTGATTTGAGTCCTTGCTGGCAGAGTATCATTCCTCTTACTTTAAGAATTACTGTTGTCCAACTCCCTTCCTCATTTGCTCTACACCTCCCTTGTCTTTCATCTACCTAGTCCTTCCTCAGCCTCTCTCAGCTCCTCCCTTAATCCTGGTGTTTCTCACGCACCACACTGGTATCTGTAAGGACTGCTAGAGGACACTTCATTCTCAAGTCTTGTGTTTCAGATAGGAAGAAGTAAGCAGAAGATAAATCTCATTGCTCAAAGGCCAGAGACACAATCAAAACCGGGGGTGATTTCTATCCTACTCCCTTGTTTACCACTTTACAGCAATAGTAGCAGTGTCTAAAGTGCACACACACAAAAAACACACAGAAAATCCTGATCCAATTGCTATTTCCTAGAAAGAGCAATGGAAAAGGTAACTTGTCAGAGGTTGAAGATCATGACATTCAGCAGTGATGTTTCCTGTTTCCTTGTTACAAAATCAGGCTCAAACCCTGGCAAATCATTCATGAGAAAAACATAAAATTTGAAAATGTCCAGTAGCCTGAGGAAACCATTCCCTGGATATACACTTTGCTGTTGGAATCTTCATGGCTTTACCTTAAGGCCTGATGGAGGTCAGGCTGAAGCTAGCAAGTGGCAGAAGAAGGCAGGTTTGAAAGTACTAGTAAGGAAAAACACAGCCCCTGCCCCAGCTGGCTCAGCCTAGTCGGGCAGGGAGGTCAGCAAGAGCAGCTGCTCTGAGGAGAACTCTGCTTACACCCCAGAAATGCCAATCAGAAACTTGGCCAAGCAACCCTCAAAGCCATGAAGGGGCAAAGGCCTGAGTCAACTGTAGCATTCTTCTTGCCACACGTACTGTGTTGGAAGATGGAATACTTCAAGAATACCTCTCCAAGAATCTTTTGCTCTAGACAGTCAAACACTCAAAACAAGTGTAAGATTCAGACATCTGTGTTTGTGCATGCTTGCATACCCAAGTGTCTGTGTCTGTCTCCACGGGTCCTGCACGCTTTTCCCCACTAATTTGATTAGCTACCCTAAATAAAAAACAAACTGACCATGGCTTATATCTGTCTGGCCAGTTAACCTTTTGGATAATAGCACAGTGCTTATAATACAATAATTAGTTATGCCTGCAATAAAGTTGCAGTGTAGTCTTATGAGATGGTGGGGTTCAGGTTGGGAGGGAAAGTCAAGGATTAAGGCTCCACCCTTAAAAGTAATTGGGTTACTCAGATGAACAATCCTCATTTTCAACTTGTAGAAAAATTTAGAGTATTTCTGTTAGCTTTAATTTTCTAGGAAAGCTTTGCTTGCTTTTGCTTTTTTTACCAGGAAGGTGAAGCAAAGTTTCCATTGCTGCTGGTGGTGTTATACATTTGGATGCAGTTGGTCCTGCAAGGAGCACTCACACTAACCCAAGTCTCATCACTGTGAGCTGCTAACTGTTAAGCAGAACAGGACGTTCAAGCAGATGCAGTATTTGCTCAGCCCAGACTCAGCCTTGAGCATGTAAATTCTCAGAGCAAGTGTCTGCAGAAGGCAGAGACAGCAAGCAAATACTATGCTACTGTTATTTGCACTCTGTTTAGAATTATGGCTCTCAAGGTCAGAAGGGTGAGTTTAGATGTTAGGTTGATAAAAAGCTCTTTTCTGTTTCTAGAGAAAAGCAAGATAATGACAAAGCCAGTATCCTGTGTGCCTGCCTCTGAATCCCCAGCGAAATACCTCTTTACAGTCAAGTTAAATGGGGGCTTAACTTTTCCCAGAAGCCAAATAGCTCAGGCCTCATAATGGACTTCTATAGAAGGTAACACAGCAATACTTTTTAATTGCTCTACCACTGTACCCCAATACTAATTCTGAAAATAATGACATTCAGTTAATTAGAAAACTAAACAGGGACTCCAAAGATAAAAGAAATAAAATTAGTTAAGGCCGAACACCTGATCACTCAAGCATAACCTGAAAATATCATCTTAATATAACCAATATAGCACTGTATTCTATATGAATACATTCTTATGCAAGTGAGCAATGTGAACTCCCATAACATCTACTCAATTGCTATCTCTGAAACCTCAAATGACAACTTAAATGTCAGCACTGTTAATTATTTCTCTACAAGGTATTTCAACAGAACATTCACTTAATGTGCTTCAAAAAATAAAAACTTAAATCTATGCTACATTACAAAACTTCCAATTATACACTCTTCCATCATTAAATTTCAATATGACCAAAAGTAGCTTGTACAATTGTTAGCACATTTGTGCCATTGAAAACTAAAACTGTCAAACTATCACAAAATAATTTACATTCAGGACGAAAACAAACCAGTTTTTTCCTGTAATCCCCTCAGACAGTACGAAGTCAAATTTATGCTTCTAGAGTGTTTATTTTTTTTTATAACTTGCCTATCTTAACCAGAATAATTTTTAATAAATTCTAATGTCACAATATAGAAACTGAGGCAACTATGGCAGGATATAAAGCCACAGATGAAATGTACAGTCTCAAGTTTAACAGTCTTTTTTTTTAACTGCAGACAAGATCACAGACAACATTTGATAAGTAAAAACAAGCTAACCAAGAAGTATTTTTGTCTATAGAGCTAGAAACCATCCACATGCTGCCAAATCATAAAATGCTTTTATATTTTTATGCTTCAGTAGGAATAACTACAAAGGAAAGACTATGCCATACTGAAAAATGTTGCAGTAATGCTAAACACTATTATGAGTTTCCAGAAAAATACTAGCAGCAAGCTTTAATGAAGTGATTGTTCTTTTGTGTGGACAATATCTAGCACCACATAGACAAAATTCAACAAAGATCTTAGGTCAAAACAACCTTATGCCATGCTCCAGGCTAGGGTCAGAATAGCTGGAAAGCTGTCCAGTGGAAAAGGCTCGGGGGTGCTGGACAACAGCAGCTGAACATGAGCCAGCAGTGCCCAGGTGGCCCAGAAGGCCGGTGGCATCCTGGCCTGGATCAGCAATGGTGTGGCCAGCAGGAGCAGGGCAGGGATTGTCCCCT
>JAYDZK010000056.1:54229372-54253975 GCA_034509185.1 Euphonia xanthogaster | reverse complement strand
GCCCCGCGCACGCGCCGCCCCGCCCCAGGAAGACACAAGATGGCGGCGGCGGCGCGCGGGCTGCGGCTGCCAAGGGCAGGTGAGTGTCAGTCCCGCCGGGCCCTCATGGCTCTCGCTGTGCCCACTGCCCTCAGCCGGCTCGGCCCGCCCGTGCGGCTCTGCCCTGGCCCGGAACACGCTCCGCTCCCTGCTCTGCGCGCGGAGCGCTCGCACCGCAGCGGCTCGAAAGGAGCTGC
This sequence comes from Euphonia xanthogaster, assembly GCA_034509185.1. NCBI lineage: Eukaryota > Metazoa > Chordata > Aves > Passeriformes > Fringillidae > Euphonia > Euphonia xanthogaster. The sequence goes on along the minus strand of JAYDZK010000056.1, from coordinate 54,253,739 downwards.
GAGAATTTTCCCGGGGGTGCGGAAATGATCGTGTTTGTGCCTCCCTTCTCCTTAGGGAGATGGGCATTGGGACGCAAAGAGCTCGGGATGTAACTGCGGGTGTCGCGCTGGGGCTGTCGCTGCCCTATAGCTAAAAGCTTGGATTCCTTTTGCGGTTTCTTAGGTGACTCTGACCTTTGGGCTATGATCTATGGTAAAGTTCAGCTACCAATATTATATTTGAAGTGTGTATTTGAGTCTATTATTCTGTTTAAACTGATTCTGCCCACAGTCTTAGGTTGAGTAACATGGGAGATGGCAAACGGGTTTTCTTGGTAAAGGGCAGGGAGGAATTTAATATCCTTTTAAAGGGAGCAGTGTGTTCTTTATTTACCTAAATAGCTGTCAGACTGCCTTCCAGTACAAAATGAGAGATATGGTGTCTTTTTCCAGTTTGTGGGGTTGGGAGAGAATGGGGATAGACAAACTTTTGGGTGGAGAAAAAGGTGCTTTGGGTTCACTGCAGGTAGTTGAGCTTTAATTCATAGAATGATAGGATTAATTGGATTGGAATGATCCAAATAATCTTAAGGATCATGTGGTTCCAACTCCCTGCCATGGGCAGGGACACCTTCCACTATTCCATGTTGCTCAGAGCCCCATCCAGCCTGGCCTGGAACACTGCCAGGGATGGGGCAGCCACAGCTGCTCTGGAAAATGCAATTTGAAGCAATGGTTGGGCATATAACCATAGCTGGTGGTAATTTAGGGTAGCCAGACCTCATGGAGTTACCGAACAAAGAAAGTTGCCCATCACTAAACACCTTATAGCATATGGTAAGCACAGCAGGGGAGTACACAAAAGTGGGAGAATACAAAACAGTAATTAGATATTTTTTGTTAGTATGGTAGTGAAGAAGCATTATGAAGAGCCTGCCACCAATAATTGTTGTAGAAGTAACAGCAAGGAAGCCACTGAGTAGTTGAAAGCTATAAATTATTAATGGTTTTTTAACTTTCAGTGGCTCTTAAAATGTCTTTCTGAACAAAATTTGAGATGCAATATTTTTTTCCAGTTTGTGGGGTATGGAGAGAACAGGGATAGACAGACTATTGGGTAGCGAAAGACCTCCGTCAGGTGCCAAAATCTGGTTGGACTTTCTGGTTTGGGCTTTGCCAGCTGAGGTAACAGAATATCATTTATGCCTCAACACACCCTATCCTTTTGGTCTTCTGAACATTGTGGCTGCAATGTCAGTGCCCCTGTGTAACTAGTAATTCCTAACCACGTTGGGATAAAACCTTCAGTGTGCACATGTCAGGTTGCTCCCAATCCTATCCAGCCTGGCCTTGGACACTTCCAGGGATGGGGCAGCCACAGCTTCTCTGGGCAACCTGTGCCAGGGCCTCAGCACCCTCACTGCGAAGAATTTCTTCCTAATATCCTATCCTATGCCTCCTCTCTGTCAGTGTGAGGCCATTCCCTCTTGTCCTGTCACCACATGGTCTTGTATATCAGTATCCTGATGATGTCCTGCCTCCATGGCTCCCAAGTTTTCCTAGCTCCTTGAGGAAAGGAACAGCTTTGAGGCAGTATGCCATGTATCATGGATCTGGCTCTTTGCATCTCTCCCTCTCTCCTTGCTTCAGAGCGGTGATACCGGAGGATTGCTTCCTCTGCTATATTTTATAGTTTCACTGAGTATTCTTTACTTGCTTCACCTTAAACTCATAGTGAGTTTTACTTGCTCTTTAAGAACTGATAACCTTTGTTTGCTCCTTCCCTGTCTCAGTTTGGTCCTTAACTGTACCAGCAACTTCCCAGGCCTGCTCCCCTCTGACCTCTCCAAATACCTCTGAAACAGCCCATAAGGAGCCTTGGGACAGATGAGAAAACCAATTTAAGCTGTGAGTTAGCAGTGCTGAATCCCAATTAATGTCCCAAACTCTCTCCTGTTCCATGTTGCAGGCCATGGAACTTCTGTCCTGACTACAGCACTGTCGGTGTTGCAGCAGCACCGGCAGGTCCATCACGCTGTGATCCCTCATGGGAGAAGTGGAAGATCCTCTGTCAGTGGCATTGTGGCCACTGTCTTTGGAGCCACAGGTTTCCTGGGACGATACGTTGTCAACCGCTTAGGTAATGCTCACCAGGAGTACTGGTTAAAGAAACTACCCAAAAAACTGTTTAACAAAACCAATTAGTCTCTAGGTTGCAGGGTGATGGAGAAGTCTCTGGCATTGTGGATCTTAGAAGTGTACTGCAGTCTGCATAAGTTCCAGCATGTGACAAGTAGTAAAACGTGTTTTAATCAAGGAAATTTTGGAGCTTTGGAAGATTAAGGTCATTAAAAGAAGTCCTACCCCTCAGTAGAATGCAAGTCTGAGGAACGCTACAGCATGTATTTGATTCTTCTGGTTTTAGCCTTATTAGGACATTTTACTAAAGGTTTGCAGGAGTTTGATTGGAATTCTTTAAAATTGCCATTTTGAATTTTTAATTTTGGAAAATAACCCATGCTGCTTTTTTCCGTCCTTTTCATGCAGCTTACAAAATGTGAATATCCTTGTAAATGTTCCATTTCTTAGGTATTGTACTGTGTTTATAGGACACACTATTTTTGTTGTTGTTTGTTAGTGAGCTTTGGCATTTTGTCTTACAAGTCTAAATATTAAGGAAAAAATCCTACTTAAGAATTTGAATTATGTAGGTTCAAGAAGAACCTTAGTTGTGTTCTACTTTTAGATTTGCAGATATGCATTCAAGATACCTATGTCTAATTGTGGTGCTTTAATGCCAGGAGGAAAAGGGACCTTTGTTTATTCAGAAATTCATCTACTTAAAGGGATGTATTTGTTTGAAACCTTGGGGTTTTTGTGGCCCTTTAGGTCGCATTGGCTCTCAAGTCATCATCCCCTATCGCTGTGATCAGTATGACCTGATGTATCTGCGGCCCATGGGTGACCTGGGGCAGCTTCTCTTTATGGTGAGTCTGGCTTTAGATCAATCACAAAGCCCTGGCTGTACAAGGCAGCCAGGTAATCCTTCTCAAAGACACAGCTCCAGCTGTTGTTTGGCCTCTAAATGGAAATGGTGTGAAAGAGCTTGCTTTGGCGATGCCTATTTACACATTATCTCATCTTTTTCCCATTTGATGCTCTGCTTGCAGGAGTGGGACTGTAGGGACAAAGATTCCATCCGAAGAGCCGTGGAACACAGCAATGTGGTCATTAATCTTATTGGAAAGGAATGGGAAACAAAGTAATTTTCTTTTTCTTTCTTATATGTGGTAGATTTGCACCAGTTATCATAGCCATGTTTTACAGCATGTGTGTGCAGCGATGTTGCCATTGTTCTTGGCTTATGTGAAAAGGCAACCCCAACATTTTGCATATAAAATTTCTTTAAAAGGTTAACTCCAATCCTGGTTGAGATCTGCTTTGGAAAAGTGCATTCCTTCCGCAATTTTCCAGTGTACAACTTTTGTTCTGTCAGAAAAAATCAAATGTGCTGCTTTCACATACCTAATGGATGTTCCCTGAGTGCCTTCCTATAGATGACAGAGCCTCACCAATTATTTATATTTATATTTACATTGACACTTTTTTATATTTAGCTCATATTTACATTATATTTGCATTTACATTATCACAGAAGTAAGATTTCATCCTGTCACTTGGACATAGTGATGAATTGTGGCCTGCTAGAAAAAGCCATGATCAAACAGGAATAGCTAATGGAAAGTTGATTATTAAGTTGATCATTAAGATTATGACTAATAACTTCATTCCTTGGTAGAATTTTGGCACAGACAATATAAGCTACAGAGGCATTCTTTGATAATAATTTCTAAGAATAGTTTCTTTACAAAATCCATGTAAAAATTCCCATATTTTAGGTTAAAAATACCTGTCACAGCCACCTTCAGTGTGTGTGTGCGTGTTCATGCAATTATGTCCATTCTATTTAAAGCCTTGTGCAGAACTGCCAGACAAAAATTTAATGGTGAGATTTGCCTTTGTATGGTGCATAATTTTTGCTCTGGTAGTAGACAGAAACAAACATTGATATCAAAAAAAGAGTTTCATCTCTCTTTTTAAACCTAATGCTTTTGTTGCCCTTTTTTTTTTAAGAACAGTCCATTGATCAAAATTTCTGCTCCTGTCTTAAAAGTGTGATTATAGAAAAGACAGTTTATTTTATTATTAAAAGGAAGTGTGAGGACAACAACAGAAAGTTTCATTCTGTTTAAAAATCCCCAAACCTTGTTCTCTGTGCAGTTTCGATAGATTGAAACAGACAAGTCTTCGTCCATGTTTTAAACTTTTGGACGTTACAGAACTTAACCACTGTGTGGCACAATGTTTTAATCACATTATTTGTACACGTGGGTATCAGTGATGGTCCTGAAGCCCTGAGATCAAGTTCTCTGGTTTGTTAAACACGAGGTCAGAGTAACCTTTGTAATCATCCCAGAGCCAGTGAAATACTTGGGCAGGAAGAAAAGTAAGATTAGATGGAGAGATCAGTCAAAAAAAGCAAAGCCTACCATGAAATATTTTCTTCCTTGCTTTGTACTTGTGTCCAGGCTCCTCTGTGTGTACTGTGTTGTTTGAAACTCCATGGTTACATGAGGGATGTTGTTCTTGTGTGTTTCTAAATCTGTTTTGGTGAGCAGAAAATAAGTGATGGTTCCCAGGATCAGATTAGTTATTGAAGGCTCAAAAATAACTTTGTATTTTTAAGGCTTTCTTTGGACTTCAGTGGGATCTGAAGAGCTGTGGGAGGATCTAAGGACACAGAGGGAGGTGTTTGGATAAGTTGTTTGTTACCCAAAGCAAATGGTCAAGATGCAGGGGTGCCTACAGGGACAATACAAGATGAGAAGCCAGTTCTCTTTCTTGCAATTTTGGAATTGTTGGCAGTTCTGCATGGACACAGAGCTTCTGTATTGATCTTGATGACCAACCAAACTGGTTGACAGTATAATCCTCTAATTTAGGCCCCTTGAATATCATACAGTGAGTGGAGGATTTCTTGCTTCTCCTGGAAGTCCCTTTCAGCTCTGAAATGGTTCTAAATGCTCTGACAAATTGTTTTTCCATTTGCATGAGCACCTCTGTGTTCTCTGGTTTGTTTTTGTCTTCATCCCCCTGCCAAGCATCTGCCCTGATTTGTGCTGCTCAGAAAGTTTGAGCTTCTTTGTAGTGTAATTAGGTGTGTCAAATCAAGGCAAATTTTGAACAGGATTTGTGAAAACATAGCCTTACTCAGAGTTCAAGATGCAGGAGTTCTTTTAATAAAAATAACCTGTTGTCACTTTCACTGGGAGTTTTCTATTTGTCACAGACAAGTGGGCAAGAGGGTTTTTCATACTGATTTAATCTTATCAGGTGAAAGGGCAGAGAAGCTAAAATTGAAAATTACAATTGCAATTTCACTTTCCTGTAATTTTTATTATATGAAGACTCCATCATGAAGGGAAATTTTGTTTCTAACAAAGACTGTCAGTGTATGTTTTTGATAATATATTCAAGCAATGTGTAATAATTGCTTTTTGGCTGAGTGGCAGCTATTGTTGATTGCTCGTAAAGTAATGTTTGGGTCTTGCCTTGCTTTAGAAACTTCAGATTTGAAGATGAATTTGTAAATATTCCTCAAAGTATTGCGCAGATAAGTAAAGAAGCTGGTGTGGAAAATTTCATTCATATCTCTCACCTGAATGCTAGCATGAAGAGTCCCTCCAAATACCTCAGGAACAAAGTAAGTCTGGAATCCACTTAAATGTATTTCCTGAGAACCTACTTTGTGTTTGGTTTGGTTTTGGGGTTTTCTTTGCGTTTTTTTGGGGGGGTTTTTTGGGGGTTTTTTTTTCCTCAGCTGGGGCTGTGTGAAGGACATCAATGTATGAATTTACTACAGGCTGTTTTCTGCAGCTGAGAAATGTTTGGGCTTTCTGTGAGATCTTTATCTTAGTGCAGCATCTCGAGTATCAAGTGGCTTAGATATAAATAATTTTTCTGCGACTTATGGCATCATTTCTTTCAGTTCTGTAGTCAAGGATGCCTTCTGTTATGAAAGGCATCCACTTCTGCTTGGTTGAGCATGGATGTAATGAATGTGTGTGTTTTAATTGATAGGCTGTTGGAGAGGGGGCTGTGAGGGAAGAATTTCCAGAAGCTGTAATTTTGAAGCCCTCTGAGATGTTTGGGAGAGAGGACCGATTTCTCAATCATTATGCAAGTAGGTACTCTTGGAATAATAAACCCATGTATGCTTTGTGTAAGTGCCTGTAGAGAACAGAGAGAAAATGGGATTTGCTTCTGAAAAGCAGACAGGTGTGTTCTTATCAGCAATGTGTGGAATATACAGCAACATACTAAATTCTCACCTCTTGACAAAATTATTTCTCAGTCTAGTTAGATGTTGCTCTTTGTTTTTATTTTTGTAATCATTTTATTTTGCGGGGGGTGGTGGTGTGTACTGACCCACTCTACGGAAACAGCAAATGCAGCCCTCTCATTAATTACTGTTAATACGAAAACTAAATGTGTAGTGGAGTCAAATGTCTTGGTTGTTCTGGTACTGAAAGGATTCCTAGATTCTCTTTTTTTCCATCAGACATGCGCTGGTTTGGTGGTGTCCCTCTTGTTTCTCTGGGCAAAAAAACAGTGAAGCAACCAGTCTATGTAAGTTTTCCATGAAATCCCAACCCCGAATCCTCCGTAGGTAGATGTGTTGGTCTGTAAACCACCTCTGAAAGAAGAGTGTATGCATGTATTCCTGTTTTCTCTTGGTAACTTGTCAGAATTTGTTCCTCACAGGTGGTTGATGTAGCAAAGGCAATTATTAATGCAATTAAAAATCCTGATGCAAAAGGAAAAACATATGCCTTGGCTGGGTAAGTCACTTTTTCTGATTCTAATTATCTGTAGTACATCTTTTTGGTGTCATTTTTTGGCATGCTGTGCAGTACGTTTAATTTCTCCATCCATGCACACAGTTTGAGCTGCAATAAATTCCACCTCCTTTTTGGGAGGAAAAATGGCTCAAGCTCTTACTGTGAGTACTTTGAAAATCCTAATCTGGGTCCCACTGCATTTCATCTGATGTATGTGCACACAAAGAAGTAAGCAGCTCAGGAAACATGCTAGACAGTATGGATTTGGGGAAAATTCTGGTAAAGTTGTGTGGAAACCACCTGGAATTAGAATGGCTTAGAGGCAGTGGATCTACGGTTAGTAACTGGATTTACCGGTTGCCCAGAGAAGCTGTGACTGCCCCATCCCTGGAAGCATTCAAGGCTAGGTTAGACAGCGCTCTGAGCAACCTGGGATAGTGGAAGGTGGGGCTGGAATGAGATGGTTTTTAAGGTCCCTTTCAACCCGATCTATTTTATAGTTCTCTGATCTCTTGGAACTTTTCTGGAGAACACGTCAGTTGAAGGCCCATTTTTCATGCTTGTAACCTTAGACCTTCTCATCTGTGAGATCCTGCATTTCTCAAACTGTTCAGCAGTGTGCTCTTGTGATGTCATGGAGCTTTTCAGAATGTTTTGGAATGGCAGCGAATTGCCTGGAAGGCCAAGGGAGATACCTGACAGCTCAGTCTGAGCACATCTAGAAAGCCTAAAATGCCAAGGCAGGATCTGAACAAGAAAGGAATCAGAATTCCTAGTGGTTTGTGTTACTCTTAGGCAAGTGGATGGAAGACTGACTGCTTCATTCTCTCTGTCTCGAGAGAGGGGGAATGCATTTTTTGGACAGTTCATCTTGCTTTTAAATAGAACAAGTTACTCTTAGTCAAGTAAAGGCAAGTGAATCAATTTCCCTGCAGCCATTTCCTACCAAAGATGCGATGTCTTGTTAATAAAGCATCCTTAATTCTCCGTTTGATTTCTGGCTTCCAAGTGGGCTTGAACAAACTCCGGTCACTGTGCTGGAAGTCTTTGAGTTCAGAATTGGAGCCAGCATGGAAGGAGGCACATTCAGTTGTGCTTTCAAAGCACACAGAAACACTTCATCCAGTGTGGTTGTGGTGGGATAGCCTTGGCCAGCAGCCAAATGCGCACTGTTCCTTTCTGCTGAATCTTCTGTGCTTTTCCCCAGCTCCAGGATGGGCCCTTCCATAGGCTGCAGTCCTCCAGGATAAACCTCCTCCCTGTGAGCCACAGGGGAATCTCTGCTGGCAAATTATTTGGATTGAAGAAACAGGCTTTTTGTAGCCTTGGGGGTGGAGGGTTTAAAATTGTTTTTCTTTGGTGCTAATATTGCAGTGTAGCTGACTGAGGTGTGATGCTTGCTGTGTTCCCTTCTAGCCCTCACCGGTACCTCCTGTACGACATGGTTGAGTACATCTACGCTGTTGCCCACCACCCCTTCATTCCCTACCCACTGCCACGGCCTCTCTACCAGTAAGTGGGACCCTAATTCAGAAAGCTCTTGGCAGCACAGAAGAATAAATACATGTTGCATGGGTTATTTAGTCTGCCCAGTTGTTATTAAAGCGGTGGGTCTGCAGAAGTTGCCTTTCCTAAGGTACTTGTTCGCCAGTTTTGAGCCTTCAACTCGGGGACAGGCCTGCATTTGATGAGCTGGTACATGAAATGCATGCTTGCAGTGAGCTTAACATAGCTGTTCATTCCAGAGTCATTTCTCCCTGACATCTAGGGACAGGATGAGAGGACATAGCCTCAAGCTGCACCAGGGGATACTCAGGTTGGACATCAGGAAGAATTTCTTCACAAAAAGGGTGGTTGAACATTGGAATGGGCTGCCCAGGGAGGTGTTGAAGAAACAACTGGACATGTCACTCAGGGGTCTGGTCTGGTTGACAAGGTGGTGATAGCAAAGGTTCGACTTGATCATCCTGGAGGTCTTATCCTAAGTCATTCTGTGATTGAATGGCTTTGCTGAGCCAAGAAGTAGCAAAATGTCCTAATTCAGTAAAATTAGTAGCAAACCAAATGATTTTTAACAGTACCACAGGGAAAATCTGTGTGTATGTCGCTGACTGCAGGCCCTGACAATTTTTTTTTTGCACAATCTTAAGGATCTGCTACTGAGCCTGGGCCTGATCCTTAGGGAATAATCACATCTTTTTGAAGAGCTACCCCAAACAATAAATGCCATTTCAGAAGTGGCCCTCAGCACGATGGGGCTGTGTTACTATTTGGCATACTGGTCCTCCTCATTTTTAGTACAATGGAAATTATCAAGCTTAATCAGTCACCAGAGTTAGAACCTTCTTAGCAGTATGACTCAGCATTGGATCCATGGAAATACTGATGGATAACACTTAGAACATCCTAAAGTGTTGTGGCTGTTCCTGTATTGGCTGCAAGAGGCACCAGGCACATGGGTCTGGTGACACAGAGCAGCTTGTTAGAAAGGTGCTATGTGGGTGCTTCTTAGTTTCATTCACATTTGCTGCAGTCCATGTTATGCTTTTCTATTTATGGGCTAAACTAAGTGATAGTTCATATTTTTGAAAAAAGAATGCACCTAAAAGGCAGATGAGCCTGATTGTGTTTATGCAGTAACTCAGTAACACCCTAATTTGCCAAGTGAGCACTTCAGCAAGAGGTCCTGTTCAGTGAGAGATTCTGTTGTTGGTCCCAAGACACTGAGCAAGAACTGTAGCGTTATTTTCTTTTCCCTCTCAGATTTCCTTTCTTTCAAGGGAAACTTCATTTGTGAAAACTGCAGATAGCCGAATCCTCACCCTTTTTATAGATTGCTCCAGATGCTACCAGCTTGTTTGTGTTGCTGATAACTCATTTAGTTGTCAGCAAGTCTGTTTTCTCCTGGAGGCATTGAATCCAACGTTGTGACTAATTGGATTGCTGCCTACACTGGCAGGGACCAGAGTTTGAATGAAAGGCAGGGGTAAGACTCAGCCCTCTGGTGTGTGGGGAATTGGATGGGGTATTTACTTTCCCCACCCACTAATGCTCATTTCAACTTCTAGAGATCTTCTTCTCCAGTCCATCCAAAGTAAAATAATATAAGATCCAATAATTCAGGAACAGTTAATTACCAGAAACACAACTAAGAACTTGGTGGCTGGCACATGTAGTGCTTTAATGAACTCAGAGCTTGCAAGAACAGCTTCAGAACAAGCTCTTGCTCACCATCTATTAAGTCTGAAATAATTTTACCAGATTTCTGTGGATCTGAATAAATGACTGCATTTTTGCAATATTTCTTCTGTTCACAGTTTAGTTGCAAGATTCTTTGAGATGAATCCGTTTGAACCATGGTTGACACGGGACAAGGTGGATCGGGTAAGTGTGGGACGAGCCAAAAATCCCTCTTGGGAAATATTTCATTGAGCATTTGTAACTCCCACTTGAGCTTTACATTCCCCAAAACCACATGGAATTGAAAACAGCCAAAAGTAGAGGTTGGACGAGCAAAGTGAGGAGGGCAGTGCTCCCCACTCTTAGTCTGTTTATGTACCTCTAGATGCACTAAAATCACTTCCATCATCCAGGGAATGGTGTTTTTAACAACTGAAGTTGAACTGACACCCCGCACACATTCCAAAATCTCACTTAACATTCAAGTGTGTTTCCTGGGAGAACGTTGCCGCTTCATGTTTATTCCTGACTTCTCAGAGTGTTTCATCGGGGGTGGAGAAATAAGTTGCAAAGAACGAACTACAAGCAAGGAAAAAGTAGGAATTGGCAAGTATTAGTGTCAAAATTTGGCATATGTGTAGGCTAGCAAAGAGTCATGTACATTCCCTAAACTTTCTGCTTTCTGAGTTATGGAGTGACTCTTCCACCTGTTCTGCAGCATTGGAATTTCAATATATTTTGTTATAGCACAATATCAATAGCCTACTTAACCTGATTGTCCCCCAGGATATAATTGTAACATCTCCAAAAACCTTTCTTCAGCTGCCTTTGTAGTTTCTTCCATTACATTTCATAAAATAAGCCTGCACCAAATCACTAAAACTGCTGCAAGTCAGCTATAACATAGGTAGTGTAAGAGGGAGTTTCTGCATGTCACTTCTGGGTCTGATTGTTCCTCTTTCCAAACTTTTCTTCCTTAAATAATCTGTACAATATTAGATGTGTTTGATTCAAAAGACCTTTCAAGGAACACCAGCATACGAGAAATCTCTGTTTTCTATGGGTTGCATATATGGTAATAGAATTAGCTATGGTAATAGAATCAACTATTTGTCTAGAGCCATGTTCTAAACCATAAACAGAGCAAAACTGTCTACCAGAGGTGATAATTCAACACATTTTCTTGACAAATCATAATATCCATAATTGGAGTTCAAGTAGTCTTGGAGTTCCACTTAATTTTGCTGTTGTGATGCAGTAACCTCCCTGATAATGTATGGAGAATAAAGGAAGGCCCTTCCTGCATGGTATTTATTCCTGAATTAAAGCCTGGAGGACTTCTTGCTGGATGCCGAATACCTCCTGTTGAAGGTCTTGGTACTCAAGATCTTGTGTAATTATGCCACAGTTCTCTTTGAATCTTTCTTCTTCTTCTCCTTCTTTTGGCAGGAGAATAATTGCATTGGGTGTAAAGCTGTTCATTTCAAATGAATTATCTTTTTTTTTCCTTACCCTCCCCATTCTTGTTGAAGTTTCACACAACAGACATGACATTTCCTGACCTTCCTGGTTTTGAAGAGCTGGGGATTGAACCAACCCCCCTGGAACAAAAAGCCATCGAAGTTCTGCGCCGTCACCGCAGGTTCCGCTGGTTGGACGCTGAGCTGGAGGAAGCAAAGCCGAAAACACAGCCCATGTAACAGCTGGCAAGGGGGATACTTCAAGCTTCTGAAACTTCCTTTGGATGACCCAACTTATTTGGAGAATTGTGTACATACTGAGTAAAATGTATTAATCATGTAAACTGTATTTCACCAGTGTTGTCTTTTGAGTTAAGGGGGAACTGTCACTGCAACGTGGATTTTCTCTCTGCCACAGAAGCAAATAACAGTTGCTTAGCTGGTGAGCACTGTAATGTTTAGAAGGTTGGGACTAGAGGGAATATGCCTTAACACTTGTCCCTTTCTCCCTTGGCTCTCAAAGAAAGTGTATCACTGAGCTTTAGGTGCTCAGTAGTTTCAAGAGTGTTGCAGTTTGGGACTAGGTCATCCAGAACATGCCCTTTCCAGTAGGAATTGCTGGGAATGCTGCCTATTCAGACTACGAGATCTCAGAGAAAGCCCTGGTTTTAAGTTTTTGACTCTTATGAGCTAGGTTTTCTCCGCTGAACAGGGCTCTTAAAGAAAGCCTCAGCCTCCTTTCATGGAGTTGTAGAGAGCCACAAAGTCACTGAGCCTCATTTTCCGCAGGTTAAACATCCCCAGCTCCCTCAGCTGATTGTTCTAGCCAGAGAACAGAATCTCTCTTTCTGTATTGCCAAAGTACAATGAAACTCCTAGGCAAAGTGTTTCTCAGATTTCAAGAGCTTCCACATCAAAACTGCTGCTGCTAATGTTTACTCTGTGAGAAAGGGGTGGGCTCTTGTGAGTGTGAGTTTTTTGGTCCTGTCTTTGAAGGAAATATTAAATTTGGCTCTCTGATGGATTGTTTATTTTTCTTTTGATAACATAAGTTCAAAAGCTAGGGTAAACTGGATGTAAAGTGCATATTGTTAGTAATTTGAGCATAAACTTTTATTATTTTTGACTGCCAACTTTTCTCTATCAGACCCTAACTCTGTAGTCTCATTAGCACTCATTTGCTAAGTGTGGCCCTGATCTTGATTTATTGCACATTGCTCACATCTTGCTGTGAATGCACTTGTGTTCCTGAGCTGCTTCAGAAGAGTACAGAGAGATGCAATTATCATATAGCCCTGCACAACTAACGAGCAGTTTCCATTTTCAGGTAGCAAAGTGCTGCAGGAAAAGCTGGCAAAGGCAGTGTTGGAAATGGAGGTGCCAGTTCTGGAAATGTTTACCATGGTACAGTGATTTATTTTCCCCTCATTCAAAGCACAGCTTTTCCAGTTGCACCACTGAGCTTTCCTGCAGGATCTTAATTCAGACAGCCATTAGAGAGTGGGAAAGGGGTGAATATCCATGAGAAATTTACTTGAAGCAGCTGTTCCGCGTCAGGAATATGGGTAAAGTGGAGCATCACACCACAATACTTTGCCTTACACAGCACTTCCCCTTCCCACCTTGCAGAAACTACTCTGTGATTTCTCCTTAGTTCCCTTCCTGAAGCAATTCCTTTATTTTGTAATACAGCCCTGAGTACAGAATTGCTGTAATCCATAGAATTGCTAAGGTTGGAAAAGACTTCCAAAATTGTTGAGTCCAGTCTTGGGTTACCACCTTGACAATTACAACAGAGCACTGAGTGCCACACCCAGTGGTTTCTTGAACACTTCCAGGGATGGGGATTCCACAGTGTCCCTGGGCAGCCCCTTCCAATGCCTGAGCAGCCTTTCTGTGAAGAAATTCCTGCTGACGTCCAACCTGAACCTCCTTTGGCACAGCTTGAGCCTGTTTCCTGTTGTCCTGTCTCTTCTTATTGGGAGCAGAGCCTGACCCCCACCTGGCTGCCCCCTCCTGTCAGGGAGTTGTTGAGAGCCAGAAAGTCCCCCCGCGCCTTTTTTTCTCCAGGCTGAGAAATACTTCAGGGTTTCTCCAGTTGCTTAGAGGGCAGATTTTAATGACTGAAAGGAGCATTCATGCCGGCAGTAATTATTCTGTAGTTACTTCTCTCTCTCTGCTCTTACTCTTTTCCCTCTGCCCTAAGAAATGCATGTGGATACAATTCTGTGAGATGAGATCAGAGGACTGATATATTTAAAGCAATCCAAATTTTGAGTAATTAATGACAATATTGTTGCAGCTTCTTTGAGATAGGGGAGCAGAAGGTGAAGGGCACTGACAGAAAAGCAAAGGGAAGCTGGTGGCAGAACTGAGAACAGTGATGATGTGCTGCTATAGGGCTTCTTTCCGGCAACTTACTTCCTAAACACCATTCCTTCTTGGAAAAGCTTAACATCAGCTGAGCATGTTGCAAACTACAGAATGGAAATTGCCTTTCTCATTGTCACTAGGGAATGTTAGGGATTTTGTTACCGAGATTCTGGTTTGAAGCAGCACATGGAATACACAGCTGGGAAAGCATCTCTAGCAACACAGACCTGGCTTGCACTGAATCGCCAGTAGTCGGAGCTGCTGCTTAGACAGTCCTGATCCCAGTTTTGCATTCACCTCTTCTGGTGCCTCCTTCCCCAACATTCATTCTCTGGGCTGATACAGCTGATTAAAAAACCATTAAAATACCTCTCTCAAAAGTTTTTTGTGTATACACATCCAAAGGGGAGTGGTCAACAGCTTACTGTCCTGATGGACATCGGAGTCAAGTGGTGTCCCTCGGGAATTCAGGCTGGGACCTGTGTTATTTAATACCTTTTTAATACCTTTTTTAATGATGAAGCCAAAGGGATCGAGTGTACCCTCAGGAAGTTTACAGATGACACTAAAGCAAAGTTGTCATGCCTGAAGGACAGGAAACCGTGCAGAGGGACCTGGCACAGGTTGCGCAGAGAAGCTGTGGCTGCCCCATCCCTGAAAGCATTCCAGACCAGGCTGGATGGGGCTCTGAGCAACCTGGGTTAGTGAGATGTGTCCCTGCCCATGGCAGGGGATTGGAACAAGATGATCTTTACCCTTCCAAATCCAACCATTCTGTGATTCTGTGATTTTGGCAACTGAGGTGCATGTTCCTTGCTTTAAAACCATTGAGTTCACTTGTCTCAAGATTATCCCTGAATCCTGCTATTGCAAACCTCCTCTACATGGAGGAGATGCCTCTCAGCTTCCTCGCCCTGGGCAAAGGAGTCTGTACCAAGAAACAGAATCTCAGTTCTGCCAGAGGAGCACCTCAGGTGCTGTAAGGGATTTGTCCAACTGCCTGCACCTGAGGAGCCTTTCAAGCATGCTCAGGTGTGACTGGAGGGAAGAATGGGGGCAAAGGTGCCAACAAACTGCTTAAAGCAGCCCTAGGTGGGGGTGCTGCATGGTAAGGAGTCAGTTTGGCTCTGGCAGTGGTGGTTGTGCAAACTCTGGTGAGTTGCTGCTTCCCTTCAGCCAGCAGTGCCTGTGGTAAGTCACTCTTTTGCCTTTTTGTTACCTGAAATATTTGTTGTGGGCTTTACAGATTCAAGAATGGATGGTTTTGCAAGCTGAAGCTTCAGTGAGCCATTGAAGAATTCTCCCCTGGAGACATCTTGTTTCTTCTGGGTTTGTATCTTGTGCTTGGCTTCTCAGGGCTATAATGGCATCAGTGCCTCATTTTGTCCCTATTAAGGTGTTTGTGTTGTCTCTCTGCTATGGAATTAACTGGTGTGTAAGGCTTAAATTTATGTTCTAGTCTTTCTGTGAGTGGGTAAGATGCAGGTTTTGCTCTCTGTGAATTTGTCCCGTCTGTGGCCAACAGGACTTTCTGAGAGAAGGATGGACAATAGGAGCACATACGCATTCTGTGGGTACCATTTCCTTAGGAAGTTCACTTCTAGCTAATGTTGCTGTTAATTAAAATAAAGCTGATGCTGCCACTGCATTTTTTTGAACCTCTGAAGTCTGAGAGCAGCCTGGGCAAAGCAGAGGTTGTATCCCAAGAATGTGTCAGAGCAGTAATTTAGTAACACAACTGAGTGAAAATGAAAACAAAAGATGCTTGCCTGTTTCCAGTTTTGCCAGCATTTTTCTTACCTTTTCCTCCCACATACTCACCATGCTTTATACCCTTAAGTTGGGCTTGGGTTGGAAAGAAAGAGCCACTCATTTTTCCATGTTTGTTGTCCCCAGACCACCTTATTCCTTTCTTTTGCTGCCTTTAGGGTTTTCCCAGCCTGAGCTTCAGGGCATTTATGAATCTATAACAGAAGAAGAAGAAACTCACATCTTTGTGTCTTCTTGAAACGAGAAATATCTAGTTATACAGCATAAATTAAAGAACAATCCCCTTCCCTATTAATTAACTTTTACTCTAAATATTTGAAATTTTTCATGCTAGTCTTCAAAAACTGGCTTCAGTCTATTTGAAATTCCTAATCTGACTTACTCAGGCCACTGACTTAATTTTAGAGCCACAGACTCATCATCCCTGGGCAGCCTATCCCAATGCTTGATAACCTTTTCTGTGAATAAATTCTTGCTGAAAAGGAGAACATTCAGAGATGCTTCCCTCCTTGGCTGTGTGCTCAACTTGCTTGGCTTTACTGTGTGTGCAGCAGGAACCCACCTTGGGAGAAAGAATTTGAAAAGGAAGAAAAGGTTTTATTCAGTAGTGTCCAGCGGAATGGAAAGAAGAGCTGGTCTGGAGACAGGAACTTTTTAAGGGCCTATTAACTGCCAGTTTCTTTAAGGGAAAACTAACTAAGAGAACAAACAATAATTTGATCTGTTGCTGAGGGATTTGATTAGTTCTGATCAAACCTTGTGTGGTGAAACTGTGATAATCAATAATGAGATTTTTTTTTTTAAACCACACTGCTTTCATTCACTTTTTTTTTTGCTTGACTTCTCTAAAGTCAGGAGATAAATTTAGATTTACCTTTTCATTTTCCTCCCTCTTTGTGAAACTGCAACCCTGTTGAAACATCAAGTGTGCTTGTTTTCAATGGGGTATAGAGCCCTGCTTGCATCAACTGTGCTCCAGTCAGGACCAGTGGGCAACATTGAACCAAATTGTTCTTTGAATTTCATCTGTCTCTTGTTAAAAGCAAGAGAAGAAAAATGGTAGTTTTCAGAAAGTTAGATGATTTACTGTTGGTTTCACCTGTTTGTCTCTATTTCTGTCCATATCACAGCACAAAGTATTCCATTCCTATACAAAGTACATGTAGGTCCCTTCATTCTCTGATTCAATTTTTTTTTAATTTGGTTGATGTTCCTGGGCTTTGCTGATGCTATTAACCTGCTGTATATCTCTCTCCCTGTACCCATTTTCCAGTGCAGTGCATTTTGCATTAATTTTCTGGTACATAACCTGAGGTATTTTTTAAATATTCAGCAGACTGGGAGCCTTTTTCCCTTGTGCTGAGATCCAGGTAAGGTGAGGACAGGACATTCACCAGCTTGGCAGTTAATTACCAGCACTGAGAGTGCTAAAGGGCAGAGCTCCTCACGGTCAGCCACCCAAAAGCCCTCAGTAAACTGTGGAAGACCAAATGCTGCCAGTGACAGGGAGGGTCCATCAATTCCATAGGGCAGATCAGGGTCATATCCCATCCTCTGTTCCTGGAATCTGGGGCTTTGCATGGAGCTTCCTGCTTGGAACCAAGCACTGACAGTACCTGGGTGTTCAGCTCAGCTTTCTGTAGCAAATATGATTTTAGCAATTGTTTTATACTTCCCTGACACCAGCAGATTCTGTCTTCAGTTATCAGTCACGGCTGTAATCTCAGATTAGATTTCAAACCGCGTTTTTTCTGATTTTCGGGTGACTCGGCGTTACTTCAGAGCATGTTCTTCCATCTATTCACTGTGAATCTACTTGGAGTCCCTAGTTCTCCCAGACAAGGCAAAATGGTACCTGGCAGTGTGTGTTTGCCTGCAGAATTCCCCAGAAATGTGCCATCTGTTTCCAAGTGCCTAAAGGATCAGCGGTAATGGCAGTAGCTTTGAAACTGAAACCACACCTTACTTGAGCCCTGCTGTGGTGGGCACACAGAGCTCTGAAGTCAGTGCTGGCTTCTCATTCCATTTGTATTCCTCTTGCAGTGGTTCAAAAGAGATTTGCAAATGTAGGTCAGTTCTGTGTGGATTGTTTAACAGGAATTCTCCATGGAAGTGTTATTTATGCAAGTGTCAGGACTCAAACCTGGGAGCTCCATGGTGCAATGGCACACATCTTCCAGCTACTGCTTCTGTGGGGAGTTTGATAAAGGGGAAATTCTTGTTGTACGCAGGCAGTTTGAGGAGGTATTACCAATTTGCTATAATTCAAGGAGTAGTGCTACTAGTATAATTACTAGTATAATTGAAGATGCTGTGCTAGAGCTCTATGCTGACAGCCACATCCAAAAAAGGCGGAAACAATTATTTGCAAACCTTTATGAGCAACTCCATAGCATTGCCCAAGTTTGTTTTTGCACGTCCTTTAGACTTTGAACTTGTGTGTCTGCTGGATTTCTTTTTTCTGTTGAAGGGGTGCAGGTGCCATTAGTGTGGATGGACTGAGGCTGGCTCCTTCTTTACCCTACCCAAGAAATGTTCCCTAATGTGTTCATCTCAGTCTGCATCGAGTTCCATGTCTCTGGGACTGGCATGCAAGTCAGCTGGTTTAAGTAATAGCACACTGTGCTGCAATCTGCTGCATAATTATACACTTAATTAGATTCACAGTTTGCTACCTATGTCACACTGTGACAGGGCTTGCTGCTCTTTAGGGAGGGCAAAAAAACCTCGTTTGCTTATAGCTCAGAAAAGCATCATAACAGTTGATTTTCTCCCTGAAGGTTTGAGTTCCTCTTAGAAGAACCTGCAGAACAGATTAAAGCTCAAGTAATTAGTGTTTATTAAATGTCAGTGGTGAACACCCCCCAATTAAAATAGGCCTTTGGGCTTGCAGGGGAAAAGCCCTGAGAATAAGATGATGATGACAAACACACTTAGAGCTATCGGATAAGCAGAGAGGAAATTTCAGTGTGTCAGTTCTGAGGGACCTGTGATTGTGAGGTCTTACATGACCATCATAGATGGCCTGGGTTGGGAGGAACCTTACAGATCATCCAGTTTCAACCCCCTACCATGGGCAGGGACACCTTCCACTGTCCCAGGTTACTCTGAGCCCCCTCCAGCCTGGCCTGGAACACTGCCAGGAATCGGGCAGCCACAGCTTCTCTGGGCAACCTGTGCTAGGGCCTCACCACGCTCACAGGGAAGAATTTCTTCCCAATATCCCATCTAAACCTGCTCTCTGTCAGAGTGAAGCCATTCCCCCTTGTCCTGTCACTCCAGGCCCTTCTCAAGGGTCCCTCTGCATCTTTCTGTAGGCTCCCTGGAAGGAGCTTCAGACCCTGGAAAGCCACAATGAGGTCAATATCTCATGAGGTGAATCATCTTCACACAGGGTAACCATATTCTTACTTGTTATTCTACAAAATCTCTTGTGGTGTTACATTTTAGTTAAACGATGTGCTCTGTCTCACCCCTCGAAAATGTACGGTTAATTCCAAGCCTGCGATCCTCCCTTGCCTATCATGTACCTGCAATCCCATTGGCCCAAGGCTCATTCCGCGCCCACTTTGAATCTCCCTGTTAAGCTGTGCGGGGGAGATCAGAGACTGTCTCTTGGCACTTTTCTCCCTAGGCTCTCCCTCTCTTCCCCTCCCTCCCCCTTCCCCCCTTCTCCCTCAGAAGCTGTGCTGCTCCCGAAGGTGGGACCCCCAATAAACCCTCATCTAATTAGCACCCTCAGAAGCCGCCTGGTAGCCTGCTGCTACCAGTGAACATACAGCTTTGGGGGCCTCTCGAGGATCCCCCAAATGAACAGCAACAATATCTCTCCTCAAAGTATCTTCCTTATACATGTTTAATCTGCCTTAAAACTCTGTGATGAGCACTGCTTGTGTGTGTCAGCAAATATGAAAGAGCCTTCATTTACCGTTATTCCTTTTAAACAATATAGTATTTTGGAATGGAAGTATCTGTGGGGCTCTGAGCAGCATGGTCTAGTGGAAGGTGTCCCTTCAATTGCAGAGCTGGATGATCATTCAATCCTTCCAACACAAGCAATTCTATGATTCTATAAGTATGTCATTTGATCCTCCACAGAGCAATCCTTCCATCCTTCTCTGTGAAATGAGATGAGAAAATGGGCATAAAAATTTTATTTCTCATCCTGTTTGTCCTCTTCCTTTCAAGATAGAAACCTTAGAAATGTGTGACTGCTCAAAGCCTCCACAGATGGGCTGTTTCCCTAAGCATGATGCTGCAACAGTGCAGCATTTCAGGGACTGTGTCAAGCTGTCCACACTTGTAAGTGTTCAGAAACATAAGCCAACATCTCCCTCTGTAGGGGAGGAGTCCTTCACAACATCTTGCTGCTGCAATTATGGCAGATTGCGTTTGCACAGACCCTCCTAAGATACTGTGAAGTTGGTTATTTTGCATTTCACTGAGCAATGCCAGGATTACGAGCCTATGCTGTTAATTAGGAAAGTGGTCGTCCCTTGGCACTGGTGAGGCCACACCTTGAGTGCTGTGCCCAGTTTTGGGCCTCTCACTTCAAGTAAGGTCCCTTCTGTTCACACCATCCCAGCCTCTTTGCTTGATAACCCCATACACCATTTCTTCAGCAAACAGCTGGTCACTCTCTCCCTCCTCCACCATTCTTAGTTTAAAATTCTCCTCAGCAGGTTGGACAGTTCTCTGTCTTGGGTTTTTTAACTCTGGTGTTTTCATCACCTCAAAAAGATTACTAAGAGCAGGAAAGATTCAGTAAACTTTGACCTAATAATAATAATAATGCCTGTGCAAGTGTTTCATGCCTCTGCCCTGTAGCAGTTTCCCATAATGCTGTTCAGGGTAATTTCTCATGCCAGCACAGTGCACACAGCCCATAAATCTTGCAATGGAAGAACCACTCTAGCTCTGTGTCTGAAAAGGGCTCCTTTGCCTCCTGCTTGTGGAAGGCTGTTCCAGAACTTCATAGTTCTAATCCTTAGAAACTTCTCCCCAGTTTTCAGCCCACATCTTCCCTCAAAGAGTGGAGATAAACAAGTCCATATGTTCTTCTTAAGCCAGGATTTTCTTTTAGCTTAGAAATTTCTCTCCTTTGTATTTTTCCCTCCTGAAAAATACAAAAAAGAAGCTGTCAACTTCAACTTCTTAGCAATTTCATTTTCAACTTCATTTTCTCAGGCAAGACAAAGTAAGCTTTTTTTTTCTTAGTTTCTTTTCATTCTAAGGATTTTCTTAGCTGCCTTCATAGTTTTGTCCTGTTCATCTCTCGTAGTCATCCTGTAATCAAGCAGCAAATGGAGCCTTCATTCTTTTTCAGTCTGAACAAGTAACAGAGGAGAAATTCTGTTCGATCTCTGAATAGACAGTTTACTTGATGTATTTCATGTGATTTCTATAATTATATATTTTATTCCTTTAAGTCACCCAACTTTTTTTACTGATTTCCCAGCCTTTCTGGAAAAGCCTGATTTAACAAACTAGTGATATGGCTCTTCATTGTCATGGCTATATAAGCAGCATTTTAGAAGTGATATCTGGAGTAGAAACTATCAACTATTTCTGGCAATGAGAATGCAAAACCAAGCAGCCAGATCTCCTTGTCTTTTCCATTTAAATAACAGATATTTTATGCAAGACACTGGGGGGGACGGGGATGGGACGACAACAACAAAAAAACTGAAAATATATAACTGCTTAAAGAATAGAAAGGGCAGGAAAAAGTTTCTCTCTATTTCAGATGGGAATATAGGATGGTCCTCAGCTTTGAAAATAAGGTTAAGGAAATGTGCAAATTGGCACCTACCTGAACCAGTTTTGGAGTTTAGGGAGAGTGTGTTTCAAGGTTGAATGAAGTGCCAATGGAGTCCACAGGCAAGGACATTTCATTTTATAGTCAATAGGACTGAGAATTTTTAGAAGGAATTATGATTTTTGCAAAATTTGCTTCCAGCCAGTCTCAAAGCTTGAAGTCCTCTGGCTCCTGCAGAGCATGGCTCTAGAGCAAATGTGTGGCTATGTCCAGAGCACAGGCAGGGGGTCTCCTGATTCCCTTCTTCACAGCACAAGCCCTGGCAGGTTTTGGATGAAGAAAACCTATGCTGTTCTTGAACATGAGGCACTTCAGAGCTAGGTAAGGCTCAGGACAGTGTGAGAAGCTGCTGCTCTCAGATGGATGCTGCACAGCTCAATGAGCAGCCTCAAGCCAGCTCTCAGGGGTGAAATGTGGGAAAATAAGGTAAATGCATTCCTTAGTGTGGAGCTATGAGAGTGGGAACTCTTACCAGCCAAGTGGGGGAGTCCCCCAGTTGCCAAAAGGGACACAAGTTTGGAGGTCATTGTGAGTTTAGCTGAATGTGAGGCAGTGGTTCAGCCAGGTGAGTCCAGTACAAGTGTAGTAAACACAAAGCCAAGCACTGAAATATTGCAAGACTTTAGGAAACATTCAGAAAACAGAGGCCTTGCTGCTTTGTGTCTCTGGTAGTTTTGCATTACCTAAATTCCTTCCTAACCTGGAGATTTGTCTCCAGGTAGGTTTGAAATTAGAGAAAATGTTACTGATTTTAGATTTTTGTCCAGGTTTACAGCTGTGCACAGCTCTAGTCTAGATAGAGTTGTGTGAGAAGTAAAAAGTTCTGAGCCTGCAATTTCAGGTCTGTGGTGAGGCCTCCTGTGTCTTCTCTGGTGTGATAAAGGGAAAAAGGTTTTCATCGTGAGAGTTGTTCACTGGTGGTAAAGCTTCAAGAGACAGTGAAATCCTCATCCTTGGAGAGTCTCAAAGCTAGGTAATTTTTCATGGAATCATATCAAGAATGGCTTGGCTTTGAAGGGAACATTAAAGACTATCTAGTCCAAGCTGTGGTTACTGTGCTGGATCACTGGGAACCAAGCAGTGGGCTCTCCATCTCTGTGTGTGGATGGTGTGCACCCAAAGGTGTTACCAGTCTAAAAAGAGCCTGAAGATATCTCTAGATCACAATTTAGACAGCTTTGGGACCTGCCTTTGGGATACAGGGAGGTGAATTTCACCCAGGAGCTGGAGTTCCTGTGCCTGCTAGCTTCATCCTTAAGCCAGGACAAGCGCTGCACTTTGAAAGGGCTCTCCAGCACCCTCCAAGGAAAACCAGATTTGATGGAGAGGAGGAGCTGGTCAGCCATCGTCTTCAATTTAAGAGATTTTCTTTTCTCTGTGGCTGTTTGTGTTTCTTTTTAATCACTTGAAACTGGCATGGGACTGCTCTGCCTCGGCTGCTGCTTGTCTTGAGATTTGTGAGGATTGAGCTGTGAATTAGGACTGGTCAGTGTTGAAGTGCTTTTTCATCCAGGAGGTTCAAGGCACCTGGCTGAACTTCCAAACTAATCTCCTTAGTTCCAGCATGGACCCTGAGGAGAGATGTTCAATCGAGAAATTCCACATGAGCTTCAGAATTCATTGATGGCAGGGCTGATTTCTTTGTTTTCTTTTTCCATGCAAAAGTGCCCTTTCCCCAAAAATTTTCCATGAAGTTTCGTAGTTTTTTTTTTCCTTGTTAAACTTTTCCACATCTCATTTTAAGCATTTTAAAATAAAGTGGGGTTCCCCCTTTCTTCTGTCCTAAACAACGCTGTAGTTGAGAAACTAAGCCTTTTATTACAGAAAAATTAAATTTCCAAGTGATATCCTGTGTTTCAGGAGTCATTGTCACCGCCTTGAAATCAATATCTGCCTGTCTGGGGGGGATTTCACCTCTTGTTTCCCCTGTGGTACAGTGTCTTCCCAAATCCTTAGGTCTTTGCAGTTGAAGAAATGCAACTCCACTTGTTCATTGTAAATACTTTTTGAAAATTATGGAGAAAAGCTGCATAATTCATCAGAGAAGAGTTCTGTTTCCTAAATGGTTGAGCTGCATCTCTTCCTACTTCCTACTTCTGTCTATATTCACCCCCTGATTAAAGCCAGGAGCATGCAGTGAGATAGGCAAGGATTTAGCCCCAAATGTGTCTCCCTCGCTTTCCAAAATGTTAACAGAGCACTCACACAAGCTCCCAGCAGGCTTAACATGTGGCCACCCCATAGGAAGAGCCCTTACTGAATTTCTCAGACACAGATCAAGATGCAGGCTCTGTGCTGCTGTCCCTGCTCAGCAGCCCTTGTGTAACCACTGCAAACCTGACATTTTCCTGAGGAATGTGTGTGCAAACACCCAGGGCACACATAAGGGACACCTGAGCACTGGAGCTGATCACATCTTATTTCCTGCACAGGGATGAATTGTGGAAGGATTCTTCTCTGTTAACAAATGTTGAGGGGTTTTTTTTCCCTTTGGAAGGGGAATTTCTAGGCTTTCTCTCCTCTGTGGAAACTTGCTATATCAGAGTGTCCTAGGTTGACTGTATGACTGTTTGGGGGGGGTTCTCTCCCAAATTTGCCCTGAACCAGGACAAATACATCTATTGGCGCCCAATGTGGGGCTCGAGAAAGTGGAAAAAAGCTTTATTGATTGCATGTTGGTTGTGCTTGCTCTGTAGTGAGTTAAAGCAGTCATGTTGCTTGAATTTGTAATGTCTCTTGGGGTGGAGGCCTTCATGTGGTTCTGGTCTATAGACCTTTTTGAAGTTTCAATACCTTTCTGGTCACTGGCATTATTGTCCCTAACACGTAATTTTTACAGTAGAGGGGCACGGATTGGAATAGCTATTGTGCTGGCCTTGGTGATA
>JAYDZK010000056.1:54210166-54229272 GCA_034509185.1 Euphonia xanthogaster | reverse complement strand
GCTGATTAAATCTGCTTTCCTAGAGGAGCCCTTTGGGGGGGGTTCTCTCCCAAATTTGCCCTGAACCAGGACAAATACATTTATGGCTTTCTGGTGCTTTTAGTTGAAATCAGGCAGTGGTGGCACTGCTAGAGAGACAAGGGCAGCTGCTTGGGCAGAGAGAAATCAGGCAGCACTTGAGTAAAGAGCAGTTCTTGGACACTTTTAGCACAGGTCCTGCTCCGAGGCCGTGTTTCATAGCCTCTTTATAGATGTGCTGGCATGTGAGCTGACAGGGAATGAGCTAGTGAGGGTTTCTTAGGCTGATTTGATCCAGGTGCTGCTGATAGTGGCTTAGAGCAACCTTTGTGTCCTCTGGGGGAGCATCAGTCCTCCAGGGGAGTCATTTTCATCTCACGGGTAGGAAAAGTTGTGGGAGCTCAGCTGTCAGTAGTTGGTGCCTCAAGATTCTTTGACAAGGGGTAATTTCACACACACATCTATTCAGTTTGGGAAATTGATTTAAAAATGTTACTATAAACAGGCTCAGTTATTGTAAAATACAGTTTATACCAACATAAACCAAGCCTGCCATGGGCACGGACACCTTCCGCTAGCCCAGGTTGCTCAGAGCACCATCCAACCTGGCCTTGGACACTTCCAGGGATGGGGCAGCCACAGCTTCTCGGCATCCTGTGCCAGGGCCTCACCATTCTCACAGGGAAGAATTTCTTTCTGATATCTAATCTAAATTTCCTTTCAGTGTGAAGCCACTCCCTTTTCTCCTGTCACTACATGCTCATGTAAATAGTCTCTCTCTCCTTAGCAGATTATTATTAAAATAGTAAAAAATTGAGGAATAGATACTTTGCTAACAGATATGTCTGAAATTGATTATTTTTCCCCCCACCCCCAGTAATAAATCCGGCTCCCTGGATTTACCTCTTCATGATGGTGTGAGAATGCAAATATTCACTTGTATAGAACTTCCAGGTGAGAAAAGCTGCAGGTCTTGGTGAAGTAAAATTTCATAATGAAGTTCTTATTATAGAGTTTTGGTCTTAAAGTTCATTTAAGGTTGGCCACTGGCACAAAAATGTTGGCCTGGCTTCAGGATCAAATTTATTTTTAATGCAACTGATAGGAGCAAAACTAGTTGTGCACCTCTCATCAGCAGACAAGTTTCAAAATAAGTGTGTGACAGAGCTCAGCTGCATGGGATTTGAATGTGAATGACTGGCTGGGGCAGGAAAAATATCTGGCAGTGTTTATACAGCATAATATAGTTTGGATGTTGTCTTTGGGAAATGTTTTAATGGGGCTTCAAGGTATCCACTCACTTTATTTTGCGCAGAATAGTCTATCTAACATGTCTAATGATGATGGGTGAGAGACTTTATCTAATTTTTCCTGTATTGAACCCAGGAACTAATTCATATGCCCTCTCTAGTTAGGTATAATCATCACATTGTTCTTTCTCAATTTTTTTTTTTCAAAGTCATCCATGTGAAAGTCAGAGTATAAATGCAGATTTTTCTTTTGCAGTAAAACTACGAAATTATGTCTTCTCAGTCTGAAAACTCAGTGTTTGCATATGAAATGGCAGAGAAGAGGATATTTACTTTACCTGATCCCTTTGCTTCCCTACTTAAAGAGTGAAGAGCTTTGGTCTGAAGTTAATAAAAAAAAAGCATAATTGTATAAAACAGATGTATCCAAGAGACTTTTAAAATAGCTTTTCCAAAAAATTTTGGGTTTTAATTGACACCTAGGAAGTTGGGCCAAAAAAGAGAACTTTTTTTCAAGCTGAGAGGCACAGCCATTTTTCTGTCTGACTCTTTAACAGAGGCTACATGAGGAGGTATCAGTCCTTTGACTCCTGAGCTGGTCCTTCTCCATGCAGATTTTATTCCTCACCTGCTGGAAAATTCACGTGGTGAATATATCTCTGTGATTAGGATGATAAGTGGAGTGGCTGGAGAGTTTTAAGCGGTCTGTTCAATATGACTTTTATATGCACTTCTGTATGACCAGTGAGCTGCCAAAGTTCTGCTGAGGAGCTTTTGAAAAATCATCGAAGTCTTGGCTGGAGGGCACCTCTCGTAATCCTTCTGCAAGGGCAAATTGCCACCAGGTCACATCAGACACAGCTTTGCCTGTCTGGATCTTGGAGGCTTTTGTTGATGAAGTTTCTGTGACACAGGAGCCCTTGAAAATGATACCTTGTCATTTGTGTTAGCTCATCCCCCACAAAAGCTTTGCAGTAATCCATGGCTAAAGGAGAAAAAATGTGCCCACAGTTGCAGAAATAAAGATTAATTTCTTTATTGCTTTTCAAATGAATTGGTGTATTATATTTTAATAGTTTAACCTGGTTCTATATTTAGCACGTATGCTTCTAGAAAAAATTAAAAGGCTTTTGTTTCACTGATCCTGAGGATAATCAGGCTTCAAATTGGAGATCAGGACATGTAGAATGGGTTAGGGGAGTTAATTATTCAGAAATTGGATGGCTCATATTTTTTCCTGTCTTTCAAAAGATGTAAATCTTAATTGTTTTTCCCAAAATAGGAGATTTTCATAGAATCAGAGAGTTATAAAATGGTTTGGGTTGGAAGGGGCCCTTAGGATCATCCAGTTCCAGTCCCCTGCCATGGGCAGGGACACCTTCCACTAGCCCAGGTTGTTCCAAGCCCCATCCAGCCTCGGCTGCAACACTGCCAGGGATGGGGCAGCCACAGCTGCTCTGGGCACCCTGTGGCCAGGGCCTTAGTACCCTCTCGGGGAACAATTTTTTTCCAATATCCAATCTAACCCTGCTCTCTGTCAGTGTGAAGCCATTCCCCCTTGTCCTGTCACCCCAGGCCCTTGTCAAGAATCTCTCTCCACTATAGATGCACAGTTTCAAAAAACACATGGCCTTGGTCTCCATCTTCTGCCTTTCCTGGGGATAGTTTGGGGAAGCCTTGGAGGACAGGGTGACACATCCTGTTCTTTATTAATTTCTGTGTGTTTGCACAAAACACAAAACAAGTCAGAGCTGCACAGGCCTCTGAGCTACTACCATTTTATGGCATAATTCAGGGCCACAGGGCAGAATGACAGCATTACTCAAAATAATCAAGTGTTTCTGGATGTCCATGGTCCAGCCTGATGCTCAGAATTATATCTGAAGTGAGGCCAGGTTGTGCAGAAATGTGTAAAGTTGGGTCTTAAAAACCTTTAGTGCTGTACACTGCCCATCACCACATCTCTAGGCACCCTGTTCCTGTGCTTTGATATTTTCCTCTGCCTTTTTTCCCCACCCTTATGTCCAGGAAGAATTCCCATTGCTTCAATTCAGAACACTTATCCATTTTTCTGGAGCTGGGCATTTGAGATCCCTGCTTTTTGGCCTTGGCAAAAGGCTGTCAGGGACTGGAAGGTGGCTTTCAAGTGTCCCTAGAGTTTTATTTTCAGTGTAATCAAGCTCCTTTGCCTCAGCTTCTCCTCACAGGACAAACTCTCAAGGCTGGACAACTTTGGTGCCACTCCTCTAAAGTCATTCCAGGTTACTTTTAAAAGACTCCCTGAAATAGCTGTTCATGCTTTAGGAGTGGTTTATGATTCATCCAAAAGGATGGATAATCCTGGCTAAAACATTTTGACTGTCTTTCCTACAGACCTGTGCACAAATATATGAACACAGCATCTGTTTTGTGTTCCCTTGACCTCCTGCCTGGGTCATCTCTTTAATTTTGTGTCTCTCTCATGACACCCAAGAAGTCCTATAGTCTTGCCAGAGAAAATACAGAGGTTTTGCCTTGGACTTGAATGAAGCAAAAAAGTTTGTCTTACTCCTACTGCTTGTGTCATTAATTAGGCAAAACATCAAGAAAATCCTTCTTAGAAATGTACATCTGTGGTTCTTCAGGTAGAAAAGACCCTGGATATCACTGCATATGTCTTATTATCATGGTAAATGTTAAAAAGTGCAAGTAATGTATGTTAGTATTGAGTTTTCCTGTCAATTCAGATGAACACATTATGAATGAAGCCTGGATTCCCAACCCCTCATGCCGCTACAAAATAATGTTCCTTCTCTTCCCAGACTTGGTCAAGAAAATCGCTTCAGGAATAGAAATGAATCATATAAGGCTGTACCCTGGCTTCCCAGTAGGCACAGTACTAACTTTATCCCAGCATAGTGCTCGGGCTAATATGAGTCATCTGATAACCTCCTCATTGTGCACTGACCTCAACCTTGGACCAAAATAAACAGAAATTCAATTACAAACCTCTCCTTGATGCTCTCACCCTCCCTCCAGTGTGTCTGGAGCTCTGAGCAGTGTGGCAGGCTCGGCTTGGCTTTCTTTCCCATCCGGCTGCGGTGAAATGGGAGCTGAGCCCTGGGATGGGTTGTGTTTGTCCTCCAAAGAGCATCAGGATCTGATCCTGTGTTCAGTGGGTTCAGCACTTGCTCTGCTCAATGCATGTGGGTTGCTCCTGCGTGATGTTGAGCAGGAGTTCTCTGTGACATGGGAAAAGCTTTGCATCTCCCCCTCAAGGCAGGACCTGGTGTCTAATAGCTCATTTCTTCACTTTCCCTGCTTACATTAACAGTTGGGAAAGATTTTTTGTAGGTTTATAATTTTTTTTCCGTTCTCCCTTCCTGACAGCGAGATGCAAGTCAGGGATCTTCAGGAAGAGAATAGGGCACTTGGGACAGAGAAAGAGCAGGGAGGATCAGTAATAGGATATTTTTGGGTTAAGTTTTCCTCTGAAACAAGTCAATTTTTAAGACACAAACCTCTGCCTGTATTCAGGAATGACCACCTGAGATGTGCTGTGTATATCAAGAGAGGGATGGCACTTTGCCACACATGGATATGGGCTTGTTAAAGCACTGCGCTGAACAGAGATAACTCCAAGATAACTTCAGCTCTGCCACTGAGGGGCTTTGTGTCCTTGGACACTCGGCTTCCCCATCTACAAAACAGGGCCCTCCACTAAGCCTGTTGCAAAGCCATACCCCTTTAAGGGAAAGATGTAGGGGTTTGTGATTTGTCTGGAGAAGATTCCATGGGGCCAATTAATGGAGGGTGCTGAGCATCCCTGCACCAAAAACAAAGCTGCTCACCTTCTAAAGCCTTGATTTAAATCTGACTGAACTGTTCTCTGTGAGTAAATTATAGAACAAATTACCTTGGTCTCTGGAGCAACCTAGTCCTGATATGTCTTGAAATAAATATTTGAAACTTCACAGTGAAAAGCAGATGTTAAATTCATGTTATTCTGCAGTGCCTCTGAACTGTTTGCTTGAAGATTAGCCCCCTTTCCTGTTCTTGCTGTGCATTGGTCATCTGTTCTCCAATATCTGAAACCACTAAAGCAGGAAAGTCATCTATGAGGGGAAAAAAGGGTAATGCAACAGTTTTTAAGGTGCATTTTCAGATGCATAAAGCAAAAACTCCTTAAAAGATTCAATAACATCGTCATGTGTGAATTTACAAGGACACGTGTATTTCTACAGCCAGGGGATAATTCTGTAAAGAAGCACAGCCCTGCAACCAAATATGCATGCAAAGATGCCCAAATATACCTAAAGATTTGTACGAAGCTTGCACTTATTTGGCTTTAATAACTGCCCACTTATCTGGGAAGAGTAAAGGTGAATCTGACAAAAATTCTAAGGGTGAGTCAAGAAGTTTGGGTGGAAGGCAATACTGAAACATGGAATCATTCTGTTGAAGAAGACCCTTAAAAAGTTGGGACTTGCAGACACTAAACTTTCAGCACTGAATGTGACAAAGGAAAGATGGTTCTGTTCTAAGAAAGAGCCTACTTGCTTAATTTGTACCCAAACCACCCTGGAATGAAAGGATTCTTTCATCTGAATGCTTCAGGCTCAATGCACCTTTTGTTTTACATGAAGCCTGAGGCATTCACCTCCTGTCATTTTGCTGGTGAAGTGTTTTACCTCCTTTATGATGCAATCTGAAGGTCTTTGTATTCAGCAGAATGTTTCCTCTTCATGTCAGTTGGGGAAGAGCTGTGCATCTCATTCCTTTGAAAAATGGATTAATGATTCAGAAGTGCATTAACGTTGAATGTCCACAGTCAGGCACCTCAGAGAGTGCAATCTTGACTAGCTTGGAAAATTAACTTCCTCTTTCCAACATGGACCAAAACCATACAAACATAGCAGTTTCTTGTGGAAATGAAATAATAAGCTCACACATAAGTTCAAGTTTCTCTGGAAGCAACATTCTTTGAGTCTGGGGTAAGATTTTGAACTTGAGATTGAGTGTAGTGACTCTGTAATAAGCACAGAAGGAAAAAAAAAGGAGGTGGAGATAATGGTTTGCTTCCTAAGAAGTCCATATGAGATGATTTGCCATGGTGTAGTGCTTGGAGCTCATGAAATTCCTTGGTGCAAGTAATGGCAATCACTTGGGAATAGCAAAGAGAAATCCATTTTGTGATGATCCCCAATTTTTTGTTCCTCACCCAGTTAGCTGAATTGCCATGTCGGTCTGTGCCTCTGACTTTATGAGCAGTTCACCCACTGAGAAGACTGTGGAGCGCACAAATTCCATCCCTCAGCAGTATTTAGGTTTTTTTCTCTTTCCACAAATTCGACCTGTTTTAATACCCTTTAAAGGAGCAACTCTGTAGCTTAAA
Source organism: Euphonia xanthogaster (assembly GCA_034509185.1). Taxonomy (NCBI): domain Eukaryota; kingdom Metazoa; phylum Chordata; class Aves; order Passeriformes; family Fringillidae; genus Euphonia; species Euphonia xanthogaster. The sequence goes on along the minus strand of JAYDZK010000056.1, from coordinate 54,222,630 downwards.
TAACTATCAAGTTTATATTTTAAATTTAAACCTGTGTTTATTAGAAGGTCCTTGTCCATTCATTTTCTCTTCTGATCCAGGACAAAGTTCTGCCTACATTTGGCATCCTGGAAGTGAGATCCCAGTATCCTATGGGTCCCTTCGACCTCAATTACCTTGATGTAATCCTGATGGCTGCCAGCAAATGTCTGCATGCTTACCCAAGGAAAATCAACAACACTTTGGGCTCAGAAACAATGATTGTTGACTGGAGGCTCTTCCACTTGTCTTCCTGTGAATTGAATTCCTGTAAAAATGTGTGATCAGACAAACCTCCTTTCAAACAATGAGGATGGTAGTCCTTCCTTTCTTGCAAAGATTTGGGAATTACATTTTAGCCAAGGCTGTCTGAGAATCTTCTGTGAGGACGGTTCTCTGATGGAAAATGCATATTATTAGGCATCAGCATTAGCTGAGATTTAATGCCAAGAAAGCTTTTTATTTCCCCCTCTCTAGGATGAATATAGGGAATGATCCTTGGTTCTCTGCTCAGAGGAAACTCAGGAGCAGCTGCCAGGTGGGGATGAACTGCAGCCACATTCTTGCCTGTTCCACTCAGCAGCATCCTTGGAAGCCAGGCACTGGGAAAGGGCAGAGCAGAAAGACACAGGAGGCTGTTGCTCAGTCTTATGGCTCTTCCAAACTGCCATGGTTGAATCCTTTTTCTCCTCAGGAGCAGGCGGGGAAAATGGGGCAAGAAAGAAATGCATACATAAGGCACCAAACCCTTAATGACAAGCATGTTGAATTTCCAGAGGTGTATTTCTGGTGCAGTGAACTGATAAAAAGTGGAAGACAGGCATATGGTGTTTCTTTAGGTTATCATTTCCTTGGATGTCAGAGGTCAGGTGAATTCATCTGACATGAGGCAGGAGTAGATATAGAATCATGGAATGGTTTGGGTTGGAAGAGACCTTTAAGATTGTCTCGTCCCACCCCCCTGGTGGCAGGGCCACCTTCCACTAGCCCAGAGCCCCATCCAACCTGGCCTGGAACACTTCCAGGGATGGGGCAGCCATAGCTGCTCTGGGCAACCTGTGCCAGGCACTCACCACCCTCAATTCTTCTCAAGGAAGAATTTCTTCCTAATACCCAATCTAAACCTCGTCTGTTTAAATCCATTCCCCTTTGTCCTGTCACTACATCTCCTTGTAAAAAGTCTGTCCACGTGTTTTCTGTAGGCTCGCTTCAGGTGCTGGAGGGCTGAGCAGTTGGTGTTGCTTTGTTGCCACAGTGCTCAGCTGGATCCAGCTGCAATATCCCCATAAGTCAGAGATAATCAGCAGATGAGACATCTCAGAGCAGGAACAGCATGGCCACAGAAAACCTCTGAATCTGTCACTGCAAGCTGGGTAGGCTTACATGTAATTGAAGGAATGCTGGAAGCAAACCTATTAAGTGGGTTTTCAGTAGCAGCAATGTCCTTCAAACTGTACAGCAGAGGAATGACTCTCAGGTCAGTGTTGCCCCTACAAGGAGGCTGGAGCTCCTTTCTCAGAACATGTTCTTGCATTACCTTTGCAGAAACATCTGCCAAAGGGGCCCACTGGAGTGGAAAGCAGCCAGATCCTTCCAGTGTTCCTGGGGGCTGTGCTTGGGAGAGAGCACTGCTTGGCTGCAGAGAAAGAAATCTGTGCAAGAGTCTTCCTCTGAAGGCTTGGCAAATATTTTTCTTTTGTAACCTCCCTCCTATGTTGTTTGGGAGCACGCAGGGAGTGTTTTACTGGGCTGCAATGATCTCCACAGCCTGGGCATCAGGTGCTGCAAAGAGCTCAGCATTTGCAGAATTGGCTCAGCATTTGCAGAATTATTGGTCATTTTGGGCTTACAAAAATAGATGTGATCTTTAAGGCTCCGTTCCAATAGCTGGCTCTGATGACAGCTCAAAATGCCTCACAAAATGAAGTGCAGTTAATGCTATTTCTGTCCTGTGCTGATCTATGGGGTTTTTAAAAATTATTATTCTTAAATATTAATAGCAATGTCTCCACAAATGACCTAAAGTTCAGAATTCCACATTTCCTGATCATTTAGTGAATTCATTTCTTAAGCTAGGTGCTACTTATGCTAAAATGGCTGAAAGAGCACTTCTCAGCAGGGTAAAAACCTGAAGGATTGGGATCACTGTCCTTAGGAGAAATGGTTCCCTTGGGAAAAATCCTAGAGAAGCTGCTCCTGAGAACCTACTGGGAAATAAGAGGAGGTTTTTTTTGCTTTTTAAGAGTCTAGAATAATTCATTTATTTTTAGATGTTTGGCAGTGAATCTGGCTGCTTTAGGGGTGCTTAAGCTCTTCTTAAATTCAAGTGAGATTTCTTGTTTTTCCTTCAACACCAAGATGCCAGCAGTAGTTTTGACTCCACAGACCTGTCAGTTTCTGTTTTGTTTGCTTAATTGACAGTCTGATAAAGCCTTGTTTGCAAATATTTTAGTTCCAAGGGTTTGACTGGCCAATCACAAAGGCAGGGATTTATAACAGGAAAAGATTAGGACATGATATATATTGTAAAGAAAGCTTTTCCTAAAAATCAGAGGCTACTCAAAGCAGAGTTCTAGAAAAGGTTAGCATGTGATGATGTGTACAAACAGGAAATTAAATTTCTGGGTTTTCAGGGCTGTGGAACTAAAACATGATAGGAACTTTATGGCTCAAGTTCAAAAACAGCTTCCATGATAAATTTAAGGCTCCTCTTCATCTTTTAAGAAATAATTTAGGTATTATCCCACAGAGGATTATAGACTTCAGTGAGAGCAAAATCAGAAAAAAAATCCAGTCTGAACAGAATCAACTGGAGTTTGAAACCTTGCTATGGGAAAGGCATTATGTATTTTTCATAGAAAGCAATAAAATATTAATTCCTTTTAGTGACTTAGATGAGCACTCTAAAAAAAAAGTATTAGAACTGGGGGAAAAGAATTGCATTATTCAACCACATCCTCTTCATTACATGTTATTAAAGAGATGTTCGATATTTTGAGAGGAAAAAGGCTTTTATAGTTCTGGTTATTAGAGTAAAAAGTTAAAATTTTGTCAGTCTTGGGAGAGAGAACTGAGGCTGAGGGAGATGTTCCCACTCCTTTCTTTCTAAAGAAGTAAGCATAAACATTATAATTAAGGAATTTTGTTTGACCCTTGCTCTGGAACAGCATTTCACAGAAATGTTCGTCAGAAAAGCCCTCAGCAGTGTTAGAGCCTGGCTCCACTGACATTCCAGGCTCCTCCCAGTGATCCCAAAAGAGGTCAGAGGGATTCCACCAGCCAAGGAAAACTGTTCCCATGCCTGTCCCTCCAACAGTACCTAAGTTACTATAAAAGGCTTCTCTTGGGTCCAAGATAGTGTAGTATTTGTTCCTTACAATCGCAGTCCATTGGGTGCTGACATTTTCACAGTAAGCCTTGATCTGGTCAATGCTATAAAAAGTTAATTTTACGGATTTCTCATTAAACTCTAAAGGGTGGTTTAGGAAGGTTTGTTTTACAGGCAGTTTGTGCCTGTTCACGATGGGTTTTTTAAAAAAATATAATGAAAGTGGTGCTGCTGTTGTTCCTCTTCCCAAGAGCTGAGGCCTGGCTTGGCAGGCATTAGGAAACTGTTGGATATAAGTGTATAAGACAGATCTAATAGGAGAGATGTCATGGAAAGAGCGTGATTCACTGCTTTGGGCTGTGCATAGAGCTCAAATCCATGGTTTAATCTGGTGTTAGGTGCCAGCTCCATGTCTACAGCTTGACACTAGGACAGAGAGCTTTTTTCCTTGGCTCCTGGTGATCCTGAAACTCTTCTTCCCTTTTGGAGGATCCTTCCTGCATGCCTCAAGTTGACCGTATCCCAGTGAGATAATTATATATTGGTGCTCTAGATGTGTTCTGCAAGCAGCAGCTGGAGCTTGGAGAAAACACCCTTTCCCTGGAAACCCTTGCTCTCAAAGAGGTTTTACAGCAAAGTTCTTCCCGGTCTGCTTCCAAGATTAACACAGAAGGCTTTAAACTGCATCTAGTGCTTGAAACTATGACTCTACCAAGCTCCAAATCTTGAAAAAAAACCTAAAATTGGAGGTCTCATATCAGACAAATTTGCAGTATAGCTCTCTTCCATTGCAGTTTAACACATTGCTCAGATTTCATTAAGTTGTAGCACAAGACATAGCCAGGGAAGTGCAATGGCTTTTGTTTCCTAGATAACGGACATTAAGTATGAGACAACACTGTATTCCTCATAAGACAGGGGAGGCAAAATTGCTGGGAAAACTAAAGAAAAACTCCAAAAAGCAGTGAGCACCTCAGATTTTTCCCTGTCCTTTTTCTCTACCTTCCCTACCTCACTGAGGTAGGGAATTAATGCTTTAGCTTTCCTTTTTTTTGCCTGTTTATTTATGGAGCCAGTTCCTCTTGCCCTGAAATCTGATTCAGACTGAAAGAATCAGAACTTGTGGCTTTCCAGTGGTTTCCAAAAAGTCCCAGAGCAGACAGAGATGATTTTTGCATGGGCGATTTCTGTCAGATATTTTTCATCCTCGCCTTATTTGTGACTCCTACATTTTTTATTCAGCTTCTCTGCAATGTCCCACTGCTTTCCAGCAATTTTCATGCAGGGAAAGAGATGGCTTTTGTTACAGAGCTAATCTTACATGTGCTTTTATTGCTGTGTATTTGAAGATTGACTTTGTGTTCCAGTGGTCAAGAAGAGGGGAAGTCATTTCTGCCCTTTATAGCCAGGAAGGGTGGGATGGCTGTGTGAGTGGATTTAGTCTGGTACTGAGTTTTGTACAACAGGTTGAGCCTTAATTGAATTTGTTGTCTATTTGGTTTATATTCAGTAATAATAATAATAACACCAAAATACTAAGTTCAATGATCATGCTGCTGTTATATTTTGAGGAGTCTGGTAAAGCCCTCTCTGCCCCAGCTGGAAGGTTTCTTGCTGATCTTAAGACTACTCAAATGAGATTTCTTTCATGTTGCTTGTCTACCTCTGAGCTAATTTGCTTGTTTTATTTTGAAAGCTTCTGCTAAAACAAATCAGGGAAAAAAAAGATTTGGCTGTCTCTGAAACAATGTTGGTGGAAAATGTTTTGCTCTGCCTGTCAGAAGTTATTACACTCATTTTGCTACAAAGCTCTCCTACTTTTTGAGCAGAGCCGGAAAATTTGGCAGGGAGGCTATTCTGATATCATGGTGCTCTCTGCCATCCTTGAAGAAATTTTTTCTCAATGCATTTTTTTAACATGTATTTCATTAGAGACTTGTCAGAACTTTACTATGGAAGTGCCTGAGGATTTCTTAGCTTTGTGAAGACCAGATGTTCCTGTATCAGTGAGAGGGAACGGTTCTGGCTGGCCAAGACCTCCTGCTCCTGGCAGGGAGGGATGGGATAACAGGTGGCAGGCTGAGAGCTGTGTCTCCACGGCTCTCCATGCCTGCAGGCAAGACACTGGGAAGTGGAAGGGTACAGAAGTTAGAGAATGGGATGGAGAGGCAGCCTGAGGTGAGAGAAGGAACACAGGACTGCCAGCTGTGTCCTCACAGGTGTGGACACAAACCTTTTTTAGCCAGGTGATCTCTGAGGTCTCATCACTTTCATTCCAGAGGTGAACAGAAATCCCTGTGAAGGGCAATCTGAAGTCAAAGAAAGGCCAAATCTCTTCCCTCCTCTTTGTGGCTGGTGACTCTGGACAGGCAGAGGGGGCAGGATGGACACATGACACACAAGGGATAGGGGCTTCTCTTGCAACAGAGAGTTCCCTTCACATCAGAGTGGTACAAATTTCACTAAAATATTTTTTTATTATTCCTTCTTAATAAAAGAGAGGGTGGCATAAAATCAAGTGAGTTTTGTGATGATACAGGAAACATCTAACAGACTGTTAGAACTTGTTAAGGACTAACAAGTTCTAACAAAGTAACAAATTTAAATGTAGTGAATTTTCACAGCTGAGGTGTTCTTTTGCTACTGTTGGTTGGTTTTCCCTTGGGTTTTGTCTGTCTGTTTTGGTTTTGTTTATCTTTTTAATAAAGTTTAAACAGGCTGCAAGTGCATGTGACTGTAGAGATGCCCTCAGTGGAAGTTTTACTGGGTGATGCCAAGCTCTCAGGGATGGGTGTTAAGGGATGCTGTAACTGGCCAGCAGCTCCTAAACTCTCCCCAAGTTTTCCATAGTTTCAGAGGCTCCCCTCAATTGTCATGGCTCCTCCTGTTCCTCATTGCCCTCATCTGCTGAAATTAGTGACTGAAAATGTTGGTGTTTGTAATTCCTCAGTTATCCCTTTGTGTATCTTTGTGTTTTTCTTTCTTTTTCCCTTTATTATCACCTTTCATAGAATCATAGATTCACAGAATGGTTTGGATTGGAAGGGACCTTAAAGATCATCCAGTTCCACCCCCCTGCCATGGGCAGGGACACTTTCCACCATTCCAGGTTGCTCAGAGCCCCATCCAGCCTGGCCTGGAACACTTCCAGGGATGGGGCAGCCACAGCTTCTCTGGGCAACCTGTACCAAGGCCACTCCACCCTCAGAGGGAAGAATTTCTAATTTCTTCCCAATATCCCATCTAAACCGACTCTCTGTCAGTGCAAAGCCATTCCCACTGTCCTGTCCCTCCAGGCCTCGTCAAGAGTCTCTCTTTGCATTGAAACAGTCCTTGACTGTGATGCCTTAAAGAAGCAGAAGCTTTCTCCTTCTACATAGCTTTACACAGGATGTAAGTCACTGATCATTTCCTGGACCACTTAGAAAACATTGGACCACCAGCTAAAACCACCAGAGGTGCCACTGGCAGCATGTACAACCTGCTCTTAGTCAGGACTCTTTGCAAGGGCATTCTGGACTTGGGCTAACATAATTTTTCTCACTGTACCTTCAGAAGCAGTGGATGGGCGCCCAGATGTAGAGGGACTACATGCCACAGCACAATTCTCAAGAATTTCTTATCATTTTGGAAATAAGGCTTTTCTCTTGCATGGAAGCAGGGCTTCATTGAAATATTGGGGATTTGGTGTGAGCCAAAGTTAAATGAAAGGATTGGAGCAGAAGGAACTGGGAAATGAGGAAGGATAAAAGAGCAAACTGAAAAGGCTGGGAGAAGATAGAAAATGGGAAGGATGGGACATGGAAAGGAGCTGAGGAACAGGATAAAAGGATGAACCCTTGGGACCACCTCAGGGCCTCTAGGAAGGAAATAAATAAAAGAATGCAAATTGAATATTGAAGTGCAGGAGCAAAAGGGGTTGACCAGACCCACAAGAAGACAAAGTCCAGCTGAAGCATGACCAGAGCTGTCCAAGCAGTTGCATCTGATGCTGCAAAACCTGACACAGTGTTTGTACACCTCAGTCATTTTAAGCTGCCTAGCAAAGAGGTGTGAAACCCTCCGTCTTTCCCTGGTGAGGGGTCTGCACGCTGCTGTCACTGTCTGTCACACATTCGTTTGCTCACGCACCTCAGGGTTGTGTTGTGAACCTAAAAACTATGACAAGCCAGAATGCTTTTCCTCCTGTGATAAGCAGAGATGTGAAGTCCCTGAGGTATATCCACAGTGTCTCTCTGGGAAAGGGCATCTGAAAAAACCCCAACATATTTGCATGGTAAATACTTAAGGGATTTAAAAATAAAGGTTTAAAAGTTACTTATCTGTAGACAGAATTTTTTGGGGGGAACCCAAGACAAACACAGTATTAAAGGCACTTTAAGTTAACAGAGGTGCTCGAAAGCTAGGAAATATTTGTGCAAAAGTTTCTGGTACAACCTGTTTCATCTTCCCCTGCCTCATTTATCCCAGTATTGTGACAAAATCTTTAGTTATATCATGACCTATTTTCCCCAGTACATGAACCTGTCCTCATTCAACAAACAGAAAGGACAGCATTCCAGGAATAGTCTGGGTTGATCCAGGGAATGGGACTGTCACCTTCACTTTGTGGAAGTGCAATTCTTCCTCCATTAGTGAGCAGTGGCACAAGCATCCTTTTCAAAGGGCAGCATAGAGACTGCTCAAGGCCTGGCTGCATGGGACTCTGAGCAACCTGGGCTAGGGGAAGATGCCCCCCTGCCCATGGCAGGGCTTTGGAATAAGATGGTCTTTAAGATCGCTTCCAACTCTGGCCATTCTGTGATTCTGAGACTGGGATGGAGGGTTTCCCATCAGGGAATATTCAGGGTTACTTCTATTTTGAGAAAATTGGGATTTTTTTTAATCCCTGCTCATTGTGGTGATGCATGAAATCATGATTGATATGTGGGTATTGTTAGATGCCCCAGCCCTCCTCACCTTGTCGGATTCTTTGAGATCTGCAGTTACATGAATTGAGAACCCTTTGAGTACTTTCTTCTCTCTAGGAGTGTAATAAAAATAGGAAAGCCAAGGTTTCATTGCACATATGCAGTGAAATCACTGCTCTTTCCTACCCTGAGTCTGGCATTCTGTGAGATGCAATGTTTCAAACCCAGGCCTTCACTTGGACTAGAATAAGGAGGCTGAAGGCATTCAGGGATCTGACCATGAACATTTTATGCCACAGCAGTTGATGGCTGGAAGGATATTAATAAACATCCTTCAGGTTTCTCCTACTTTCTGGTGAGAGAACAAACCAGGAGAACTCCTGTTTCCGAGTGGTGTGCCTAACAGCTCCAGGGCTCAAGCTAATTCTGCTTCCCTCCCATGTTCAGCACTCTCATTTATAGATTTATGGTTCTGAGTAAGAAGGGAAGTATGAAGTTGGCTGTAATTGGTACTGTGCATAAGTGTAAATTACCATTTCAAATGGGGATGCTCTGCCAGCTATTGCTTTTCTTTTTTTTTTTTCATTTTTCCTGTCTATTGCTCTTTTTAGACTGTGGGGATTTGTTTGATATGTGGAGTATTTTGGCACCTGGGAAATGAATCCTACCCCAGGGCCTCCAGCCTGTGGGAGGTTCTGTTGTGCCTCCCAGCCTGTGCGTTAGGGTGCTGATGGATGATTTTAGAGGTGCATTGATCACCAAAATATACAGCAGGCATGGAAGGTATTCTTGTGTCTCCATTTAATGAGGGTGAGAGTTACAAGATGTCACATGAGCAAAGCATGTCAAGCTGTTCTGCTGAAGGCCCAGCGGCCAGCCAGCATTCCCAGCATGTACTGGGCAGCCTTCAGCCCCAAAAGGAGTTTTGGAAAAGGGATATGAAAAGTATTTTGCTACTGGGCTGCAAGCAAGTGAAGAGACTGTAGTAGGGTTATGGGGATGAGAAGCTCCCTAACTGGGAAAAGTACCTGAATGTGGGAAGCAGAAGATAGGGGTAGCACAGGAGCCATGGAGGAGGAAATTGGAAAGTTCAGGAGACGATGGGGTGACTGGGAAATGCAGGAAGACAAGGAAGTGGCTAAGAAGTTTTGCATGCCCTAACCTCAAACCTGGATTCCCACGTGGGATATCTTAGCTTTGGAGTGGGTGTCTCTGTGTTTGGCTTTCCTGAGAATATGCTACACAGACACAATTTTTTGGCGGCTGCAATGCTGATCACATCCAATCCTGCAAAAGGAAGCTAAAGGAAATCCAAAGGGTGGCAGCGTTACCCAAAATGCTGAGCCACGTTTGCGGGTGCATCCAAAGGAATGGTTGAAACTGAACTCCTATGCTGCAGATTGACAGTGCCTGTATGGATCAGGCCTGGAAGGACAATGCCCCTCCAGTTCTTGGAGCAGGATGAGAGCCCAGAACTGGGTGTCCTGTGCAAGCCAGAATGATTTTCCCCATGAATCTCTGAAGGGATTTTTGTGCACCTTGGCATTAATGACCAATACAGCTTGCGTGAGGATGTGGTCATCATAAACTCTTGAACCATAGTGAGGTGCCAGACCTGCGTTGGAGACGTGATCACAGCTACAGCCTCAAAGAGGAGCTTAATGGCACCCTGAGGTGGAACTGGCCTCGTGGTGTTGGCTTCAGAGCCAGCACCTAAATCTGTCTCCAGGGAGCATTATGGTACAGTGGTACCATATGGTGTGGCTTTTGGGGACACTGTTCTTGTCCCTCCTGACATCTCCGGGTCTCCCTTGCCTCCAGCTCTGCAAACTGTGTGCCATCGGGAGCTGCTGGCCCAGCAGGATCTGCACGGAGGCTGAATTGTGGCAGCTGGTATTGCCTCTTAATATAGAAGTGAGGGAGGGGTGTGGCGGCACAGGCAGCGCGGTGCGGAGCGGCTCGGGAGCAGGCTGCGGGCTGAGAAGAGTTGTGTCGCACACTGCAAGGGCTTCTGACTTTAACACCAAGCTGAGTGCACCGTGAGAGCACCAGAGGGACAGCGGCTTCTGAAGGGCTGTCAGGAGCAAGCCCAGGTGGTGCAGAGCAGCCAGAGTGCCTGCTTGGAGCTGGGCTGTGGCAGAAGGGTGGGAAGGGATGGGATGCGGGAGCACCTCGGCTGCCTGGAGCACTACTCGCCCAGGTACCGGGCAGCCCAGAGCAGTGGCAGCATGGAATGTCTGTGTGGTCTGTGTGATCCTGCAAACCATTCTGGAGCTCCACACTGACTCTGCTCTGCTGACTGAAGCTTGCTCCTTCAAACCCAGCACAGGGTGAGCTTCATCATGTAGACATGCCCTGTATGTCCTCTAAGAAACCTCGGGAGCTTTCCCATCCCTCCTGAAAGCTGTTTTGAAAGGATTTCTCAACAGTTAACCCTGCAAATGAATAAACCATAATTATGATTCAAATAATCCCAGGAATGAATAATTCATTGTAATAATTGAAAAAGAAATTTCAGCAAGAAGCATTTTACTATTACAAAGGCAAACATTGATTCTTTTTTTTTATTTTTTCCCAAAGAATGGGTATATTCTCCAGCAAAGTCTATTTTATCTGGCTGCCATATCCCAATTATGTTTAATATGAAACAAAAATACACTTCCTTGTGTGACAGCCATCTCATAATATGTTTTCTTTTGCAACAGCCATCTTCAATGCTAATGAGCAAGAAAGGAAAGGGATTAAGTGACATTTAATCCATAGTCACCTCCTTCCTGAGAACAAAGAAAGCAGCCACAGTCAGCTGGTCAAAATGTCCAGAGCCTGAACCAGGAATTGCCAGCTAGTTAGGAGGGACTGGGAGGAGGAAGGCATAAAAAGGGGAATGTTTTCCTCTAGATCCGTGCTGCTAAGAGATGATGTAGGCTAAGCACATGGCTTGCAGCCAGCAAAGACATCAGATGCTGTGATGATAAAAGCCTGGTTAATAACATTTAGCACCGACAAAGGGCTTTCAAGGGAAAGACAGACTTTTGTCCTGGGAAGGATGGAACCAGAGTCACCTGTTAGCCCATTTTCTCTCTTTCAGGAGAAAGTACAGTGTCATGAGTTTCTCTGTGCTTTCAGATGCCGAGCGTGACAGGGACGGGGCAAAACCACAGGTTTCTAAAGACAAAAAGAGCTGGTAGTCTGATTGCTTGTGAAATGCAGATTCTGATTTTGGGAAGACAATGCTGGCTGTGTGGTGATGGACCAAAGGAAAAAAAAAAAAAAAAAAAGAGCAAGCTCACGTGTTTGGTATGTGGGAAAAGAGGCAAACTCGATCCACCCCAAATGAAGAGAGAAACTGCGTTTACCTGTATCTTTCCCCGGTTGCACTGTTCACCGTGACAGGTTGTCTCCATCTGTGGATGGTCCGATACCACCGTCGTGCTTGCATCATGGCAATGACATTTATAAATGGAGGTCCACGAGCCACAGGCATGGAGTGACTGGCTCAAGGTCAACTCCAGCCTGCGGCGGGGACGGGAACAACACCGAGGTCAGCCCGGTCCCGCGGCTGAGCTCTGAGCCTTGCCTGAAGCCGGCGGTGTCGGACAGCCCCCGCCAGGGGTTTGCCTGAGGGGACAAGGGCAGGACTCCAGGGGGAGAGTGGGCGAAAGAAGGGCGGCGGCGGTGCCGCCCTTTGGACCAGCTGTTGCGAAGCTCCTGGCCGGAGAGCTGGTCCCCCAGCGGCTTCCTCTCGGGGGTCTCCCCCGAAAAGCCGGCGCCCCTGGGCTGGGGCTGCCGCGTCCTCCGCGGCGGGGGGAGAGGTGGGGCAAGCATCCCCCGTTGGCGGGTGCGCGCATCCGTCTGTAGCTGAGCGTGTCGGCGCTGGCGCGGCGTGCGTGTCTGTGTCTGTCTGTCTCCGTGCGGGTGCTTGCCTGTGTCTGCGTGTGCCCTTCTCCCGTGTGTGACACCGTGCGTGTGTGCTCGCACACCTCCCTCTCCTGCTCTCTCTCGCGCGCGTTTGTGTGTCCCTGTGTGTGCGCGGGAAGCGCAGCGCGGAGCCGGGCGCGGCAGCAGCGACAGCAGCAGCAGCAGCGCGGTGCCCTGAGCCCCGCGGCCGGAGGAGGAGCCGCGCCGGGAGCCCCGCGGAGCCGCCGGGCGAGCGCGGCCGCACCGAGGCGCAACAGGCGGATGGCGGCGGGCGGCGGGCGCTGAAGGCG
>JAYDZK010000056.1:54191177-54210066 GCA_034509185.1 Euphonia xanthogaster | reverse complement strand
CGGCGGGCGGCGGGCGCTGAAGGCGAGCGGGCGAGGCGGAGGGGCAGGGAAGGGCGGGCGAGGAAGGGCAGCGCCGGGCAGAGCGGGCGGGATGCGGGCGGAGGAGCCGCTGGCGCTGGCGGCCCCGCGGGCGGGCGGCGAGGCGGAGGCGGAGGCGCCCGGCGAGGAGCGGAGCGGCGGCAGCTGCTGCAGCAGCGAGCGCCTGGTGATCAACATCTCGGGGCTGCGCTTCGAGACGCAGCTGCGGACCCTCTCCATCTTCCCCGACACGCTGCTGGGCGACCCCAGCCGCCGGGTGCGCTACTTCGACCCGCTCCGCAACGAGTACTTCTTCGACCGCAACCGACCCAGCTTCGACGCCATCCTCTACTACTACCAGTCCGGGGGGCGGCTCCGCCGGCCGGTCCATGTGCCCCTCGACATCTTCCTGGAGGAGATCCGCTTCTACCAGCTGGGCCAGGAGGCTATCGAGACATTCCGGGAGGATGAGGGCTTCATCCCAGAGGAGGAGAAGCCTCTGCCCCAGCACCACTTCCAACGCCAGGTCTGGCTGCTCTTTGAGTACCCCGAGAGCTCCGGGCCAGCCCGGGCCATCGCCATCGTCTCCGTGCTGGTCATTCTCATTTCCATCGTCATCTTCTGCCTGGAGACCCTGCCCGAGTTCCGCCAGGAGCCCAAGGGACCCCAGCCTGGCTTCGGGGAGGCTGCGTCTCTCGGGGACGAGGCGCTGCTGCTGCCGCCGCTGCCCCCGCCAAGTGGCACCCCCCCGCCCCTGCGCCCCGCCGCTGGCTCCGGCCCGTTCTTCACAGACCCCTTCTTCCTCATTGAGACCCTGTGCATCATCTGGTTCTCCTTTGAGCTCCTCGTGCGCTTCTTTGCCTGCCCCAGCAAGCCTGAGTTCTCCCGCAACATCATGAACATCATCGACATCGTGGCCATCATCCCCTACTTCATTACCCTGGGCACCGAGCTGGCCCAGCAGCAGCAACAGAAGCAGCAGCCCGGGAGCAGCAGCAACAATGGGGGCCAGCAGCAAGCCATGTCCCTGGCCATCCTCAGAGTCATCCGCCTGGTCAGGGTCTTCAGGATCTTCAAGCTCTCCAGGCACTCCAAGGGGCTGCAGATCTTAGGGAAGACTCTCCAGGCCAGCATGAGGGAGCTGGGCCTCCTCATCTTCTTCCTCTTCATTGGGGTGATCCTTTTCTCCAGCGCTGTCTACTTTGCAGAGACTGATGACCCTGACTCGCTGTTCACCAGCATCCCTGATGCTTTCTGGTGGGCAGTGGTGTCCATGACCACCGTGGGCTATGGGGACATGTATCCCATGACCATTGGTGGCAAGATTGTGGGCTCCTTGTGTGCCATCGCTGGTGTGCTCACCATTGCCCTCCCTGTCCCTGTCATTGTGTCCAACTTCAACTACTTCTACCACCGAGAGACTGACCATGAGGAGCAGTGCCAGTACACCCACGTCACCTGTGGCCAGCAACAGTCACCCTTCTCTGAGCCCAAGAAAGGGGACAGTAATCAGTCCCTCAGCAAATCTGAATTCCTGGAAGCAGAAGACCTGGAGTCCATGAAATATTCCAACTTCATTCCTCCCAATAACCAGGGATATAAAGAGAAGAAAATGCTGACAGAGGTGTGATGGGTTGCTGTCCTGGGTCCAGACACGGAGCGGCAAGCCGCTGTTACAGTTGTCTTCCTACAAGCAGCTGGATCTATTCAGCATTTACATGCCAGACTGTGAATTGTGATACCGTAAACAAAATGATTGTGATAATGGGCTCTTCTGGCCTGATTTGCTGTTTTTCATTACTGTGTGCAGCCAGAAATGTTCTTGCTTTATTCAGTGGAGTGCTAGCTGTCATCCCCACTCCCTTATGCATTTCTTTCTCTGCTTTTGATGACTGCTTTAATCCAACATTTGCTCCGAGACCAAGTCTTGTAACTCCACTAGCAGAGAAGTCCTTGCCACTGCTTCAGAAGAAGCATTCAGCAGTGTAAACAGTTAAAGGGGCTACAAACATCTGGCTTGAGCCGTGCTCTCAGTCTCTGTGCCAGTGCAGTGCCCTTGGCTGTGGAATCAGTCACGCCTGCCATGCCATTGCCTTTGAATAATGGAAACGCTGCATCCAGGATCACAGGGAGCTCTGCAGCTGTAGGGGAAAGCCAGCAAGCAGATGCCTGCCTTCTTTGCAACCCTTGGCATGCTAAAAGATCTTCCTGGTTTGTGTTTCAAAAAAAGAAAAAAAGGTGTATAAATCTAAAAGCCCTTTGCTACTTGTGACCATACATCATGTATCAAAAAACAGGCTTAAAGCAGTCAACAACCTTGGTGAAGATTCTCTGTGTTTTGAGCTTATCTCAGCCTTATTTATGCCAGTGCCCTGATGTTAATTGGCTTTTATAGTACCAACCTTATCTTCATAGTGGTAAGTGCCTTCTGATACAAGGCGTGTTTGAGTAAATTCATTTGTTATCTGCAGAGTTCATCCTCACACAATAGTGTTTAATGAGATGTGCTTTGTGCTTCAGGTACCCAGCTCAGTATTGGGCATGTGAGAGCAGTTGACTCCTCTGCTTTTTTTAATTGAGCATTTGTGTAGCTGAGGGAAGTTTACATGTTGAGGTTTTGTTGATGTGGCAGGAAAATCCTGACCACAGAGAGCTCTGCACCTGTGCTGTGTGAGGATTGTGCTGGTTTAGCAAGTCACAGGCATAAAATGCTCCAGGGCAAGCGTGTCAACATTTGAAACTGAGACTGGCACAGATACAAACTTCCCTAAACTGTCTGCACAAAGCCAGCAGTACCCAACAGATCCTTTAAACGAGGGGAGAAACAGCGAGACCCGAAGAGATGCTCTTGCTGTATTGCTGGCCTAGCCAGTTCCTGGTATTTCATGGACAGGAGCGACAGCAGTGTTTTTGTAATTGGTTTTATGAGAGCAGTTTGTGCCAGCCATGCAAAATATGCATAGCTTGGCCTGCAGTGCCAGGTTTGCCAAGGGACCAGAGACTTCTGTCTTCAAATACACATTTTGCTTCCCAGATAATTTCATTAGTTTCAGTCAGCTCTGCCTTACACGTAACTTTAAAAATATTTCAAGCTCTGCCAGCAGGTGAGAAAGGGAAATGTATGCTTTCAGATTCCACTAGCAGGTTTTCCTGCAAGGAAAAATCCTACTTGTTTGAATTCCAAGTGTTTATTCTGCATTCACACGTCTGCATGTGTATGAAAGCAAAGGCAGCCATTAATGTCTTGCATTATACTCTATGAAATGCATATTGGAATGTACTACATATTGCATGGGACATGTGTAATACATAAACCAGACATAATGCCAAGGTGCAAAAATATAGAGAATAGATTTTGTATATTTATTGTGCTTTTCAGCCATAAGACTAAGAATGCTAAAGGCATAGCATAGAATCAGAATGACCTGGGTTGGAAGGGACCTTAAAGGTCATCTCTTTCCAACGCGGGACACCTTCCACTAGACCAGGTTGCTCAGAGCCCTATCCTTTAATATAGTCAAAACTGGCTGTAGAACTAGTTATGAGGTGGGATCTGTTTGCATCTTCATTATTCTAGTTTTCAATTGTCTTGAGATATGGCTCCATGCCTAGAGTGTTTTATTGTGGCCTGTCTCCATCCTCGCCCTGCTCACACGGTAGAAGTTGTTTGTGCAAATCCTAACTACTCCATTTCTCCAGAGTGCTGTTGCTTTCCCAAATGTCTCTAGCGTGGAGGGATCTCCCTTGGGGTCAGCACACAACCATTATATTAAAACCTCTGCTCTCTCTCTCTTGCTGAAATCAGTAGGAAGATGCCGCGTCTCTCAGTCTGGGAGACACAAGTTTGATGTGTGTGGAGATTCTCAGTTCAGTCAAAGAAAGAACAGAGATAATTTCTCCCAGACTGAGTTTAGGAATCCTAGAGGAAGGAATTAAAACAATTATGATCTCACTTTCTGTAACCATTGTTTATAGTTATGGTTTTCCACAGTGTGCTATTCATAGTGCACCAATAGTGCGAGATGTTTCTACTTTAAAGCCAATCAAGTGTCACCTTAACAAATCACATTATAAAAATACCTGCTACTTTCATTAAAATTAACCTTCTAATCCACCTGAAAACTAAAATCTTTCTTTCCATCCCTAACTCAGCAACATCCGATGTGGTGAGGGCTTATAGCTCAGAGGGGTTTACCTGAATAAAGCCTAATTTCTCTTTGCTTCATGGGACTGAGGCAAAGGTTTGTGAAGGTCTGAGCCTTGGGGATCATTCTGCATCCCTTGACACCTGTAATCAGCTGGTGGGTAAATTGTCCTGGTGAATAAGTGGGACTGAGGGGCATGGTGGCATCTCTGTTGATTTTGTGTAAAAGTTGTCCAGTTCTTAGTGTGTCTTAGTCTTGGTGGTTTCTTAGCTGTGTTTCAGGGTCACCTTAATGAAATCTCTACTGTGAGGCAAGAGAGGGACTGCTCTTCAAATTTCGTACTGCTAGAAACTAGCAAAAGAAGCTGCTATTTAAGAGGGGTGTTTCAAGGCTGCTGCCCTCTCCCAGCAGAATGCCCATGTTTGGGGATATTTTATGCCTGAGTCTATCAGCTGATAAAAGTTCCCCCAAAGTAAGATATAAAAAACTCAGGTTGAACACAAGTTCAGGAGGAGTCATGAGACACGCTGAGCCTACGTCAGAAAATTCCTGTGCTCGTTTCTCCCCCTGGGCCTGGCCCTGTTGGCCCTGCCAGACGGGAGCCTTCCTTGCCTGGAACAGGTTGTTCTCCGGACCAGCATGACAGACAGCTGGACATGGAGACTCTAGCAAGAAAAAAGATCACTGGTAGCACAGTCCCAGTGTGTCTTACACAGATCCTCCCGGAAAGAGGTGTCCTGCCCTTGGGTGGGATCCAGGAGTGAGTTTCCAGGTGGAATCCAGCAGTGAGTTTCTAGTGGGTATTGGATTCTCCCTCCTGCAGATTGCACCCAAGGTGTGAAGGAATTTTGTGGTGAGCAAGGCAGCTCTGTGCAGTTTTTGTGAGCCATGTTAGTCAGTTCTGAAAAGAAAAGGGCACATGAAAATTTGTAAAGCAGGAGTGGTGTTTGGTCCCTGGGTTTTCTGTGTTGGCTCTAAAAGAAATACAGACCACCACCAGAAGCATGGAAACTGTAACCTTGGGGTTCATTTGAGGCATATAAATCCTTCTCAAAGCACCTCCTGAAAAGAAGTGAAGTCCCAGAGTCATCACTAATGCTATATGTTACAGAACTTGTGGAATCTGACCTTTTTTAAGGAGCCTTCAGATTTTTTTTTTATGTGACTGAAATGACACAGTGGCACCCATTGACTTTACCAGAGCTTTTGTGCCACTGAATCACAGAGATGCTTTCAAAAACCTTACCTGAAGTTCTCGGCCCTTGGCACTCCCCCCCAGCTGCTCAAAATGCAAATCAGTTTCCTTCTGAGGGTAGAGCGCATCCCTGTGAAGCCAAGTAGGCACCTCCAGGGACTTGTTTCCATAACAACCTCCCGGACTGTTTCTCTCCGTGCTTTGATTGCGGCTACAAGCAAAAGCACTCGTTGGATATTTTGTGTTCACATATCAGCACCTTATCTTTACCGATGTTTTCTTTGCCTAGTGGAGCTGATCCCATCACCTTATATTGTGTACAGGACAGCTGCCCTGTCCAACTTCAGGTGGGCAGTTTCCAGCCTTTGAAAGCAGAGAGTGTAAACCTGGAGATGGGAAGAGATTTTATTCGTCCACCCTTGCACACAGAGAGCTGGAGAGTGTGTGAAGGACAATCTGAGCACTCAGCCAGGGAGCTGAGGGGCAAGTGGTCTGATGTAGAGTCATCTGGGTGCCTGGTGACAAAGAATACAGGCTAAAGCATTACATTAAAGATCCAGAAATTCCTCTTGCAGCAATCTCACTAGGAAATAGTTTTGCAGTGGAAGAGACTATTGCTCCTTCCAGATCCCCTGGCTGGTTTGTGACAGTTGGTTCCCCTGATCATTTTCCCACAGGATGTTTTTCACCAGAGCAGGACAGGGCAGAAATCATCTCCTTGGAGGTGGGGAAGGAAGGAAGGAAAGGAAGAATTTTACTGAGGACACAATTTTTTAATCAACACAAAGGTCTGGAAGCATGAAAGGTGTGAAGACCTGTTCTGAGGTGTTTTACTCTTGGACTCCTGCTCTTACCTCCAAGATGAAATTCCTGTTCTGCTCCTTCTTGGGAAATGTTGGAACTTGGGATTTTTTTAATAATTTTGGGCCTTTTGATCCAGCTTTCATGGATAAAAATTCACTGCTACAGCAGATGTGGGGGTGAAAGTGACTGAACTTGGTCTTCTCTTCTGGGTCCTCTCATTCAGAGGTCCTTATGGGATAAAGAAGAGTGAATGTAAAGAAAATTCAGGGCAGCAAGAGACACGGTAAGGACTGAAGTGTCTTCCACATGGTGATGGAAAGAGCAGCATCAACCCTAAAAGCAAAGGAACAAACAGCTCCAGCATCTGCTGCTATGGCAGAAATAGGTAAGGTTTCTTTCTGTTCTGGGAAATTAATGACTAAGAGTTTCTTGAAATTAGTGAGGAAGGATTTCCTAATTAAGATTTGCAGCCTAAAGGGAGAATCTGGTTCTAGGTGAAGAAAGAAAGATAATTATAAACTACAGAAATGTAGTATGAGCCAGATCCTCACCATCTGCTGATTCAAGCTGGCAAAACTCCTTTTAGTACAACTGCCTTGGATTATATCGGGCTCCATCTTCAATCTTGTGCATCAAATCCAAGCGTATGTACTGTTTGTTAAACTGCTTCTTTTTGTTTGTTCTTTTCTTGAGGTCCTGTTTACATCAGGGAAAGATCTGCAGATTACAGCAGGAGTCAACCACAGCTTTCGCAAAAGCTTCCACCTGACTCAAGTCCAAGTAAGTCCTACCACACTCAGCAGAGCTAAGTTAAACTTAAATTTAAGTTTATATTGACAGAAATTAAGAGCAAGAGCATTTTATGCATTTTTTTCCTCACTGGTGGAAAGATGTGGACAGATTCACGGGGAATTGGAAGGTACTGCCCTCCATGGCACCCTGTGAGCACAAGATATCTCTGTTGCTGCTGCTGTAACCAAGACCACAGCCTTGAGCCCTTCATCGTTGCTCTTTGAAGCTTGCACTAGAGGCAGATCCCTTCTGAGGAGATTTGCAGCCATGTTATCAGCAGGTTTGCAGGAGAATGCCTGAATTGCAGGCACCTGCTTTAGGCCTAAGGAGGGGAGCAGGTGTTGTCAGGATAAAAAGACTTAATCCCCTGATGAAAGGAACCAGGGGATGCGGTGTGTCCTTAGCTGCCACCAAAGACAGTGCCTGAGGAAACTGCCTGCCAGTTTCAAGGAGCTCTTCTTGTTCAGGCTGGGGTCCTACAAGACCCTACCCAAGGAGATAAATCCAGAAAAATGTTTTTGAGGAAAGCAGACAGTGACTGTGCTAATTAACAGTGCAACATATGCTGTTAGTACATGTTAATTCCACGTGCTTTTCCCTCTTTGGATGGGGTTTTCCCTTGCTCCAGAGAAGTCTGTCTGGGGCTTGTTGGCTGGCACAAGGAGTCTGAATGTCATAACATGGCTTTATATTTTGGGAAACTCATAGCTGAGGTCAGTGTGGGTTTTACTGTCCTAAAACATTCAATGGTGACCCCTCACTACTGGACGTATCGAGGTTGTCTGTAGTGCCAATTAATAAGAGTAGGCCCAAGAAATAATTGAGCTTTGCTGCGTAAAACTTCTTCTTAGTGAAAGGAAAGAAAGAATTTGCAGGAGGGAAAGTGCTCATCCATTTCTGTGGTCACCATAAATACTGACTACTCATTGGAGATGAGAATTAGGGGAAACTTGTCTTCACACAAAGAAAATTCAGCAAGTCCTTCTTTGGCTTCATTTTCACTAAATTAATATAAAGATATTTATTCAGTGGTATAAAATTTTGGAACACCCTTAGTCCAAAAGTGACGTAAGTCATAAATTTATTGATTTAATTACCAAATCTAGCCATTGTCTGTTTAACAAAATGAGGGCCCTCAATTCTGCTCTCTACCCAAGGTTAGATAAACGTTTCCATAGGATTGTGGATGGTATGACTCCTGATTTAAATGGGTGTGAGAGAAGAATCAGGCTCAAAGAAGATGGCTGTAAGTGCACATGACTAGGCTGGATCTCTTTAGGGTGCTGTAGGTGCACACTGGTCCATTCACTTAAAAGGTTGTATACAATTTTACACCAACAAAAGGTCTAGCTTTTAGAGTACATATTGGTTTATTCTCTTGCATTCTCTGGAGGGAAATTAAATGGTATTTTACAAGAAAACTGGAACATTACCATCCATTCTTGCTGCTCCTTGATGCATCTGTTGTTTTCAATTAGCTTGATGGCATCCATTTTCAGAAAGCAGATGCTGCCCTCTTTTACACTAGTGCAATTCTGGAATAACTCCACTGACGTCAGTGAAGTGACTCCAAATTTATCCCCAGCAAAAGCAGAATTGGACCACAGACTCTCTGTCCGCCTCTTTGCTCTGGAGTTCTGAGGAAGGTGTGCCACTGCCACAACATAAGGTGAGGGTGAGTGCCTTTCTGCTGTGCTGTGCTTGGCATTTTTGTGTCCTTGACACCCCCACTCACATGCCTGGCTGGAGCAGGAGCCAGGCTGGCCTGGGGCATGCATGGCCACCAAATTCCTGGTGCTGAATGTAGCACTTTCTGGCTCTGGATTCCTGACCACTCCTCATCTTAGCTTCCTCTTGCCTGGATATGTTTCCCAAGGAGACAGAGCTTTTTAAGATGAAGAGATGTAGTTGCAATTCTTAAGTAATAGAACAACAGAACGGTGGCAGAGGTAGATGTGGACACTAGCTCTGCGCCTCCTACATTTTTTTGCTGATAGGGCTATGTGAAAATCATTGCAGTCCTGGTAGGTTGGCTTTACATCTGCTGGTTTCAAAGTCTCCATTTAGAGGGACTACTAGGTTGGAAAAAATGGGACTTACCTGCTCTAACTCTTCTGATGTCAGTCCTGCCTTCCCTGAAACTGGACAGAAAGCTTTGTGTAAAATCACCAGTTTGCTGTAAGGGAAAATACCACTGGAGCTGGGACAGATGAGGGTGAGTAGAAGGAATAGTTGTGAATTCCAATCATGGAATGGCCAGGGTTAGAAGGGATCTTAAAGACCATCTCATTCCAACCCACTGCCATGGGCAGGCACACCTTGATTGCTCAGAGCCCCATCCAGTCTGGTCTTGAATATCTCCAGGGATGGGGCAGCTACAGCTGCTCTGGGAAATCTGTTCCAAGGCCTTGCCACCCTCACAGGGAACAATTTATTCCCAATATCCAGCCTAAATCTCCTCTGTCAGTGTGAAGCCATTCCCCCTTGTCCTGTCACTCCAGGCCTTGTCAAGAGTCTCTCTCCATCTTTCCTGTGAGTTCCCTTTAGGTACTGGAAGGCCACAATGAGGTCACCTCAAAGCCTTCTCTTCTCCAGGCTGAACAATCCCACTGAGCCACCAGAGTGGCTCAGTTAAAAAAAAAAAAACAGGTGGAAGTCTTGGAAAATCTCAGGACAAGAATGTTCAGTAACACCTGGAAAATGTTAATTCTGCAAGGCCTCATCTGGAATGCTGTGTGCATTGTTGGTGACCTAAATTTGGTCAGGCAGGATGCACAGAAGAACAGCAAGAATGATCAGGTGGATGGAATGTGCTTTGCTAGTGGAAGCTGGAAGAGCCTGACTTTTCTAGGCCAGCAAAAGACTGATGAGACCTGTAGCTGGGAAAGTACTGGGGGCAAAATAACCAAAAAAGAGGAAAAATATGAGAAATTGTAAGATCTTCACACATTTCTTGTGTCTCCAGATCAGTTGCCATACTGCACGTTTACGTACAAAACACCAAATCCTGGTGATTTTACTACTAAATACTTGGGTTTTGTGGGTAGGAGGGAGAGCTAGGAGAGGAACTGTGTGTCTTGGGAGTTTTTTTCTCTGTGGGACTGAGGAGACAGAAGGAAGTCCTAGGAGTGGGGTAGAACAGCACAGAGGATATCATATCCCTCCAGGAGCTGGTCTGCATGCAGAGAGCAAATTCACACCCTTTAAAAAACCCACCAAACTCTGGTACTGCTCTTCCCCTCAACCTGGAATGGCTGCTCACCTTGTCCAGTCCTTTCTCCCTATCTAGAGCTCTCCAGCTCTTTGCTGACCTTCCTTCTTCCTGGAATATGTGGTCATTCCTCACTCCCATGAGCTCCCTGGAATCATTGGAACAGTGCATTGCATCTAATGTTGAGGAAAGCCTTGAACCAGCTCTGCTGCAGCTCAGTTAGATTATCTGATTTGAGCAACCTGCCCTGGTGGAAGGTGTTCCTGCTCCTCTGACAGGAGTATTGGAATTAGGTAATCTTTAAGGTCCTTTCCAACCCAAATCAGTCTGTGATTCTGTGGTTTGTCGCAGAAATGAGCAGTGATGCGTGGTCTTCAGCAACTGCTGCTCACAGAATCATTGAGGTTGGAAAATACCTCCAAGATCATCAAGTCTAGCCTTCAGTGGAATATCACAATGCCCAGAAAACCATATGATGAAGTGCTATGTCCACTCATTCTTTGAATAGCTCCAGGGCTGGTGACTCCAGCACTTCCTTGGGCAGTCTGCTCTAATGATTAGCTGCTCTTTCAGTAATTATTTTTTTTCCCTAATCCAGTCCTGTCCCTTGTTCCCCTGGAGAAGAAGCTGACCCCCACCTGGCCACACCCTCCTGTCAGGGAGTTGTAGCGAGCAGCATTGTTGGGTTGGAGGTCAGAGCAGTTGATCCCAATGGCCCCTCTGGCCTGAAGAGATGAACAGAATCATTTCCTATTGCACACACTGTTCTGACACAGAACAAAATTTCACGTTTCCACTCTTACCTCTCATACCTCTCTCAAATCACAGAATTCACAGAACCACTAGGTTGGAAGAGACCTTAAAGATCATCAGGTCTAGCCCATGCCCTAACACCTCAGCTAAACCATGGCATGAGTGCCACATCCAGTCTTTTTTTAAACTCATCCAGGTATGGTGACTCCACCACGTCCCCGGGCAGGCCATTCCAGAACTTTATGACTCTCAGTGAAAAACTTCTTCCTAATACCCAACCTATATTTCCCTTGGCACAGCCTAAGACTGTGTCCTCTGGTTCTGGCAGTTGTTGCCTGGTGAAAGAGACCAGCCCCCACCTGACTATACGCACCTTTCAGGCAGCTGTAGAGAGTGATAAGGTCACCCCTGAGTCTCCTTTCCTCCAGGCTCAACATCCCCAGTTCCCTCAGCCGTTCCTCACAGCGCTCGTGTTCCAAGCCCCTCACCAGCCTCGTTGTCTCCTCTGGATGCTCTCAAGGGGCCAAGGAGCCCCTTGGCTCCCTGGAGCCAAGCTCGGGGAGCTGATGTGAGCTTCCAGAATACCCAAGTAGATTTGGGCCTTTTGGGAGCATGAGCTAAAGGCAGGCAGAGGAGCTGCTCCTTTTGGCAGCACATCACACACAATTCAGTCAGGGGGAACTGGCTGTGAAGCCACATTCCCAGTCAAACACTTCTTTTACCTCAGCTCCAACAGCTGCAGCCACAGAGCAAAATCCACGGAGCCAACAGGTTGCAAATCTCCCTGGCCTAAGGACTGAGTTTTCATTTGTCTTTGTACAGCCCCCAGAACCAAAAGGCACCCCAGCTCAAGTGACATTCTTGAGCTAGCTCAGCTTTCCAACTTTAAACTATTGCAATCGCTTCTCCTAGATTCACGCTGATCATGCCACGTCAGATTCCAGTTCTTGCTTCCCTGCAGAAAACAGACATATGTTTTATAAGCTTATTTCACTCCTAAGCATACCCTGCCCCCAATAACCAAGATCTTGGTTCTTTTCCCTCTGAACCCTATCAGGGCTTTCTGCCATCTGCTATGTCTGTGACAGATGCTTGTATAACTGACAGATCAAGCTAAATATAAGATATCAACACCCCCGTATGGCACAAACATTCCAAGTTTAGTGCTCCTATTATAAGTGAGGCCTAAATATAGCAAGGTAAACCAAAAACATCTTCTATGTTGAAGTATTCCCAAGATTGAAGACACCTCAGCACAAGTCCTCCAAAGCATAGCAGGGAAGGGAGGGGACAACAACTCCTGAGGGTGATATTTGGAGATTTAAAGCATCATTGCCAAGGCTGTAGCAAACCCTTCCGCCATGTGAGGGTACCCTACTCTGGAGCAGCACAGCTCAGCTGTGTTTGCCACCATGGCTACGAATCCAGAGTGCCATGGAAGCTTCCATGGTGGAAAGCAGCATCCTGCAGGCAACACCAGCCCAGCCTGGGAGGGGACTGACACATTTTCTGCTTCTCATCTTGCTCAGCAGAGGAAAACTGCCCTCTTTTCCAGGGACCAACATGGCTAGAAAAGCTGTCCTCTTCCCCCCCACCAAAGCCACAAAGCTCACAGGTCTTAAGGGGTGGTGAAATCAAGGAACAGGGAGCCTTTGCAGGCTGAAGAACACTCATCAGCACAGGAACTGATGTCCCTGGAGAGCTTTTTACCTTGAAGTAGCTCACTGCATTTCATGTACTCCAAGTAGCTGCCATATCACCCACCCCAGAAACTCAGGTACCCACAGGGTAAGCTGACAGCTGCTGAGGCAGGCTACAGGGGGAAAAACCACTTTAAATGTGGAAGATGAGCACACCACTGAGCAAACAGCATCAGAGAGGAGGGAGAGGCATATTTAAATAAGGAAATACCGGTGCCCACACTGAACTTCAGCCAGCTACTCTGTATTGAGAGGTCTGTGGACCACGAGGAACCAAAACCTTCTGGGTTTTTTTGTCTCAAAAACACATTGATAACACAAATATTACACTGTTGCACCACTGCAGTGCCCAGATGCAGTCACAGTGCATCTGATGAACCAGAGCTACAAATACTACAACTTCTTCAAGTTTCACTCAGGAATCTCCTGTTCAGGTGCTGTTCATATGACAATACAAATTGTTTTGTGAATTAAAGTGCATCTTAAACCTATCACACTGTTTGTGAAGTCCTGCTAACTGCAATCAAATCTGTCTCTTCTGACTTTGCATTTCATTTCAAATGAAGGTAGCAACTAAGCTTTGGGTGACTTCAGTGAGCTCTAGATCAGAGCCCAAAGGGTTGAACACCTCTCTCCAACAACAGAGAGCTGGCTAAAAACCTAAATGGTGTGCACCACCAACCAGGAAATCCTCCCTCACCTACCAGTTCCTAAAACATAATGAACAACTTGGCTGAACGAAGCAGGGAGGACATTGAGGTCTATTTCTTATTTTATGACAGGTCCCCCTTCTGCATTTTGATATAAGTTAACAAGCACAAAGTTGTCCATACCCTATTTCCAGGAGTACCCCTGTGCTCAAAACAGCCAAAGCTACCGACAGCACACATCCAAAATCCACCCAGGAGAGCAAAACACAAGATTAGGCACAAGCACACCTGGAACACAAGTAGACTGAGCCTGGTGCCTCCAGCCAGAGCTGACAGGGAGCTGTCAGTCTGTATCAGGTGTGTAGCGGTAATTAGGTGATCAGGTTAATTAAGTCCCCTTAGTGCTCTCAGGATCATGACACCAAGAGCAGGAGGGAGCAGAGCTGCAAATTGTAAATGAAGAGAGAGAATTGCCACACAGGTGGGCAAAATTCCTGCCTCGTGCTCACACACCCCAACCTCCAGAGGGCTGAGAGCCATGGACTACAAACCGTGGGCTGAAGCAGTTGGCACAAGCCAAGGCACAGCCTCTCTCCCTGGCATGACTGGATGATGCACAGCCCTGAAGTCCTCAGCATTCCCATGTCCCTGGCAGATTCCACAGTGTGACCTTTCTCCTGCTTCATTCCTGGCACAGGAAGGACAGGAAAGGTGATTTCTGAGCTCCAGCCTGCAGCTCTCAGAACAAATCGTTACGCCTTTATCTCTTCCCTGTCCCTTTTTACTCATGTAGCACCTATTCTCAACACAGGAGTGCTGGCTGGAATTGTGGGAGTTTGCACTGGGATAATTTTCTTCACAGGAGCTAGTACGGGGCTGTGTCAGATTTTTGCTGGAAACAGTGTGGATGAGCCTGGGATGTTTTAGTTCTTGCTGAGCAGGGCTTGAACAGAGCAAAGGTCTTCTCTGCTTCTCACCAGTCAGGGAACTGGGGGGGGGCACCAGGAGTTGGGAGGGGACACAGCTGGGACAGCTGATCCCCATTGACCAAAGGGACTTCTCATACCACAGCACATGTGAGGAGGAGGATGAGGAAGTGGGATGTTGGCAATATTGGTGTTTGTTTTCCCAAGTCAGTGTTACAAGTGATGGAGCCCTGCTTTTCTGCAGAGAGCTGAGCCATGGGCAGTGGTGAATAAATTCCATGTTTTGCTTTGCTTGCACCCCACGAGTTTTCTCTCTTTCACCTTCCGATTCTCTCCTCCATCTCTCACTGCAGGGCAGTGAGTGGCTGTGTGGGGCTCAGATGCCAGCTGAGACTAAACTATGACAAAAGGTCATCTAGACCTACCTCCTGCTCAGAGCAGCACCAGCACCAATGCTAGAGCAGGTCACCTGCAGCTTCATCCAGACAAATCATGGGCACTTCAAAGGCTGGAGTTGACCAGCAGCTCTCCAGATGACTCATTCCACTGCTAACCTACCCATATGATGACTTTTTTCTCATGTCCATTCTGAACCTCAGTAATCTCACTGGAGACCTCCCATGGGGATTTCTCTCCAATTTAATATCTTTCCCCTTTCAGATAACTTGCAGCCTTATCCACTGAACTCCCACACTAAGACATGCTGCCTTGCCCTTACATTTTCAAAGGTTTATATAGGACATACAGCTGTAAAGCTCCTGTTAAATATGACCTAATTTAGTTCCAAGTTTAGCATTACCAGGACATTTTCACAGGGATGGTAATTTCACGGGCTTGTGGCAGGGCAGCCATGTGATTTTATGAAATAGCATTCAAGTGCAACATTTTCAGTAAGGCACTCCAGAGGAGGATATTTACAGGGGATCACTGTTCTCCAGGGTTTCTAGGGTCCCAAAAATTGCCAAGCATAATTTGGCTGTTTCACACCGCCAAATGACTGTTTCAGGCCTGCCTGCATCACAGAATCCCCATGGAGCTGTCAGACACCTTGAGCATTATTTCAAAAGCATCACAGAGAGACCATGAAAAAGGTCAAGAGATCTGAGTCCCAGAAGCACCAAGTGCAATGCCAGCCCTTCCAAGTATGAAAGAAGCAAGCTGGGCAAATCCTGCCTCTGCATTCTCAATAGAAGGCAAAAAATCAAAGGCAGCCTGCAAACTGTGAGGCTCTAACTGCCCTTGGTCACACTGCACAGCCCCCTCTGAAGCCAGCAGGACCACAGGGGAAATCACACTTCTGAGATGTTGCAGTGGTTCTTGGAGCGTTGCTTTGCTTTGGAGGGAAAAAAAAGCCCCAAACCCTAAAATCCATGTTGGACTGTGCATTGTGACAGAAGAACAAAATTAATTGGCATAAGGAGGCAGGAGATGCAGTGTAGGCGATGCTCAGCACAGCACTTAACAGCTGTGCTGTTAAGTGTTTGAAAATTACGCTTGAAATATAATTTGGACATAATAAATGGAATTGTATCAGAGAGCACCAACAGCTTGGAGGTGATAAGAGCTCCTTAATCACGTATGTGTAAACACCTGGATTTCAAAGGAGGGAAGCAAGAGAAATCAGAATGGAAAGGAGCAGCCTGGAAAACCCAGAGAGTAATAAAAAAATCAGGTTCATCACTGACCAGGACATCAATGCTAAAGGAGAGCCACGCTTTTCAGAACAATCTGGCAAAATCAGACAATGAAAAACTGGATGAACCCTGTTACCTGACATGGCCAAGCTGCTTAAATTCTCTGCAGGGTTTCTCTATGCGGGGAAATGAGAGAGTGGGCAGAGAGCCCCACTTTGCCAGAGAGCTACAGAAACAGCTTTACAACCACATCAGAAATGAAGTGCCCAGAAGTCAATGAACTAATTTAAGCTACAGCTCCTCTGCAGACATAAGGTCCATGTCTACCCAGTGCCTTAAATAGCACACATTATGAATTCTCCAGCTGGCCCCACGTAGAAAAACTGCACAGGGAGAGGGAGAGACCATGCCTCAAATTATTGCACTGATTTCTGGGAACATCTGTATTGCAAGCATAGAAGGCACCCGGAACAATTCCATTCAAGTGTGACAAAAAGGACTTCAAGGGCTCTGTTTATGAAGGAATTATTTCTGCCCTAATTTTACTCCCCCTTTTGCTTTCAGAGATCTGCCCTGTCTCTCCCAGGCAAAATGTTACTCTGAATTGAGGTAAAAAAACAAAGGGGAGTGACAGACATCTGCCATGCACTTGGGAAGAGCCAAGAGAAGAGTGGGGAATTAACTGTCACTGCAGAGAAAAGTCACAGGAAAAAGAAAATATAGGATGTCACATTTTCCAGTGATTAAACCCTTTCTGAAGATGTCTGAATGGCAACAAGGATTGCTGAAGATTTTTGCCTCTCACATAAAACTCGCAACTTAAAGGTCCCATGCTCAAAGGACTGGATTTGTATCTTTCAGATGTATTAATCAAGAGTTACTCTGAGATAAGATTAAAATGCTCTCTAGAATGGGAAAGAAGTTCATTGAGAAGGGAATTTCTTTAGGCCTAATCACTATGCTGATGGGATTCCCTTTACTAGAAACTTATGGTTACAATCCGTGTAAGCCCCAAAAAGGATCAAAATATTAATCATTTTGTCTGGCTGAAAATTATACATCAAAGCCTTGTTCAGCCAAAAAAATGAGATAAAAATTGAGTTATCTTGTCTATAAAACACTGACGTTCAGAGAGTCTGTAAAGACTCTGGAATTTCTGTTGACCCCCCAGTGAGTTCTGTTCTCTCTATTTGACAAGTTCTGCTCTCTGCCCCACAGCAAGCAGAGAAAGATGTAGCTGAACTTGAGCTGTGGGAGGTGGTACCCTCTGGAAAAATTGAGTCTGCGCTGCAGCAGCTCTACGCAACCCCCTTTTTGGCAGGAAAACAGTCAGTTTCACAGGTCATGGTTTAATAAATCAGGGAGCTCACTAGAATGAAGCCTACCAAGTGTGTGTACGTTTTTCAGTTCCCTTTCGCCCTCCAAAACAAAAAAGGTATTTGTCCATAGACTAGAAGGCAAAACAGTTTTTTTTTAGGGGATTTTTTTCTTCTCTTTGGACAGCCAAATGTTTTATTCTGCCAACAAACTCTTGGATGCGTTACTGGAAAATTATGAAGAAAAGAGAAAGTTTCAACTTCAAATCATATTTTTGCATGCTTGAAAAATCTCTTCAGCTAGTTTTTTTTCTAATTGAGAGATTTTTATATGGTTGAAAGTAACTAAAATGAAGAAAGTTCCTCTCTCTTATACTTCAGCTGGTGGTTTGCGAAAACATCACTATTTCCAGAATATTGGTGGAATATCCTTCAGGCCAAAGTTTCACATCTCTTCCATCTGACAAGCAGGGAAGTGAGCTCTGTTCTGTGACACACCTGCTTTGTGTGGCTCCAGACCTCTTTATTTTCCCTGGTGGTTACTCACCCCAAAACTTCTGCAACAGGACAAAACCCAACACCCTTCCTCCCACTCCTCAGGAAATCAGACTTTAGGTCAGAAGGTTCCCTAAACCAGAAGAATCTAAGCATCCTCTTTTGTCCCCTGATTCTGCAGAAACTGCTAGTTCTAGATGAGGACCCCCAGCCTGTAACATTGTCCATGTTGTTTTTCATAGACAATGATTGACTAGAATGGGGATATGAGTGATTTTTAACAGTGCATTCCAGCGCAGAGTTTGTCCTTTGTGCCTGGATTGTTACAGTGGCAGCATCTGTTTCATGCTGCCATCAAATCACAGCGATGTTTCCACTCTCTCCTCAGGCTATGATGAATGTAATTTTCCAATGTTTGCCTGAATCCCACACAGCACTAATCAGCAATTATCAAAAGCAGCAAACACAAATAATTAAGATATTTCCACAGCACGCAGGCAGTCTTCTCTGGGATATGTGCTTCACACTGTCATGGCTAAAAATGTTATCTGTACCACCCAGGAGAAACCGTGAGGGGAAGGGCAGCTTCATCTCCATGTCTTGACCCCAGCTCAAGCAAAACAGTGTGGATGAGACATCCAAGTGATTTTCTGTTTTCAGAGGAAAAAGGGGCTTAAAAGTGACACCCTCTTTTCCATAATCATCCTTGTAAACATGGGGAAGCCTAAACAGGGGATGCAACAGCATCAGATACCTTTAGTGTCTGACATCTGTCCTATGGCAGATCAACCAGTATCCTTCATCCCCTCACTCCCAATTTCTCCCAAATACAGCCCAAACCTAAGAGATTTCATTCTCCCTTGTATTGATTCTTAGTCACATCTCCCTGTTTCCTCCAGTCTGTGCTCCTCAGCCAGTCTCCATTTTTGTAACGCACTGCAGCCAGGGGCTCCTACCAAAATTTGACATGGGGCATTTATTTTTGCTAATGTGTAATATTTCCTCCTGTTACAATTAGAGGGATACTAAATAAGCACACTTACATATTCAAATCTCAAATTCCCAGGAAAAATCAGTGGATCTGTGGATCTGTGTGAGCATGCTGAATGGGCGAGAATGCCTGCTGAAAAGAGTACACACCCAGCTCCCCTCTCTTCTCTCCAGCTTATTTTTCCTGCTGAAATCACCCTTCCAATTTGGACCTGCTGTAAAGGGGCAGAGCTTAGAGGAAATCAGTGGACCTACAGCAG
>JAYDZK010000056.1:54148542-54176408 GCA_034509185.1 Euphonia xanthogaster | reverse complement strand
GCTGCTCCATCCCTCTGATCCCCTTGGTGTCCCTGCTCTGGCCTGGCTCCAGCAGCTCCCTGTCCTTCCTGTGCTGGGCCCGGGGCTGGAGGCAGCCCTGCAGGGGGGGCTCAGCAGGGTGGGGCAGAGCAGGGCAGAGGGGCACAATCCCCCCCACTCAGAGCATCTGTACATTACTCCTACTGATGGTCTTTGTAGTATTAAATGTGGGCTTGGGAGTCGTCTACATGAGCTCCTCAGACCTGTGTGGCACCAGAAGTCTCACAAGAGAGAAGTAGCCATTGCTTTGTGAAGGGCTGGCACAATGGTTGCCGACAAAGGCACTCCATGGAGCCAGGGCCTTGCTTTCTCCAACAGTCAAGCTAAAGGCAAGATACATAAAATCACTGCTCCTAAAAGGAGATGTAAGCTCCAGAAACAGAAAGTGGGGATACACTCCCAAAGACTTTGCCAGTCTTCTCGGGGAGCAATCCTGACATAAACCCACTCACCAGTACAAAGAATATGAACTGCTTCTTTGGAGGGGGGAAGACACCTTCATTTGTCAGAGAGGAGCAGAAACTCCTCTGTTAAACTCTGTTTAAGAAAATACCTTTCTTGCATTTCAGGACACTGGAACACTGGAGCTGTGACAGTGTTTCAGGTCTTGAATTGCTGGTCGAAGGAAAAGAAAGGAAAGTTTATTTCATCTAGATGTGGAGTGCCAAATAATTACTTGTCCCCTCTGCCTTCCTATGTCACACAGATGCAGGCAGTGGGAAGAGTTTTGCTGAGGGAGCTCTCAGGTGCCACCATGTTTGCCTCAGAGCAGATGTGCGCAGGTGTTTTAGAACTGTCCCTGTCTGAGGGGATAAAAAACTGAGCTGTTTCAACTGGTTTAGGAATGGGCAAATTTCATAATTTCCACCTTCCAAACAAAGATATGAGACCAAACTGAAGAAGTTCAAGTTCCGCTAACAGAGGAGGCACCACACATTCATGCTTTACAGTTCCCTCTGTCACTGCTGACTTGGAAAAAACAGTAGCTAGGCAAAGTGTGGCTTCACTGGAGACACTGCTTCATAATCCTTTCCATCCTGTGGATTAAATTTCCTTGTGAAGCCATCAGAGGATTGCATGGGCCTTTGCTAGGAAAACTGCAGCATTAGCCTGTGACCTGAGGAAGAGATCATCACTGAAACAATTATAATGGTCATTTTTGTATCCTCAGGGAGGGACAGGGCATGTTTAGTAGGGCACCCAGCTGCATCCTGGCAGCCAGGAGGGACATCCCTGTCCAGAGGGCACCAGGCCCAGCATGGCCAGCCAGGCCCAGGGTGGGAATTGTCCCACTCTACTCTGGGCTGGGGCAGCTTTGGGTGCCACAACAGTAGGAAGACCTAAAGCTATTATAAAGCTGGGTCAGAGGAGGGTTAGGCTGGATTTCAGGAAGAGATTCTTCCCCCAGAGGGTGACTGGACACTGAACAGGCTCCCGCAGGCAGTGCTCACAGCATAAAGCCGGACAGAGCTCAAGAAGTGTTTGGACAATGCTCTCGGGCACATGGTAATTCTTGGGCGGTCCTGTGCAGGGCCAGGAGTTGAACTGGATAATCCTTTTCAGTTCAGGACATTCTATAATTCTGTGAAACTTCTCCCAGTGAATCTTCAGCAAGTTACAACATAGAATCATTCCTCCATTTCCATTTATAGCCTAATTCCCTTGATCTTTGTAGCACTAAGTGGTTACCACTGTGTCATGCAGGCCCAGATTACAGCAGCTCTTCCAGGCAAGACTCTTCCTTGTCAGAACATCAAGAAGACTTTGGTTTCTCCAAAGGCTACAATGAGTTAAGCAGGTGCAGCATTCCCATTTCCACACACAGATGGGAAGATGGAGCCAATTCCATGCAAATGGTGAGATGTGTAAACAAGAAATTCCTGTTCTGCATCAGCCTGCTGATGTGCCTCCTGCCAGAGGGCATCTGCAGTCTGAGCACTGCCAGTTTCCAGCGCGGGTGCTTCCCCCCTTCCACCATCACTTGTTTTACAAACAGGGAGAAGGCACCACATCCCACCATGCCTCCTCTGCTCCTTCAGGCCTAGGGAAGAAGGAAATCTACACATTTATCACTCAGAAAGGCACTTTGGTGACAGTGGAAAATATTACACACAGCCATAAAAATAGTTGTGTGTCCTACCCAACAACAGCATTATTTTAATGTGATGGATGGCTTAAACCAAATAAAGTTACTTTCAGAGGCAAACCTCGACCTTCAGGGCTCTTTATTAGATATGTAAAGCTTTATCCACCAGGGCTCTCAAGCAGTTGTTTAAACATGCAGAATCTTAAGGAAGTCAGCAATGCTCCTGATGTGTTTCAAGCACTCTTTGCTGGATCCATGCCCATAAAACAGCTCTGCTGCCCTTAGCTGTGGAGGTGTTTAATGGTGCAGGTGCCACACAGTGGAAGTGGTCACCATTCCTGTCACCCAAAGGGAGATGAGGGCATTTTTTAGGCCAGGTTCAAATAGTACTGGTTTTTCATCAGTTTCAGCAGGGCTACTTCCACTTCAAATATTAAGACCAGCATCACAGAGCTGTGCCTCCTCCCAAAAGCTTAGTTATTGTTGGTGTATTATTTACATATTTAGCCAACAGAAATTCACAGTGCAGAGTCTATTTTAGCCCTAGTTCTGGAAGGGGTCTGGCATTATTATATCTGTGAAATTCCAGGTGAACATCTGACCAAAGTACCAACAAGTATTTTCCATCTCCATGGAATGCCTACTAGTGATGTTCCAAAACATCTTCCTCAGACTGCCTATGTAGCTCATTCTTCTATTGATTCTTCCATCTCTGACCAGTGAAAACATGGACACCATTATATTTACCCAACCTCATTTGCCATCTCAGCTGGGGAGAGGCTGAGCTCAAGATGCCAATCAGGCCTGTGGCAGTGCCTATATTGCAGGCTGGCTGTTTGTGTTGGGTCTGCAGA
Organism: Euphonia xanthogaster; assembly: GCA_034509185.1. Taxonomy (NCBI): domain Eukaryota; kingdom Metazoa; phylum Chordata; class Aves; order Passeriformes; family Fringillidae; genus Euphonia; species Euphonia xanthogaster. Next base: position 54,173,429 of record JAYDZK010000056.1, on the reverse strand, counting down.
TGCAGGAAATCCAGGCAGTTCTGGCTCCTGCGGCCCAGTGACACAGCTGATTGCCAGGCAACACTGCTTCAGACAAGCAAGAGATCTCTCTTGGCTCCGTTGGCCATCATTGGGATCTCCATGATTCAGAGCAGTTGCTTAATCATGGACATGTGATGCCATCTGAGGCTGACAAGGATGTCTGTCTCTGCTCTGACTTTCAGTTCCTGCTGCAGAAGAGTGCCACACTCCATACGCAATTCCCCAAGCACCTCTGAGATACCCTAGGAAGCTCACTGCTTATTTATTTCAGACTTTGTTGCCCCCGAAGAGTTGGTTGTGTCAAGAACCAGAGGTTTTTGCTCTGTCCTCTCAAGACAGAGGGGCCTACTGGGACACATTTACCACTGACATTGACACAAGTAAGAGTTGTGTTTGCTTTGAAACCAAAAATCCTGTACCAAGAGCCTCCTTGCTTATGAGAGTTATTAGTCAAGCTACAGTTTTAAACCTTGTGAATTAGATACTCTATTATAAAAAATAAAGCCTAGTGGTCAGACAGTTGAAAGAAGAAGAATATTCAAAGTCAGTTGTTCAAAACAACCAAAGGAAGTCCATTTTAAAGGTATTGATGAGACTATTTCTCCCAGACCACCAAGCATCTGAGACATTCAGATACCCAGAAACAGAATAGACTGCAATTTATTTACCTGATCTATGCAGGCTAACGTAACTGGGGTTTTAAGTAATAATTTATTGATAGACACCTATTTGTGAGCACTATATAATCCCCTGAGACTGTGGCATATTTCTTCAGACACAAGGGGTCAGACAGTTAATCTGAGAGCAGAGAGAAGCAAACACAATGATTTTTTCATGTGATTTTTGCAAAGCAATATAGAAAACACCAAAATAACAAGATCATCGCTTTTGGACATCAGTGCAGTCACTATTCCTGGGTGTAGGACTGACATCTGCAAAGAATTTTTGATTTGTTGTAGCTCAGTTCCTCTAGTGGAAAATGGCCACTCTGCTGCCACAAACAAGAAGTGCTGTGTGAATTCAGCTGTTGGTGTGTGGTCTCTGATTCTGTTCACAGCTGGTGAGGGTTGCTGGCACAGCAGACTTGTGTGGGTCAGGCAGGCATTCTGTTTTCTGCACAGTGCTGGAATGCTGCTGTGCAGAGGTGGCTGTGTGGGTTGGCAATTGTGGTGCTGTTGACTCTGATCCATCCATGATGGTTTCATTTGTATAGAGCTGTGAAGAGAGCCCTTGTCAGGTTCGTTACCATCTGGGCAGAGTCATTCCCAGAGTAGAGCCAGCCTGGCTGAATGGACAGACTGCGGGAGATGCTGGGGAGCCGTGCCATGGAAAGAGACCTGGGGGTCCTGGTTGATGGACAGTTGGACATGAGCCAGCAGTGACCTGGAGCCAGAAGGGACATCCCTGTCCTGGAGGCACCAGGCCCAGCATGGCCAGCTGGGTCACGGAGGGGATTGTCCCGCTCTGCTCTGGGCTGGGGCGGCCTCACCTCGAGTGTTAGGGCAGGTTTGGGTGCCACAACATAAGAAAGATCTAAAGCTGATAGAGAGTGTCCAAAGGAGGACCACCAGGATGGGGAAGGACCTGGAGGGGAAGCCACATGAAAATCAGCTGAGGGCACTTGGTCTGTTCAGCTAGAGAAGAGCAGACTGAGGTCAGAGCTCACAGCAGTTCTGCAGCTTCCTCACGAGGGGAAGAGGAGGGGCAGGCTCTGATCTCTGCCCTGTGTGACCAGGGACAGGACCCGAGAGCACGGCTGGAGCTGTGTCAGGGGAGGATTAGGGTGGATATCAGGAAAAGGTTCTTCCCCCAGAGGGTGCGGGGGCACTGATCAGGCTCCCCAGGGAATGGTCACAGCCCCAAGGCTGCCAGAGATCCAGGAGTGTTTGGACAATGCTCTCAGGCACAGGGTGGATTGTTGGGGTGTCCTGTGCAGGACCAGGAGGTGGGCTGGATGGTCCTTGTGGGTCCTTTCCAGCTCAGGATATCCTGTGATTCCATGGCTATGTCAACTGCAGGGAACACTAACCAGGAATAAGCTGATTTTATGGCAACAAAGCACAAATGGGTGGGTTACAAATTGCAGGACAAGGGGGCAGATCATATATCCCAAAAAGCTAATGATGATATGCAAGGAGATAGCCAGCCATCCCACGGCCTGGTCAAGGTGAAGACAGGTAGGAAGGTGGGCACCTTCTGACTTGAAACTAAAACCCAGGCAAAACTGATCTCTGCTTAGGTTTGATTACCAGCATGAATCTCAGGTTGGGTTCATCCAAGTTCCAGGATGGGATCTGAGTACTGAGTGAAATGAGTGCTCAGATTTTCAGCAGGTCCAAGTCATGTTAAAACTCAAGATCAGCTCTCAGGCTGGGGATCTACAGTTGCAGAAAGGAAGGTAATGAACCTAAGTGGTTTTAGCTGGAAACCACTCCAAACTAAGATCTGGAAAAGTGCTGCTTTCTATTATCTGGTTATATGAAGAATAAAATGGCGTCAAAGCAAAAAAAAAAACAAAACCAAAAAACAAACAAACAACAACAACAACAACAAAACAACAACAACAAAAAACAAACAAACAAAAAAAACCCAAACCAAACAAATCTAATAGAGCTGCTTAAAAATGGGGCTCTGAACAATTTTCCTCTGCCTCTCCTCAGATTTTGGATCCTTGTCCAAGCTGGAAACGGGAGGGAAATTCTGATTTGGTTTGTTTTGTAGGCATTATTATGTTGGCATTTTTTTGGCTTGTGTCTGCTTTCCAAATTGGGAAATTACATCAACATTTGCACTTTTATTCTTGTTTTAACCCATTCTCAGGCTCGCCTTCAAGACAAGGATTTGAAACCCCATGTGTATTTCAAACTTTTTTTTTTCTTCACTGGTGTTGATTTCAGTTTTTATTTTCTCTGATTGAAAGAGGACAAATAGAACAGGTATAATTTTATCAAACTCTTCTGAAACACATGTACTTAGGCAGATAAGAGCCCAGAAAGGACCATGTAGGTCTGGTTCTATCAGGATTAAAGCCTCCAGGAGGACAAACATAGGAGACAGTGTGCCAGGGGTGCTCAGAGGAGACCTCAGTCTCCTCTACTCCAGCTGAACAGGCCAAGTGCTGTGAGCTGTTTCTCATTGCTCATTACCCTGTTTATAGGCGTGTGTCAGGTCTGATGTTGATATCTGTGTCTCTAGGAACTGAAATCATAAACTGAGTCAAGAGTACCCCCCTAGAGAGATCAGCATGAATCCCACCTCTTCCCTGTGTCCTGCTGCATGACATGGTACTATCAGCATTGCAGGGATGTTTATCTGTGTCCAGGTACAGCTGCTCCCTTTTCCTCTTTCACCTGGGGTCAATCTACAGCCAACCTCACCAGGACTTTAAGGGCTTTAAAATATCCCTACAAACTCTGCAGGACTGCACTGTGTGTGAACAAAACATAACGTTTCTGCTCTGGACCTCATCTGGACCTCCACAAACAAGCCAGTGTTCAGGCTGCCTTTGCTCTGCTTCTTATCTCATGTAGTTTAAAAACACTTTCCTGTTCTCCCAGAGCTCCCAGGCACCTTCCTGCTCCCTTCCTGTCTGCTTGGTGGGCCTGCTGCTGTGCTAGCACTGTGTTCTCTGTGCCTCCAACCCTATTTCTGTACACACCAGACCAAGAAAGTCCTCTAGTACCACACTGGAATGGACAGAGCCTCCCATCTGCCCCACTCCCACCCACTCTGCAGATTTGGGCTGGAGCTTCCCACCAGCAGAAGGCAAACTGTGGCACAGGAGAACACCTGAATCACAGAATCATTCAAGTTGGAAAAGACCTCTGAGGTCTGGTCATGAAGTCCAACCTGTGACCAAACACCAGACCATGACACCCAGTGCCATGTCCAGTCTTTCCTTAAACACTTCTGAGGATGGGGACTCTATCACCCTGGACAGCCCCTTACAATACTTAATCACCCTTTCAGTAAAGAAATTCTTCCCAATGTCCAATCTGAACCTCCCCCGGTGCAGCTTGAGGCTGTTTCCTCTCATCCTGTCCCTTATTCCTTGGGAGAACCTGGCTGCCCCCTCCTGTCAGGGAGGTGTGCAGAGCCAGAAGGTCCCCCTGAGCTTCCTCTTTTCCAGACTGAGACCCTTTCCCAGCTCCCTCATCTGCTCTTTATAGGACTTGTGCTCCAGGCCCTTCCCCAGTTCACCGTTCCCTCCTCCGGACATGCTCCAGCCCCTCAATGCCCATCTTGCAGTGACAGGTGCAGAACTGGACACAGGATTTGAGATGTGGCCTTACCAGTGCCCAGTACAGGGGAGCAATCACTGCTCTGATCCTGCTGGCCACACCATTGCTGAACACACCTGGGTGCCATTGGCCTTCCTGCCCACACGTTGTTTCACATTCAGCCACTGTCACCAGCACCTCCAGGCCCTTTCCCTTTCCAGCCATTCTGCCCCAGACTGGAGCACTGCAGGAAGCTGTTGGGGCCAAAGCGTAGGACCCAGAACTTGGCCTGGTTGAACCTCAAGTTCTCCCCGATGACCACAGCAGTCTAATTGTCTCCCATCTTTGAGACCTTTGCCTCCTGGAAACAGTTGATGAGAAAGATCCCTTTCTAAGGCAACACCTCTGGCCATACAGGGAATTCTGTCTGAGTGTCCATCATCTGTGAGGACAGCCAGCACTGCTCTGGAAAGCACTGCAAAAGGCTGTGTCCTCTGGGAACAGAGTGACCCCATTGAGACCATCCCCAGCCAGTCAGTTTTTTATTATCCTTAGCTGGCATCCCTTTGCCATGCAGGCTAGGGGCTTTTCCTCCCTGTCCCCAGTCCAGGGCTGTTTTAGGTTACAGTGTAAGATGTAACCAAAAGTATGTATTCTGCCACCATCTTCAGAAGCTGTTAAAGCAGGTGGGGCAGTGTTCCTTATCTCCTTCATGACTCATCCCTGATAACTCCAGGAGCTATCTTCTGTTAATGGGCCATCAAGTCTCACTGCATGACTGATAAAATTACATCATCTCATTGTGAGATGCTCCACCCAGGGGGAGGAACCAAGCATTCCTAGCTGGATGTAATCTGAGGCTTGGAACACCACCGGCAGCATTTTCCCTCTGGATTCCCAGAGGACAAGAGCTACATAACCACCACCAGACCTTCAGAGGAAGACTCGACCCTTCTACAGGATCACTGCTTCAACAGAACCACATCTATCACTTCAAGAGGACTGCAGACACCATTTCATGGGATTGCTACCACCACCCTGACCAAAAGGCTGTCAGTTCTGACTTGGGATCTCCCATTGGTTTGTTTTCAAACTACTACAAGGGCTGGCTATGATTCATGCAATGCTGCTCCAATTTCTTTCAGTAATTCCTGTTTTCCCCAGGGGTTGCTCCCTGTGAATAGGCTTTCTTCAGCAATATTAGCACAAGGTGTACATTTCCCACCTTCTTTATGAGCCACTCCTGTCTTTCCATATTTTTTATGCTGTTCTGATCTTTCTGTATTTACCTAGGTAATACCTTTTCAGAACCCATCCCCCTTCAACTCTAAATTGCTTCCCCTTTCCTTGTGTCTCCCCTTCTGCACTTAATTTTTTTCTTCTCTAATTAAGCTCCCTGTAATGCTGAGATGCTAATAAAATCAGAGGGAGAAAGGATTTTTATGGGACCCAGAGCTTGCTTGAAAACTAATAACCTTGCTAAAGCAGATTTAAGAGATGCTAGGTGCAGCCTTGCTCTGAGTGCAAACCTTGACTCAGCACATATGCAAACAGGCTCCAAAAATAGCTTGCACTTTCCCAAATTCACATGTGATGCATGTGCCATAATTCTGCACTGTGCTTTCCAAATATAGCACTCACACACCATTGGCTGGTCTAAATCCATGGACATTTAGCTTTTTCAACCCAGGCATCCAAGCACGTGGCTGCACAGCTTTTTCATAGAGGGATTTTTCTCCTAGGCACCTCCCTCTCTATTCACAAAAATAAAGAGATTTATCCCCTCCCCTGTGCAATTGCTTAAGATCCCCGTGGCAACTGCAGAAACCCCTCGTGAGAAGAAGTGACATTAGGTGTTGGCTTAGAAGTATTTTTAGCTTCTTGCCATGCTCTCTAGCAGCTGGAAGCAAAGAGGTAACCTGTCACCTTGAAGCCAGCCAATTCCCCTGGAACAGCAGCAAGGGCTCTGCAGAGCAGCAACCCAGAAACCACAGCCTGACAAGCAGGGCTTATCTGCGTGCAGATCTGAGCAAGGAGCTCTGTTAAAGACTGAAAGAAAGCCTGTTCTCCTGTATTTCAAGGATGGAGACTGAATGAAGGGCTTCTCTCCTGTATTTCAGGGGAGCAGGTGAGTTTCTGGGACAGGATTGAAAAGGCAAAGCACTGATAGGATCACTGGAATCAAGGCCAGGGTGGATGGGGCTCTGAGAAATCTGGGCTAGTGGGAGGTGTCTCTGTCCATGGAGGGGGGTGGAACAAGATGAATTTCAAAGCCTATCCAACCTAGACCATTCATGATGGTGACCATTCTGTGATGGTGACCATTCTGTGATGACCATTTCTTTGGAATAAAGCAGCTAGGGAGTTGGGGAGATATGTTTTCATGGTCCAGCACAATTCCAGGGCACTATAGGTGCAGGGGTGCCTCACAGGTTTCCACCCACACTTCAGATCATGGTTACACACCCACTGTGGTACAGGCACAGGCATAGGACACAGCAAGACTCTACACCCCATGAAGGCACACTGCAAATTCCTTTGAGGACTTCTGTTGCTAAAGCAAATATGGCACAGACACAGAGCAAAAGCACATAAAGTGTCCATTCAAATGCAGCCCAAAATGTACAAGAATAACTCTTTCCCACCAGGCCTTATGTCAGAGCAGGTACTGTTCTTCCTGCAGCTGTGGTGAGCAGCTCCCACATCTGCTGTCAGCAGTGCAGCAGAAATGTGAGGAACATCCATACCTTCTTTCCAGTAGTCCTGCTGGATGATCCAACACTGCTTTAATCCCATATCAGTGATCTTTGGTTGTGAAACAGCCTGAAGGGAGAAGACAGATATGATACATGAGTCTTATCACTTAGCAGATAAGGTCTTCAAGTGCCTTTAGTGGCAAGAACAGATCTGAAGCAAAGGACAGCATACCTTCTTGGGGCTGTGCTGTGCAGGGCTAAGGGCTGGCCTCGGTGAGCCTTGTGGGTCCCTTCCAGCTCAGGAGGTTCTACAATTCTGTATTCTGTGATCTATCAGGCTGATAACACTGATATGTCCTCCAAGCCTGAGGAAAGGAATTTAACCTGCAGGAAATCCAGGGACTGAGAGACAGCCTAGGCCAAACTCATTTGGGATCGATACAAGGTCCCAAGTACTTACTGCAAGCACACTACACCTCATTTCCCTTATCTACATAGCCTGCTACTACCACTGCATTCCTTGTCAAGTCCTGCTTTACACTTATTGAACTCCAGCAGCTTTGCCCCTAAAATATACTGGCACACAAATATGCTGGCATGACTCAGAGATGGTAACATCACTGGGGATTTTTTTGCATAGCAGCAATTTTTAAAGATAAAAATTAATGCAGCTACTCTAGGGGCAGATGGAGAAGTCAAGGAACTGGCAGCTCAAATCCCATTACCTGTGGGTATCTTTGTAAGCACTCACAGCCTCTGATCAAGGCCCTTTCACATCTGCTTCAGCTCATGGTGCAGATGCTTAACTCTTAAAAACAGGCAGTGAAGGAGAAACCTCTTGAGGGTTTGGAGCTTTCCTTCTATTCAGCCATCTTCACTGCAACACCAGCATCTAACACTTCATTATTCATGAGGAAAATAGAAGGAATTTTTGCCAGAAAGGACTTGGGGGTGCTGGTGGGTGAGAGCTGACCCTGTCCCCTGTGTATGCTGGGACCCAGAATCCCTCTGTGCTCGACTGAGCCCCCAGCACGGCAGCGGGAAGTGGAGGGGGGAGGAGGATTCTGCCCCTCTGCCCTGCTCAGGTGAGACCACACCTGCAGAGCTGCCTCCAGCCCTGGGGCCAGCACAGGAAGGACAGGGAGCTGCTGGAGCCAGGCCTGAGCAGGGACACCGAGGGGACCAGAGGGATGGAGCAGTTCTGCTGGGAGGAAAGGCTGAGGGAAGTGGGATTGCTCAGCCTGGAGAAGAGAGGGCTTTGGGATGATCTCATTGTGCCCTTCCAGTGACTGAAGGGAACCCACAGGAAAGATGGAGAGAGACTCTTGACAAGGGCCTGGAGTGACAGGACAAGGGGGAATGGCTTCACACTGTCAGAGAGCAGGTTTAGATTGGATATCCAGAAGAAATTCTTCCCTGTGAGGATGTTGAGGCCCTGGCACAGTTTGTCCAGAGAAGCTGTGGCTGCCCCATCCCTGGAAGTGTCCAAGACCAGGTTGGATGGGGCTCAGAGCAATCTGGGCTAGTGGAAGGTGTCCCTGCCCATGGCAGGGGCATGGAACTGAATGATCTTTAAGATCCCTTCCAGTCCAAACCTTTCTGTGATTTTCTGATTTTCTGAAGTGCAGAGTAGCAGTGATACAACAATCACGTGGTGCAGGTGGTGTTCCTGTGCATGCCTTTGCCAAACCCTTTAGCCCTGCTCAGCATCAGTCTAAACTGTCTATGTAGCAAAGGATCTTCTTGGAGTTATGAGTAAATCTTTATCCCTTGTTTTCTTCTCCAGCTGCAAGGCAGATGAACTTCTTTAAGGCAACAGCTTCTCTACCACTTTTTGGAATATATGTAGCCCTTGATGCACTGAGCTTTCTCTCAGGTCATTTCATGTTCTTATTCCAACTGAGCACTTACACTAGACAGAAATGCCCTGAAGAACAGGAGGCAAACCAAAGTGCATCCTGCTTGCATTGCGTACAAGGGCTCCCAGCATCTGAGTTGTTGAAAACACACAGGGTTTTGTAGATTTTAGTTTTTCTTAGTGGTGGGGGCATGTATTGTACTTTATTGCATGTCACTGTTTGAAGAAATACATGATTTTAAGACATGGAAATTTTCAGTGGAAAACTTGGATTAAAATCCCAGTTGAGTTCACATGTTTAATTGTCTTACTCTCAGTGGCTGTAAATGAATCAAAGAAACAATGGAATTTGGTTCACCCTATGGATATGCCTCTGTACCCACCAAATCTCACAGATACCCAAACGTGACCCCATGTAATTCTCCATTCAGTTTTGCAGGGACACAAAGGATGAGCTCAACCCATTGTAGAGCAAATACTGGTGAAGAAAAAATGTTCCTCTTTGAAGGGAGTAAAAGGGATATTTTGTAATGTACCTGTGCAAACCTATGGGAAGCCAGGATAAGTCCTGTGAAAAGTGAGAGCAGGTCACAAAATCCTCATGCACATGCAGATTAACAGGCCAGCACAATCTTTGTGGACTTTTCCTCAGCTTAAAAAAAACCTGCTCGAGGTTTCTTACACTGGCAGAGATTTTTACCCGTAGTGGGAGTTTGTTTACTTTTACACATTTGTAGAAGGTGTGAAAGAGCTTTTGTGGAAGAGATGCTGGTAGTGAGGTAATTCCAGGCAGAGTGGGAATGCGACAGTCCTGCCGTGCCTGCTGTCAGCCCTGGATTCACGGCTGCACGGTGCCTGGGCTTCCCACACCTACACCAAAGGCCTCCTGTCCCTAATCCTGCTCTCCCACCCCTTAGACTCACTCCTGACCCTATCCCAGTTTCCCAAGCAGAATAAGAAATGGGAAGCACAGCTTGGGATTCCTGCAGCTGTGCTCATCACTCCTTCCCTCCCAGGCAGAGAAAAGGGTAGTCCCACACTCCTACTCCTGCCACAGCCCCAGCAGCAGAGATTTGGGGTTCATTTTACTTTGGTAGGTGCCTTCTTACTGTCTGCCACACCTTGCAGTGGAATTTGAAGGATTTGGGGGCTGATATGAGTGATAATATTCCCTGATAATGCTGGAGAGCAGCAAGCAATGGGCCCAGCTTGACTGAGGGGATGTTTGGCTGCAGGGGACTGGGCACGCTGTGCTCTTGTGGTCTGAGAGTCTGATCTTCTCTGCTTGCAATGGGAAGGCAGTTTGTGTGTGCTATTTACTTCCCCTTCATGCTCTAGCAGACCAGAAAACCTTTGGAAGTACACCAAAGTGTGTGTGTGTACTAGAGGACCAACCCAGCTGTGGAACTAAATATTCCACAGGCAGCACCTTGGGTGAAAGGCAAGAGACAAGGTCCTTTGCAGCAGGTTCTAAGGCTAACTGGGAGCTAGGATGGGAACCTAAGTAAAGCTCTTCTCCCTTGTTCCCTGAATTCTTCCCTGATTTTAGGTAGCCTTGACTGTACCTCGCCAGTCTTTGCCAGCTGTTTGAGACTGAGCTGATGGATGCAGGGTAAGAAAAATATTCCTTTTACTACCCAATAATGAATGAATGAATGAATGAATGAATGAATGAATGAATGAATGAATGAATGAATGAATGAATGTCAGTTTTTGATCCATTCTATGACTACCAACTAACCTGTAACTCAGAGCTGCTGTCAGCTGAATCCAAAAAACTTTTGGAACTGTGGGCCATCCCTCACCACCCTGAATGAACATCTTCCTGTTGGAATCTCAGCTTTTGGCCTTGGTCAGTGAAATTCAGTAACTCTAGATAATTTTCCTGTTTGGTCTTCTGAGCTTGCATGGAAATGGTTTTACTGTTTTCCTATTATTTCCTAGAAATTTAGTAGTACTATTATTCTATCCCCATAGCATTCAACTAGCTCCTCTTCTGCTCGTTGGATAACCATTTTGCCCTAGCCATATTCCCTATTCCATATTCTGCCAAAATCCAGAAACTTCCTATAAAAAAAAAAAAAAAAAAGGCACAGCTTTACTTTCTTTTTTTCAATTTCTAATTTGCATTTGGGGTAAGACCATGGAGAGAGGGAAGCGCCAGTGGTTCAATTCATGGCTTTGTTTTGACAGGTATCATCCTAAAAGAAGGTGTACACAGGAGCTTGGGGTGAAAATGAATCCATGCAGGTGTTAAAAGCCAGACACTGAGACCAAAGCAAGCTTCTGAACAAAGTGTGAGGTACAAAGTTTGTTCTCTCAAAAAATGAGACACCCTTTCTCTATCCTACTGAGAATCCACTGCTAGAAATGTAATGAATATGCTCTTCCACCTGAAGAGGTCCCATGGATTTATTTCTCCCTAGTAAGAAGAATCTTTGTGCTCCTTATTCCCAGTCATATAATTAAATTAATGTGTATGTCTTTTTCTGCTTCACACTAAACTCTGCTTTCTAAACTTTGCTTTGCAAAGGAGTTGTTTTTACATCATCTTTGCACTCTGTTGTCCTGTGTCTGCTGCACAGGAGCCTTTCTTTGACTCTAATGTGTTTTAAGAAAGTCTTTGATAAGCCAGAATAGCAGCTGTGAAGGGATTTGTGTTTTTCCTTCTGCAGCACGAACCAAAAGTCAGAGAAGCAGCCCAAAGGAGAACATTTGTGCTCAGTGTAGAGGCAAAAAAACCCTCAACAAACAAATAGAAAAATAAGTGTCAGCTCAAGAATTTCAACCAACTTTCACTGCTCTGCAGGGTGGTTACAAATCAACTGGAAAAATACTGCCAAACATTGTCATCCCTGCTGGTGACAGATATGCTGAGCACAGGTCATTTACAAATCTTCCCTTGTTTGTACAACCTAGGGGCATTTGCTGAATTGATTTTAATTTCTTGTTTTTCTTTTTTCTCTTTAAATACCTACTGGCAGTAATTCACAAATAGCTTTAGATCCAGGCAGCAGTAAGAGAAGGTAATTTATCACTTTTTTAAACTAAGACTGTGCTTGGACTGATGGCATTGAGGAGTGCATGGAAAAGTAGTGGTTCTCATTAGGCCAGATGATAAAATTGTAAAACACAGGCAAGCTCTCTGTCACACAGTCCCCTCATCACACCAAGTGCTCAGTTTATTTTCATGTTCCTCTCATGTAATACCACTGCAAATCTGCAGAAATCAATAGAGTTGCATTAGCATAATATTAGGGAGCCCCAGCAGTAAATCATGCCATGAGTTGTTGTTGATGAGCTCCGAAGCAGAGCTTTATTTCCTGCAAAGGTCAGGGTGATGGATTGTGCAACAAATTTTACCTCCTCTGCTATGTTTATTGCTAAATGGCCTTTCACAAAGCAGCAAAATAGGACATATCTTACCTTTCCCCAAAAGCTGGAGGTTTTCTGAATTCAGTAAGATAAATCAAGGTCTTTCATCCTGCTGGGTTTGGTAACAAGGCTGTCTGTCGTGTTAAATCTGCATGTGTCTGGGAGCATCCCTGGGAGCTGGAAGGTCACTGGCTGTGCTAGGAAAGAACTTGCATGGAACTGACCTTTCCTAACTAGTCCTAACTCCAGTCTGCAGGCAGTCATCTCCTTTCTAGGAGCAGTCTATCAGATCTGGGCCCTTCTTTAGCTCCTTTGAGCACAGAGCTGCCCCAGTCACTGACCAGATGGGAAGTTCGGGCGCTCACGTCACTCATGTCCTTTCCCTCCCTTGATGCAGAGCTATCCCTGTCTGCCAAGAGATCCATCCCTGCCTGATGGATAGCAACACCTTCAGTTTTACACTCCTTGCTAAATTAAAGATGATTTCAGCAAGCTGAGAGGTGAGGAAGCAGCAATGTGAATATGCACAGCCCATTTGCTCTAAGAATAATTTTATGGTTTTGAAGGTATTTAGCTGGTGGAAGCTTTGAAGAGAACCAGTGTTTACTGAAGTCAGCAGTCAGGGACACCTGTATTTGTGGGGATGAGCAGAAAAGTGAGATCTGACAGGCTTGAAGTCACACTGAGGACTACAGTGGCCAAGCAAAAACTACCTGGGATGACTGTGTGAACATAAGCAAGGATAAAGCTTTGAGATTTCATGTCATAAATTCTCTGACCTGGAGCAAACAGCAAGCATAAAAAGGGGGTGACAAACTGAAGGAGACTAAAGGATTGGGATGAAAGTCCAGAGACATCATGAAACTCGAAAGTTCACTTGACCTGCCACATAATGTCCGCCCCTCCTCTGCATGTGGACTTCTTGTGGAACAGTGGGCCCAAGCTCCTGGACTCCTTGAGGAGTGCCTGTAGTTGATAAGCCAACACCTCTGTGGTGAGGCCTGAGAACATAATACTCATGTTTCTTTAGAGTGGGTGTTTTATTTTTATGACCTTCTTTCCTGATCCCTAAGAACTTTAGAAGACACAGTTTGGGAATGTTAATCTATGGAAATTGCTCCTGTAAGCCTGACCTCAAGCCTTATGACTGTCCAAACCAAACATAAACCCCATTAATTTTATTTTTTTCTAATTATTTTTTCCTCAGCCACAGGAGAACCCAGAAGCCCAGATCGGTAGTCCCTGGAATCCAGGCTGAAAATACAGCAAACCATTCAGACTGCTTCCTTGAGAGGTCACAGGGAAGACAGAAATCTTTTAATTTGCATTTTAAATATTTGTACAGTGTAAAAGAACATTTACACTGAAAAACAGAGGTCTGAAAAGCTGAAAAATGCCAGAACTGGAGTAATTTGTACTACCCAGAGGTTTTACAACTTACGCAGTGGGACAGGGGCAAGCTCTGAAGGTTTCCTCTGAGGTAACAGAGCAAGCGAGCCAGCCATGGCTGGGACAGTCACCAGGAATGTGGGATAGCTGGGGATGAGGTCTTGCTCTGCCCTCTCCAACATGCCCTATAAATGCCTCAACTCCAGAGGCATCACAGTGTCTCACTCCTCCCTACTGCAGCTGCTCCTCTTTCCATAAATAATTCAATATTCATTGAGGCAGGGACCTGAACCTCAGTTTCCCACATCCTGTGTGAATGCCTGAACAACAGCACTGTCAAATCAATCTCTTGCAAAACGCTCTCTTCTCTCTGCAAGTGTTAAAGTATTTATGCAGGTTAGATACACTCCAGCAGGGAAAACTGTGAAACACCTGCTCCTCGCTAGAAAGATCCCTTTGGATGTGGCTTTGCTGGAGTAAAGGAGGGACAGGAGACTCAGGATGAAGTTCCCTGCCTAATCCAGGTGTTGAGAGGTAAATCTACTTGTTATACACAAGGAAAACAGACTCTTTCACACTGCTTTTTAACAGGGTTTTCCTCCTGGACCCAGGATTCTGCATCCCTAGAGTTTTCACTGAATGAAAACATTGCTATGAAAGGTTTCTTTTTGCCATGGTGATATTTTATAGCAGAAATTTTGCTGAAAATTCCTTAACAAACAACACAAACTAGGGCTTACTGCAGCCTGGCACACTGGTTAACTGAACAGCAAGCAGCACACACAGACCAACCACCTTCTGCACAAACCTTCTGCAGGGAAGAGAAATTCTTCCTTTATTGGGGAAGGTGCAGGGAGAAGATCCCAGTTTTTATCTGCTGGATTTCCTATCTGTGCTGGGAAGAAGATCAGGGCTTAAGAGCTAAAGCTGTGTTTGCAGACAGAGTGACCAAACCCAGACTGGGTGTCTCCTGAGAAACAAACCCACTGGGAGTCAGCCCAGTCCTATCAGGGACTGGGTTAAATTTCCAGCTTTGCCAGTAATTACCTCATTTGCAAAGCTGGATGCTGCTTCCCTGACCCCTTCATAGAGTCATGGAATGGTTTGGGTTGGAAAGAACCTTAAAGATCAGCCAGCTTCAACCCCCTGCCAGAGCAGGGATCCCTTCCACTATCCCAGCTTGCTCAGAGCCCCATCCAAGCTGGGCAGCCACAGCTTCTCTCAGCAACCTGTGCCAGGGCCTCACCATCCTCACACGGAACAATTTCTTCCTCATATCCAACATAAATCTGCTCTTGGTCAGTGTGAAGCTATTCCCATACAGCTCTGCCATTGCCAAAGGGTTTATAAATTGTCTGGAAGAAAGGGAAGTGAGGAAATGAAAAGGATGTATTAGTGAGAGAAGATATTAGTGCAAGACACACTAGGAACACAGAGGGATGACAGAAAAGAACAGAAACCTTTTATCAAGGAGAGTAACTCTTTTATAGCTTTTCCCTTAGAAGACAGTGAAAGTTAAACCCACTTTGTGCAGCAGCACAGAGCATCTTCCAAATTTTGGCCATGTGTCAGATGGATTCCACATCTGGACTCCTCACTGCAAATTGAGGAGACCCAGTTCGCACCAAGCAGACACTGCAAGAAAAATGCAGGATTACACTTGTTGTGGGTTGATTACAAAGCTTGAAGGTGCTTGTCTGAGGGCAGGATTGCCCTCTACTCCAGGCTGAAGTCTCCAGTCTTTATAGGAGCAAAACAGAGCCCAGACCCTGAGGTACCAGACATGCCCTTGGATAGAACTCAGTTCATACAGCACTGATTGGGTTTCCTGCTTGGAGATTCAAAGCCTTTTCAGGGATGCTTTGCACAGCCTGATGTTTGACATGCCTGGAGATGGCAGGGGGGGCACCTGTTGGATACCAGATATTGGTGTGGGAAAGCTTAAAGGTCATGGCAAAGGGGGTGCAGAGCATACCAAGTGTAACTCTGAGAAGGAGGAAGGAAGGAATGCTGAGAGTGCAAGCCAAGCCAAGGGAAACAGAAAGGGGGAGCCAGGGGACAGTGTAGGAGGGTCTGCAGTAGGATGGGGAATGGAGAAAAGTGAATTTGGGTAAATAAAAACACTGTGAAGTGGAAGAGAAGGGCCAAGGTTGAGAACAGACTGAGAGAGAAGGGAGCAGATAAGAGAGTGAGCGTGCAGAGCCTCTCTTTGTATGGTTAAATGAAGAGCCTGGGACTCAGAGAAAGACCTCAAAGAGAAATCCAGGGTGTGCAAAGGAAAGATGGCAATGTTGAAGCATGTGGGGCAGGGGGTTTGAAGGGATAGGGTAGATGCTACTGTGTCAGTCACAGCACTTTTATTTCCATGAGAGCATAAAAATCCTAAGAGACAGGAATTCTATCAGTTCCCTGCTGTAGGGAAATGCCTTTGAAACCTCCTGCTAAGGTGCTTGGCATGTTCACCAGGCAGGCATTGGTGCTAGGAGATGAATACCTTCAGGCTGCCTTGTTCCCAGGGAGAGGGTGTTCAGGGGTGGGTACAGGAGGAGTGATTAAGTACAAATAAATTAGATCCTTGCTTCAATTTAAACACTGGAGAATATGCTCCCCGTGTGGGGAAGCAGCATCTTCATATAAGACAGAGCTACAAATCCCCCTTTCCTGCTGTAACACAATCCACCCCACACTCAATGGGTTATCTGTTACAGCTGCTTGTTAGTGGTGGCTAGTCCTTTTATTAGCATTAACTGCCCTGTGTAAACAAGACATGCAAACCAGAGGCAAGAACAAAAGACTTCCTAACCCAGCCTCTGAATGTAAAACTGCTGCAAGTGCTCGTGTTCCCCCAGTGCCAGTGATAACTTTCTTGCTGATTTTAGTAGCAGCAGACTCCAGGCTTACAAAAAGTAACCTCCAGAAACAGCATCTTCAGAGAACATTTTTCTCTTCTCCTCCCCACCCCAAAGTTGTTGTTGTTCTTCAAGAACAAATACACAAAGTCATTAGGAAAAAATGCTGTGGCAGTGTTTCAGAAGTTCAGTTTCCAGAATGGTGGGTAAAATACATTTCCCGTGAGTCTCAGGCTACACATTACCTTTAGAGAAAGCTGCAGGAGTAGGTACAGCTCTCCCAGGACCCAGAGGTTGTTTGTTTATAAAATTCATTTTAACTCAAAGGTGCCTTTGAGCCTGTGCTCTGAGATCCTCCTGCAGATGGGATAAACCTGGAACCTCAGCAGGTAGGAAGCACCTGGTTGAGTGTGGCCTGCACCATACAACCCCATGGTTTCAGATGGGGGCATCTTGTGGCAGGAGCTTCAGAGACTCTTCAAACAGGCTGCAAGCGGTTGAGAGGGCAGCCCTTCATTAATTTAGCACTGCAGCTTTCGGCACATTTTTTTTTAATCCACTGCTAATAATCTGCTAACATTTTCAAATTTCACCTCAGAGGTTTTAATGCTGTCAGGGTCTACACCCACTTTTGCCAAAATAAAAATTCATTCTAGCTTTTTATGTGGCACTTGCATCCTCAGAAAGCAACACAGTAACTCCCCTTTCCTTCTGGAATATTCTGCCCTTCAAAATCCAGTTTCTCTCTGACCAGCATGGTCAAAGGTTGCACTAGATAAAGGTTGGACTCAATCACCTCGGAGGTCTTTTCTACCTAATTGATTCTGTGATTTTGTGGCTTATGATATTTTCTGTGTTTTTAATGTCTAATAATCCTGTCTGATGGTAGAAATTGTGGATCTTTTGGCATTCAAAGAGGTTGCAAGGCACATGGGCTCTTTGTATTCATATGGAAAACTTGACTTGGGCTCCCTCATGGCTTTTCATTTAGGGTTTTTTTTGGACATAGCAACACACCTTTGGAGAATCAAGGCATTCAGGGCTGGAATGAGTGAAAGGGAAACATTTCCTCATGGCAGGCTGGCTACAGCATGGCCAGGGTGGTGGCAGAGATACACCAAGTCATATTAGATCTTAATTCTTTATATTTCATACTACACTGGAGAGGAGTATGGGGGGAGAAAGGGGATTCACTATCCCACTCTCCTGTAACCCCACTACAAATCTACCCCTGTGTGTAAAAGTTGCATCTTTTCATGAGGTGCTGCAGGAAAGCAGGATATGACAGAAAAAGATTTCTGGTGCATGGGACAGAGCAGCCCTTAGGCAGTGTTAACTTGTCTTACTGACATTTAAATGGCCTAAATCAAAATGACAGAGATGTTAGTGGCATGATGTGAAGAATTGTTCTGTAGAGGAATGCGTTGTTCTTTAGAACAATTTATATTCAGCACAGAGAATTAAGCATAAGTGGGTTTAACATGAGGCACACATGTCATAATTTTCCAGCTCTTATTATCTGTGGTGTGACTAATGCAGGATTACTCTTCATCTGTGCTCATGACTAACTTATCCCTGTACTGTATCCTCCTGCAGAGCCTTGTTCCAAATTGCCCCTCAGAACCTTGACTGCTGCTCTACCTCCCACAGAAACACAGTGCCCAGGAGTGTGTCGAGTCTCTCCTTTTTCATCCTGGGACAGCATTTGGGCATTTCCCAGAGAGGGAGAGACCACAGATTCCCCTACTGGGGAAATCCAGTGAGAAGGAGCACTGCCTGCTGGCCTGCTCTTCTCTACCATTCTCTACCCTGTAAGGGGTGTGATTCTGCCCCACTCTGCTGAGCCCCCCCTGCAGGGCTGCATCCAGCCCTGGGCCCAGCACAGAAAGGACAGGGAGCTGCTGGAGCCAGGCCAGAGCAGGGACACCAAGGGGATCACAGGGACAGAGCAGATGTGCTGGGAGGAAAGGCTGAGGGAAGTGGGATTGCTCAGCCTGGAGAAGAGAAGGCTTTGGGGTGACCTCACTGGGGCCTTCCAGTGCCTGAAGGGAGTCCACAGGAAAGATGGAGAGAGACTCTTGACAAGGGCCTGGAGTGACAGGACAAGGGAGAATGGCTTCACACTGACAGAGAGGAGGTTTAGATTGGATGTTGGGAATAATATGTTCCCTGTGAGGGTGGTAAGGCCCTGGCACAGGGTGCCCAGAGCAGCTGTGGCTGCCACTGGAAGTGTTCCAGGATGAATGAAGCTCCAAACAACCTGGTCCAGTAGGTGTCCCTGCTCATGGCAGAGGATTGGAACTGGCTGATCTTTAACCATTTGTGATTCCATGATCATTGTTGGAAAGCTTTGAAATTCCTCAGAGGAGTCTCGAGGACAGGCACATTTGCTCATGCATTTTATGTTGGATAAGAAAACAGCTGGTGAGACTGCAATGAATCTACAGAGATGGAATGACTGGCTCAGTTGACTGTTTTCCTGTTGCTCTGGGTGTTAGCATCCCAGAAGATGCTGCGGAAACTGTTACTAGATAGACAGCAAATATGTTATTAAGTATGGTTTTTCACTGCTCCAGGACAGAAATAATGAATGAGTGCTGGACCATTTCTACACTAAATTTCATGATAAAAAAGATATTTGTACTTTAGAAATTATCTTCAGTGTTGAAAGAACGGACTTAAACTAAAGCTGGGAAAAATGTATTCTAAAGAAATAATTAAATTTTTGCTTCTGCTTACTTTTGGAGAACTTCTGGCCAACTCCGGCCATTTCACAGGGAAAAATACTAGCATTTATTCCAACACACAAATTTTGCAAAAAGTCTGAATAAATTCCTGGGGAAAATTGGAGAAAAAAAATTAGAAACATTTCTTCTGAGAATCAGATTTAGATTTGTGGTTTATTCAAATGCATATTACACAATTTTTTAACCCTCACCGTTTGAGCAGATATTACATATATTCATTGAAATGCTCCACCTAAAATCAGGTGTGTTCTAAATCCTCCTGGCTACCAGAATCCTGCATCAGTCACTAGTAAACACGTCTCCACTGTTGTTATCCAAATCCACCCAATCTCAGAACACTTTTCCACAGAACAATTTGTTATCACTATCACATTTAGTGCAAAGGTCTCATGATAGAGAATAATGTATTAATTGTTTTTTAATCTCACTACTTCTTGATTAAAGTAGAAGTAGAGCCTCTAAAATTCTATCTGAAACATCAAAAAGTCTTTTTTTTTTGTTTCCTCCCACACGTACTAAAAGAGAGGCTTCCATTTGACCTGGAAAATCAAAACTTAAAGGGAGGAACAGGGAGCTATTTTTCACATTTCCATTACCTTCTGGTTTCAAAGTAAAATGGCAAATAAATAAATTATTAATTAACAACATGATTTCAGGCAAACCTGAGTAGGAGTTCCCTCTTTCTGTTTGGCAATTAAATTAATTACCCCCTTATCTTGCAAAGCTTAATTGTGTGCCTGAGTCATGTGAGACTTGATATTCCTGCTGAAGGTTAAATTCACTTATCAGGGCTTGCAGTGCTGAGCTTTCTTGGGCGAAGGCAAAGCAGCAGACACATAGGCAGGGTTTAATGGGGTGTTGGGAATGGCAGAATGATGAGAGAAGAGGTGAAAAATCACCAGCTGACAAGGACTGGGGAGTAGGTGGGTGGTTGAGTTCAGCCTCCAAGTAAGCGCAACTGGAAAGGAGGCTAATGACTTTCATTTGTCTGGCACAGTGCCTGGGGAAGATGGCAAAAGATACAACTAGAAGTTGTGCATTGGCCAATCTCCCTGAAAAGCAGACTAAGGATCAGAGGACTGCAGAGGCTGAGAGGAGAGCTGCAGGTATAAGGGAAGTCATATTTTGTTAAAAAATTCTGTTCCACAAACTTTCTGTGTTTTTCTAGTTTGTTTCCTGACAAAACTGCCTATTTTATATTTTTTATTTTTTAATTTGGACAGTTATTTTAAATGAGCTGCAGGATCCTAGCATTGGAATTTCTTTTTCCATGTGTATAAGGAAGCCAGGATCAAATCCCACTTTTACCACAGCTGTTGTGATGCTCTCAAGACAGAGACAAGCTGATGTGTCCACCATTCAGGTGTGTATCTCATGTTGTGTGTGATCAATCCATATCTCTTTTTCCCATAAAACATCCTCTCTACCTTTTTGGACTGTAGGATGCTTAGGCAGGGACTCATGTGGACTGCCTGGTTGCTACCACAAACCAATATATTAAACTTCATTACCTTACAGCAATGTTAGGAATCAACAGAGAAATTATGTGCTTCTTAACTATATGGAAGTTTAAAAGTCAAGTTAAAACTGCCTTAGAGGAGATGTAGGTATAAATAGTTTTATTGTTTTTTTTTTTTTTTTTTTTTGTGAGAAGGAAAAAAGGTAATTATTTCAAGGAGAACTCTAAAATAAAAAATATTACTTTCAGGAAATAAAAAAGTGATTCACAAAGAAGGGAATACAGGGAAGAACAATAAGAAAGCTATCAAACAGCAGTTACATCATCACATACTCCCTGAGGACTTCTTAGACTTCTTGAGGAATTTTCTGGCTATAAATTCCTTCTGTGATCCAAATCCTATAGCATGACTTATGGTCACAGAATCACAGAACTGTTTGGGTTGGCAGGGGTCTGTGGAGATCATCCAGTCCAACCCTCCTGCCAAGGCAGGGCCACCCCCAAGGGTGCCCTCCCTCCACCAGACACACACACCTAAATGGAAATACTGGGTTTTTCTGATTTGAAATTTAAAATTAAAATTTAAGATTTAAAATTTAAGTCTGCAAGTCCTATGGGTATGTCCTATTAAATGGGGTTCTTAGTTCTGTCAAGCGAAAAAGCTTGTGGATAAAAATAAATGACACTTTTCTCTGCATTTCCTGACATGCTGCTTACTCTACTGTTTAACCTTCTGCCTTGCCTTGAGCATCTTCCCTCCTCTGGTCAGAATCCATAGTTTTACAGGCACATTGCTGATTCCTTAAAATCCCTTTGTAGTTCCTCATAGAAGAGGTGATGGAGTACTACATTCTTTGTTTACTTGGTTGATTAAAAAATTTTATAGGTAACAGAAAAAATCCACTCAGGCTAAAAAACTTACTTTAAATGAAAAAAAAAAAAGGAAGAAAAAAGAGAGAGATTTTGTCGAAGTGGAACAAAATGTTTAATTTCAGCAACAATAGCAGTGTTTCTTTCAGAGTTACTCAGATTGAAATGGTTCACAATTAAAATTTTTAACTCAGGTAGGGGGAATATAAGAAAATTTCCTCCATTTGATTTGCCTTAGAGGGGGTTTGAAAATCCAAGTTAAAAACCTAATTTTGATGAGCAAGTGTTTAGCTTTGGGCTTAAAGGATAATTTGATAGCAAATGTGTTCACCATACTTATATTCCCAACTCTAGGGGTGTCCTCTCTTTTGAGGGGGACTTTGCTGGGGGCTTGATACCCATGCTCTGCACTGCAGCAGATGCATTAGAATCTCCCAGCCTTCACACACAGCAAATCCAGGAGCTCTACTGGCCTATAAGCACTGGAAATTAATGACATGACAGCCCCAGGAAATAGTGCTTCAGATATGCAAGTGCCTCATGGGAGGAACTCATTGCTGGAGTTACAGTAAATTGCCACTGAGTGAATGCTGGAGGAGCTTCCCACAATTCATAAGCTTGATCTTGTCTGATTTCAAGGGCTAAGTGAGCTTTGGCATGATTAAATACTAAGAACTGTGGCCATCTGAGAGCACTGGTGGGACTAGCAGAGCACAGACTGCATTGTGGCAGCTTTCTCCAGGTTTTGGTTATTGGTTTGTGTTAAATAAAAGTCCAGCCCCTGAGCTAGGCAAGTATATTCTAGTGGAGACCCTGCTGCTAAGATTTTAGGTCGATTTTGTATATCTGTGAGCTGCTGGGATTTGGGGCATGCGGGGGTCAGAAAGCTGTACTACAGGTATTTTATTTTTGGTCCCTTGCAGACTCAGTGCATTTGACTAAATATATCAAGAAAGAAGCCAAGCCTGAACAGCTGCTTGCTTTGCTGGATAAGACTTAGATTTTTGTTTTAAAAGCTATTTTTTGCCTGTCTTAATGTTAACTGACATAATAGCAAAGTTAACTATGCTGAAACATACCCTGAGGTGCCATCTCAAAAAGCTTTTTCAAACTGAAATTAAATCAGTCAACAATTAAAGTGCCATAAGGACAAAAGGTGTCTCATGTGTAACACGAGATTAGACAAAGTGTTTTGTGCTGGCCACAACTTTCCTTTTCAGCATTGCAGTGTTTGCCTCGTTTGTTATTGTGGTTCTTCTCAAAATCAAGCTCTCATCTCTAGGTGTGAAAGTTCAGAATTGCAGCTCTCATACAGAGAAGATGGCAAATTCCCCTTTCCTCTTTCCAATGGGCTGGTGAAGGAAAGGTGAGCACTAATGCTGGGAACATGGGCATTGTGTACCCTTGTGCTGGCCTGTTCAGGCACACATTTTATATGGATGCAGCAGTGATGGAAAACAAGGGGCTTCTCCTCATTTTTATGAAGATTAGTGGTGTCCATCTGTGGTCTTACACCACTTAACTGCCTGTTTTTAAAGACATTTGTATCAGAGAAATGAACTGTAAAAAAAGCAAATGCTGCCTTAGTAAAGTTTCAAGTGCTGGTGGGAAAACAATGGAAAAGTCTATTAAACAGAACATTTCCCAGCCCAGAATTATATGGGCTGGCATACCCAGGATTAAACTTATGTTCAACTATTGCCTAATTGGCAAAATACTAACCTGCACCTTTCAAGTCCCTATCCTGCTATTTAATGTGAGTTGTTCTTGAAGCAAGATGCAGGTTTAATGCAAGAACTAGTGGACAGGATTCTCTGCCATAGGCATGTACCACTGCAAGGTCATGAGCTTTCTTTAAGGCTTTAAAGTGAAAACACCACCAACAAATATTCAAGGATACCCAGATATTCGTATATTCGGTGTTCATTGTCCTGTTAACAAGTTTCTGCTGCTGACTGGATGACTCAAGCAATATTGTGTCCTTGAAATTAGGTTTTTTCCTCCTCCTCTCTTTGCCATCAAGAAAACATGAGTTTTAGTCTGCACTGTCATATTCAAATGGCTCTAAACCAGAGCTCTGCAGGAAATGCTACATTTTGGCTCAGCATGTTAATGCCTGGTGCTTTAGCTCAGCAGAGGAAAGGAGGAGACAGATATGAGGGCGCCAAAATCCATCCCAACTGCAGCTCACTGGGCTCTGAGTGAGAGCTTTTGTGTGCATTCTTCACATTGTGAACCATTCTGCATTACACTGGGGACTTCAGAGGAATTTCTAACAGCATGGGCAGATGGTGGCTGTGATCCAGCTACCTTCCTTTGGCCACAAAATTAAATTTCTGTTCTTAGAAAACTGAAGAATGTCACTTAGTCACTTTTCTAATAAAGGTATTCAGGTGTGCATGTGACACCAGAGAAACAAGGGGTTTGCCTGATGAAAGATACGTCCTTTTCAAAAGTTTCTCAAAATCCAAGGGCAGCAGGATGAAACACGTTGAGGAAAGACTGTCCTTAACAGGATTGTATCTTCTGTGCATTTGAATGGCTCAAAGCTTCTGCCTGTTGGAGGTGACACCTCTCTGCAGAAGCAGTTTAAACTCATACTCAGCCCTGGGTAGGTCAACCCTGGCTGCAGTGTTTCTTAACTTGGGAACAACATCTAGATCTGATTAAAAATGCAAGCAGAACTACATCTCTTCTGCCCCAGCATCTGTTTTCCTTCTAATCTGCTCATTGCTAACAATGCCTTTGGAGTCAGATAAGATCTATTTCTGTTCTACTGTGAAAAGCTCAAGTAGAAATACAACCAGTTGTTGAGAAGGAAGGTTAGGTTCATATCTGCGTTAAGAAAGGGCATGCAATAAGAAAGATCATTCGTTGTTTTAGTCAGTTTGTATGATGGAGTAGACAAGGTAATGCATGAAATTCAATCCATGAATGGAAATGGAAAAGGGAAAGACTTCCATCCTTCCATAAAATTTTTGGTTTGTTTTATTTACTTAATTTTGTTATGTTTGGTTTTGCTGGGAAGGAAAGGTTTGCAGTTGAAAAGTTCTTAGCCATAAATTTCTCTGGAAGATAACTCTGGTGAATCTGATCAGACAAAAATTTTTTATTGTTCTTTCCCTAACTTGCAGAGGGGGATTCTCCCGTGCTGGAGAGAGAATGGGACTAGAGCAAGTCTGTAAGTCCACATTAACAGAGACCCTCCCTGCAGGGCTGCCTCCAGCCCTGGGCCCAGCACAGAAAGGACAGGGAGCTGCTGGAGCCAGGCCAGAGCAGAGACACCAAGGGGATCACAGGGACAGAGCAGATCTGCTGGGAGGAAAGGCTGAGGGAATTGGGATTGTTCAGCCTGGAGAAGAGAAGGCTTTGGGGTGACCTCACTGGGGCCTTCCAGTGCCTG
>JAYDZK010000056.1:54130170-54142407 GCA_034509185.1 Euphonia xanthogaster | reverse complement strand
GATTTTTTTTTTGGGGGGGGGGGTTTGTTGTTGTTGTTGTTGTTGTTTTTTGTTTTGGTTTGGTTTTCTGTTGTTTTCAAATAAAACCAAAAATTTCTATGGATGTTTCACAAGTATGCAGCAGGATCTGTAGTAATTCAGAACCTGACATAAGAAGATGAAAGGCATATTTTAGCTATGATGTTTTCATATCCCTTTCTTTTTTCCTGTTGTTCATTTGTTTTGAATGTATAAACATTTTTTTGCAGAGGGAGATGTTGAAATGTTGGTATCCCTTGCCTAATTTGATGTACAACAGAGCATTGAATTTACTCTATGTAGTATCAGAAATGCTGTTTTATTTGGAAACTTTGTCAAGCTCCCTGGAAAATGATGATGCTCTCTATCTTTTAGTACTACTCACTTACTTGCTGCTGGAGGCTGCTCCTTGAGGCTGTATCTGAACAGCTCTTCCTGACCTTTTTTTCACTCTTCTGGCATCCTCAGTGAGGAGCAAATCATCAGAAGCCGTGCTTTGCAATGCACCAAGAGCTTGAATCTGACTCCACAGCTCCCTTCTGCCACAGCCCCAAAGCAGAAGAGCAGGAAGAGGGATTTCTGTAAAATTCTTCCAGTCTTGGAACAGGAACCATCATCTTGAAGTGTCCATCCCTGTTTATTTTCTAAGAGAGATTCAGAGTTTCAGAGGGAAAGGAAGGCTGTGCTTGTATTTACAAAGCTTTGGTTGTTACTTTGAAGACATTCAGTGGCCCATTGAAAATGCTACTTAGCTCCAAAAAATAGGAAACTGGAAACTTCCTCCTTCATAAAAGACAACTTTTAACTCACTGTGGGCCTGAGCAAGTTGAAAGCTCTTGATTTGCCTTTATTGAAAAGATTAAAAGCACATAGAGGGAATGAGAAATAAAATGGATACTTTTAATTGAACTAAATTTACCCATGGATATCTTGTGCATTCCTTGCTGTGATACCAGCTCCCCATTTGAAGGTTGCTTTTGTTTGTGTCACAACTGAAAGTTGATTGGACTAATCTGCTAAAAACTCAAGCTTTTAATTCCACAGCATCATGTGCCCAAAAGCCAGGCTAATGCTGAGACACAATGTGCTGAAAGTGGGTGGAGAGAGCAGATAGGGAAGGTACAATGCCAAGAAAATGTTCCATTTCAATGCTGCACCAAGGAGTGGGAAAAGCACCAGGAAAATCTGAGCTGTTTAGGAATCTGAGGTTGGAATTTTAGCTAGGTCTGTAGATTGTCTTCAGGTTCACCATGTCAGTAAGGTCAGCTGTCTCTGGACTTCTCCGTTTGCTTATTCCTGAGTTATTTGAATATTTGTGCCCATATTGTGAGAGCCCCACAACAGGAGAGAACCTGCCACAGACCAGCTGTCAAGTGGGGTTTTTTTCCCCTCTTTTTCTGCTGCTTCATACTAAGATGCAGATGATGGAAAAATGAACTGGCTCATCTTGGCAGCGAGCAGTGCTGCATTGCCATCTGCTGCAAAGCCAAAGGTGTTCCAGCATGGAAGATGGAGTTATAGGAGAGAGCTTGTGAGGGGTTTTGAAGGAAAGGAGGGCTGCAGTGGAGCCAGAATGTTTTGGATCACCAGTTCTTGCTAAATATTCAGAGTAAATGCAATATTCGTCATGCCACAGGAGATCCCTCTGGTTTATAATTGCATCCATGACACCTCTGCTGGCAGGGAGCACCATTTCCCCCCAGCAGGGACAGAGAGCTGGGAGTTCCTGCTGGGGAGCTCTCTAGGAGCAAAAAAGAGCAGCACAGCGGGAGAAGCAGTACGAAAGGACCCGGGAAAGCTTTCTTTTCTTTAGTGATCAAAGCTGGACAGAGCCAGAGGTCACGCTCCATCAGGAACAAACAGTACTCTTGCTCCCTCTCCAACTTCCCAGCTGTGTTGCTGAGTGTCAAACTGGAGATTTTTATATTTTTCTACTGGCACAGTATCAGGGCCACCTGAATTACATATCATATGGACATGCAAACTCTTGCTCCTCAGAGACTACAGTCTACAAAGGAAAGGCAAGATAAAAGATGGGAAGGAGAAGAAAAGTGTGTGGACCAAGCTAATGCTGCTGCTACTGAAGATCACAGTACCAGAAGATCTAGTCCCAGGGTTCTGGGACTAGCATCCAGCATCTACAACTTTATCTAGGTTTTAGGATTTATTTTGTGGATGAAAAAAAGATTACCCTTTAACCAGACTTTGTCTCCAGTATCTTTTCAATACCAGTTTTTCTCTGCTTCTCACAATGGGTTTGAATTTCATGGACTCATAGAATGACTGGGCTTGGAAGAGACATTAAAGATCATCCCATTTCAACCCCTGTCATGGGCAGGGACACCTTCCACTATCCCAGGTTGTTTAGATCCCCATCCAACCTGCCCTTCTGGGAACACTTCTGGGGATGGGGCAACCTCAGCTTTTCTGGTCAGCCTGTGCCAGGGCCTCAGCACCCTCACAGAATTTTTTCCTCATATCCATTCTAACTCTACTCTGTGCCAGTGTAAAGCCATCCCCTTTGATCCTGTCACTCCAGGCCCTTGTAAATAGTCTCTCTAAATTTTATTTTTCCTTTTAAGAAAGGAGGTATGAAGGTATCAATCCCCCTATGAAATACCTCTCAGAGGTCATGGCCCCAGCAAGTGGTGGGTGTACGTGTTTATTGGCTTTTATTGAAAGATTTTTATACATCAAAGTGCCTTGGGCACAAAAAGGTATAAAAGCCAGAGCATAAATTCACCTTTTTAAGCTTACACAATATTTTAAGGAGTGTCATTTGACAGAACTATAGATATGAATAATCTCCTTTCCACTGCGTGCTGCAGAACAGAGCTGTGAGAGATGCAGGAGCCACTGCCAAGGAACCTGCAGAAAAAATATGCAAGACAAACAAGAACAGATCACCACAATAAGGCATAAACCAAAGACCCAAGCAAAAATAAATTCACACACACTGTTGAAAAGGTATTTGACACCATCTTTCACAATTTGGTTGTTAACTTCAAAAGCAGCAACATTTAGGCACCATCTTGCTGATTTCAGCCCATTTTCCAGCTGGACGTATCCTCTTATCCTCTGAAAACAAGCAGGTATTTTTTCTATCCTTTTTTTTTTTTTTTTTAAGAAAACAGGAAGTTGGTCATGCTGACTCAGATCAATAAACTGTCAGTCAGAAGAGACCTCCTGCCTCCTTTATTCCTAGCTTGTGCTGGATGCAAAGTTCCTCCTTGACTTACTTTCCCAGCCAGATATGTTATGATGCTGGTAAGACACATACATTACTTGCAAAATCCTGTGGGGAAGCAAGGCCCACCATAAACCGTAAATTTGGATTATCAGGATGTCAGATGTTAAAGCTACAGCTGCAAGTGAGACAGAGACTCAGCCACACCTTCTTGAACACAACAGCATTATTCCATTGATGAGACCCACTGCAGAATTTCTCATTGCTCAGCTGTCTCTGTGGTGGGTAAAAATCATTCTTGTGCAGAGAACACACACAGGGTTTATGAAACACTTGAACGTCCTTTAAATCCTCAAAGCAGGGATTAAGTAGGACTTAGAGGAACATATGACTTGTGCTTGTCCTCAATACAGTGGTGACTTTCATATTATGTGGGGAAGGAACTGCTCTGATTGTTCTGTGCTTATTGGATGCTAATGTCCCTGGATGTCTTTGTTGTTTCCCTGGCTAGAATGAAAGAGCAGCCTGGTCTGCTCCTACAGCTCTTCCACAAACAGGGTTCCACAGCAAATGGACCCTCCAACCCCTGCTATGCTAACTCCTAGCAGTGCTCTGATTAATTTAATGCTCCAAGTCAAAATACCCAGATCCCCCCTGCGGCTGGCTGAGTAGGTGGAGCTCTTTGCCTTGGTGGGCAGGCTGGCAAAGTGAATCTTTGCACAAATGAATTTGATTTCTGTACCACTTCCTCCTTAATGGTGAGGATTCTCCTTTATCTACTTCGATTGATTATTTCCTCAGATTTTGCAGCACAAAGGTCAGAGTTCAGCTCCACACTCTGATTTTCCAGCTGGTAGCAATCCAATGAGATTTGCACAGTCACAGATGCCTGTGAGTTAGAAGGGTGATCATTCTTTTTACAAGATTAACTCTAAAAGTCCACAGCTGGGGATAACCTGAAACTACCCATGATTTGTGATAAATTTAATAAATTGCAGAGACCAATTAAAGAAGGATTTGGTTTATGTTGAAATACATTATTTCCACACATTTTCTTTTTTTTCCCCATGCCATTCACCATCTTTAGCTGCTATATTTAATGCATTTTCAACCTCTGCCTTTTCCCCACAGTACAAGACACCCAAACACAGAAATAGTGTTACAGATGAAGATATCATCTGATATCACTTCTTAATTTTAAGATTATATTTCTATCTCTTTTTTTCAATCAAACAAAACATCATAATTACTTTTCTCCTGCTTTGCTGTTGTAGGAAATTGGCTTCATTGAACCACACACAGTGAAGCCAGGCAGGTCTAGGTAAAATTTTCATAAGGGAACCTGAAATCCATCCATAGTTTGGCAACTCTAAATAAATCTATATTAATTCACAGGCGAAAAGGGATGGACTTGCCATGTGTAAAACATGCCAGGACACTGGAGCCCTGGGTGGTTGGGTATTACCTGTCCTTGCAGCTAGGTGGGGATTCCTTTCATTTCACCCACACCATGGCAATTTCCATAGGTAAAATGTTGGCTTGTGAGGACAGAGGCAAGCACCACCTCTTGCTTTTAAACTGTAAAACAGTTTATATTTCTAAAAACACCAACCAGTTTATGTTTTTAAACTGTATCAGTAAGCATGAGGGAAGTCAAAGATTGTGATTAGAACAGACTCTGAATCCAGCTATCAAACATGGATCACCTTAAGGTTTCAGGCAGATAGCAAACTTCCTTCCATGAGAGGGTTTTGCTGGCTCCTACCACACATCCCAGAGATCTCTGCCAAGGGTTCTGTTCTTAGGGGATGTGGCTTTGACAGTGATTACCTCTTCCAAAGCACATATCAGGATGTAGGAAAAGTAGATATTTGGTAAGACTGGGTGAGAACAGTGGTCTGATATTCTGGTTCAAATTTGGAGCATCCCAGTGCATGTCTTCACCTCTCACATGCACTGTTATTAGCAGAATGGTTGGAAGTAGCTGCAGGCAAGGCCCTTTTGCTCTGTGCTGTTATTTTTGCCCTGCAAATCCATCTTGCCATGCTCACTGCTGCCTGTCCCTTGTTGAAAGGCTCTTCCTGGCATGCCTCGTGCTATCAATGTATTTCTCTGCTACACAGTACAATGGGATCATTATCCTGGAATCAGTCCTCAGACACTGCTGAAGTCAGAAAATACTGCTGTAACTGTTGCATATTAACTTGCTGAGTGCTGCCTTGAGGCAATTGGACACAGACAGGAGGTGTGTGATAGATGTCCTTTCTCTTTTCCTGCATAATGCACAAAGACTTGAAAAGTGGGACCTAATGGGACAAAAGCTTTAGAAATTCTAAAGGCAAGCGATTTGTAAATAACTCAGCAAGTTGCCACATGGGGAGGGAGAGATTTGTCTGAAGTGTAATGGGCCTACTGCAATGTGCTCTCTGAGCACTCAGTGGCATTTTTAAACAGGGTGAGACTTGATTTTGAGACTTCAAATGAAAATAAATCATAAAAAGAGGTGCTCAAAACTCAAGAGCTGTGATCTAACAAAGTGCTTAAGGAATACAACCAGTAGGAAGCAGACCATACCCTCCTGCCACAGCCAGCACAGAAGGAGCTCCAGAAAGGGAATAGGTCACCAACTTCTCGAGTCCAGAACAGACCCTGGCCCAGATATAAAGTAGGACAAGACAAAAAAGGAAGACTGAGAAGCTGGAACAAGAGCAATGCCCAAGGCACAGGAAAAGATGAGACATTGATGACCTGGTAGTGTCTAAGGGGTGCCTCACTACCTTCATTTTGGGTAAGACTTAGAATTATTCTGGAGCACTTAAAATCACCTGGGGACAAGGCTTCAAAGCATCTGGGTCTTTCACTTTAATGGATCCTGCAGTAGCCACCAGTGTTTTTGTTTATTCAAGTTCTTTCTTTTTCTGTAAATAATTGCTTCTGCTTCACTTGAGCTGTCTCTCCAGCAGACAAGAAGAATTCTGGGCAGGCAGGTCAGCAAGAACCCTGTTCCCAAAAGAGGACATGCAACTGTAACTCTAAATTTGGGCTCTAAGGCAAGTATATGTTTGAAACACACCCTGTTAAGCATTTTTGCCTCTCCTGCATGCTGAAAATAAAGCAAGAGGAAGCTCTGCTGCCAAAGCAGCTCTGCAGAGCAGCCTGCACTGGGAATTCTCATCAGGGAAGGACAAATGTAGCAGGGAGCATTTCCAACCCTCTGCCACAGACACTTGAACTACCTGCTCAGCATTTTCTGTCCTAGTGTCGTTCTTGAAGGCTTTCTACAGGCTTAGAGCTGGGGCTGAAGATCCCGAGTCCCTCCAAAAGATAAGGACCCCTTATGGCCAGGCTTTTGTTGCCCTCACATCTTTTATGTTACCCCATTTCCTGCTAGTGCAGCTCTGCTGCGCAAACACCTTGGTGCTGATGTTTTCTGGTTTGGTCTCTGCTCAGGCTGTGTCATGACATTTCTCCCACCTCTACGGCTACCTCTGGCCTTCCTTTAGCACTCTCCTGCCGCTGCAGCTGCCTCCTATGATCTCGGCTAGGCTGCAGCTGCTTTCCTTCGGCCTTACTTGTGCTGCTGCTCTCTGTCTTCATATCTGCTCCACTCTGAGCAGCAGATGCAAATGACTTTCTGTTTTCTCCATTTCTTTATTCTGAGTTTCCTGTTTAGTGTAACTGCTTCTAAAGCCTGGCTGCTGGAATGCAGCCCACCCTCCTCCACACTTTTTCTTCAGTAGATGCATTCGACATTCCCTGTTTAGTCTTAGGGGAAAAACTTTGCTGGATCCCAGTTTACGCAGGTAAGGATCACTTTCCTGACTGCCTTGTTTTGACTATCACTCCCTGCACTGTTTATGCTGCTACCTTTGTTTGCTATCACTCCTCTTCATTTTTTCTACCCATGGCAAGACATCTGGTGCTCAAATCTGGCCTGTGAAGTGCTGAATGGCACAAATTCCGCTGCAGAGTGCTACGAGCTGTGTCAGAGCAGGGCATGCGAGGCCTGTCAGACAGTGGGAAGGCACTGCTCCTCTCCTAATCAACTCTTGCCAGAGTTTCCTCCAGAGCCAGCTTCCAGCAAGCTAACCATCCATCTCCTGCCCTATAAAATGACCATTTCCGAAGGTGTCTTGGAATGGCGGGAAGATCCCAGCTGATCAGTGTTTATCCTGACCATGCTCTGCAGCGCACATTGGTCCCTGGCCAGTGGAATAGTCTGGCTCAAATAAAGCACCCTCTATCCCTAGGTATGAAGTTATTAATTTCCTGATGGAAGCTCTTATATCCTCAGGGATTACTGCTTGTCCTGCTTTAAATAAAACCCCGTCTTGCACATGTGCACACACACACAGACACAAACACTCAATCCTTTGCCTAGTAACGATATGGGCAGTGCCTGTGCTCCTTCTTCCTCCCAGCAGAGCTTCCCACTCTGGACACAAAGTGATTCCATGTCTTTATCATCACACCCAGACAGCTTCCAGGAACACTTAGCACTTCCTCAGCATGCTCTCCTTGTGCTGGAGCTTATGCTGCATCTTCCTGCCTTGCCCCAGAGTGACACACTGGGATTGTCCCACCCCCTGTGCAGGAGCAGCAGCACCTTGTTTATCTGTCAGGGCTCCACCAGGAAGTGCTCCAGGTGCTGACTTTGCAGCAAGGTCCAAGCTTTCTGTGGTTCTGTCTGTTCCAGGGGTTTATAGCAATTTGGGACTGGTGCCCTGCACTGGATTGCCTTTACCCTATCACATGGGGCCCTGACTGCTGCCAAATCTTGTCTCCGTGTGATAACTTCTTCAATAATTCTTGTGTCCTGAGAGTCGGAAGGATAAAAAGAAGAATCTAGTAGTTTATCTTCCCTATGAACCACTAGGAATCCTTTGCCACTTTTGCTCTGGACATTTCCTTCATGGCTCTAAGGTTTTTGAGGTATAATTGGAAACAGTGAAGAGTTCATACATGTCACTGTTCTCTGAAAGCTTCAGCTTATCTGCATTCAGTCTAATATACTGTTCTGAGTGTCTGGAATCATGGCTGGGGCTCTTTCTTCTTCAACATGTCCAGTTCCAGTGGAAACTGCCCTCAGCCACTGCCTTGGTGCCTGGGAATCCCTCCACTGCATGTCTTAGTTTCTGCTGCAGCACATGTGATCATGATTCCAGCATTCACATTCTGTCAGGTATAATAAAGACAATCATAAATCCAGTGTAAGATGCTGCCCTGACTCCTAAGAAACACTGAACACTTTTCAATTTGATACACCTAATTGAGCCTGACTTCTATTACTGCTGAAGACTGGTGACTTCAATCCTGTAGACAGTGCTTTGGCATCAGTGTAGATTCTCATTTTATGCAGCTACCTCTTGTTTCTCTTTTTCACTGCCACTGATGTATAGTCTGCTCCTTTCTCTGTAGGTCTCTTCACCTCTCTCCTTTACATCTTTCCTTTTCAGGAATTTTCTCTCAGTAACACTGAGAATGCCAACAGACTGCCATGTTTTGGTAGCCTGAATTTCAGGTCTGCAGTCAGCTTTTGAGGCAGGCACCAGCCTGCTTAAACAATAAGGCAACACTTTTTGGGAAGGCTAAATGAAGCCCATGAGGATTTCTCCCTCCACATGGCCTGGTCAGTGATGGATGTGAGTGGATTCTCAGTGTCCTTTATCACAAGACCAAGTGATAATGTGACATATTCCATGGCAGCTCATCAAGAGATTGCAACTGTCCTCTGGCCTTAAAATATCCTTGCTATAAACTCTAAGTCCCATTGCTGCAGTCTAATGTTGCTGTCAATGAGTGTTCCTGGAGTTCTGTTGCAGGTGACCTTGCAGCCCAGCTAGGGCCAAACCCAGCTCTGATTTTGTAGGGTAGCTGTGATTATGGCTATGGCAAGACTGGTAAATTATTTGAGCACTGGGAGTATCCTGTTATGCCTTGAGTTCCTAAGGCACATTTTGGTGTGTTTGTTCAACCTGGAGAAGAGAAGGCTTTGGGGTGATCTCATTGCAGCGTTCTAGTGCCTGAAGGGAGCCTCCAAAAAAGATAGAGAGATTCTGGACAGGGGCCTGGAGTGACAGGACAAGGGGGAATGGCTTCACACTGACAGAGAGCAGGTTTAGATAGCATATAGGGAATGAATTATTTCCTGTGAGGATGTTGAGGCCCTGGCTCAGGTTGCCTAGAGAAGCTGTGGCTGCCCCATCCCTGGAAGTGTCCAAGGCTGGGCTGGATGGGGCTCTGAGCAAGGTGGGCTAGTGGAAGCTGTTCCTGCCCATGGCAGGGGTACTGGAATGAGATGATCTTCAAGGTCCCTTCCAACCAAAACCATTCTATGATTATAGGATTCTATCACTCATCACCACTCAGCATCAACTTGGGCTTCCTAACAAAGCTTGTTGTTTCAAAGACACCACCACTTTCTGATTCATTCCTGGGCAGCTTGATGGCTTATGAGGTGGGGCTTTGTTTAAATATGTATCAGAATCTTTTTTTATTGGGTGTAATCATCCTGCAAATGAACTCACACAGGAGCAAACTCAGACTTCCCAAAACTGACTTCTTGATTGTGTATTGCAAGGACCCACTGCAAGAACTGGTTCTGGGATTTTACAGGAACGTGCTTACTCTGGTGGTGCTCTGTCCTCCTCAAGTGTTCCCTTCTCTGACAGTGGTGCTTCGTGTGGTACTCACCCCTCATGATACAGGGAAAGGCCACTCTCTGCTCTCTGCACTTATATATTCTTGCTGTGGTGCTTTTATAAAATCTTGTACTAAGTCATCCAATTATGGGAAGCCAAAGGTGGCTCCTGTTAAGAAAAAAGTCACGTGTGTTAAAAACCTGAATATGCTCAGGGGTGGATTGGCACTTTATTTCCATTTCTGATTATATAACTGCTTTTGAGGAGGACAGAAGAAAGCTCAACCCCAGCCTAATACAGAACAGAATTTTCTGTTCTTCCCTGCCCAGCCATTCTCCTATTGCCACACTTTGCATCTTTCCAACCCAATGATGTGGGATATAGAGGCAAGGCAGGGGCATCCTTTCTCTCCAGACTGGTCCTAACAGCACAACTATCATATGAGTAGGGGCAGTTTCTGCTTCCTTCTTCATGGGAATAATTCCCAAGTTCTCATCTTCCCTCTGTGTAGCAACAGGACTGGTTCCACTCCTTGGCTTTTTTGATCACAGAGGGCCCATATTTAAGGCTTTAAAAGGGAACAGGACAAAAAATGAAATTATATAACAAGAGGGAACCAAAGTAATTGTCATCTCCCATCAGCTATCAATATTCTTTGAAGCATGAGATGTGATTATCTCGGTCACAAAAAATGCAAAATAATACTGAAGAATATTAGCAAGGCTCATAAATCAGTGTTAAAAGATTAAAAGCTTTTAAAGAATTCTTTGTTGCCCTCAAGAAAGAAAACCCAACTGTCAACAACACAAGCTCACCTTTGGTTCCATCTGTTGACTCTTTCCATGTCATGAACCAGAATGATTGACAGACCCTCTGCACAGTAAATTGGGGCCAGAACATCTCACTTTATCCTCTGCCTCCCAAGGCCATTAAAAGAGGTGTGTGGTGACACCTGCACAACTCATTGGTGGCTTTAGGATCCAGTGTTCAAGCAACCAGGACATCCTTTGCCATTTGATTTCACAATGGCTTTTATCACACAAAATGCCTCTTTCAGGTGAAGAAATTTTGGGGGTCACTCAAGACACTCACAGGAATGAGGCCATGCTCAGAAATCCACTGTGCCTCTGCATCCATTGATTTCAATCAGGATTTCCCAGATTCCCTGGTGACAATGTTTAAAGCCTGTTTCATTGTGTAAAGCCAATGCTCATTTTTAAATCCCGTTTCAGATTCACATTCATTCAATACAATTTTTTTTGTAATCCTCACACACACAAGGACTTTTAATCAACAACTCAATTCTTCTTTCTAAAATGAAAAACAAAACAAAAAAAGAGAAAAATGCTGTTCCTTCTCATCACAACAGTACCATCAGACTTCCCACCACAAAAAGCTGCAAAGTTTTTTGCAATTTTTAGTTTCCCTTCGAAAAAATTTTGTTCCTGAAGAGAACTTCTCAGTGTGGCTCTTTGGGGGGATGACCAGTTTAGCTGCTGCTGGCCATTTTCTGTAATGTAAAAGGTAGGAAATAGCAGCAGCCTGACTTTGAATCTGGCAGCAAGTTGGATTCTTCTTCCATTCCTCAACATTTAATTGAAGCTACTTAGCACTATAATGTGTAACATACAACCTTCTTGCAAGCCCTAGTTACACTGCTCATTAGTCTGTGTACTTTAACAAGATTTTATTGACCCGATGGCTAATAGCCCACTTAGAAAGATCCCTCCCTTCCAGCGTGACTCTTGTCAGTAATGGTAGTTAGATTGCAAAGAGAAATTCCACAGTTCAAAGCTATTCAAAATGAGGAGGGGGGAAAGCAATATCCCAGTTTGTCCTTTAGCTGTAATGGAAAAACTAAGGTTGCTATCACTCCTCTTTTTTTATTTCTGTGCCTGGCGTGCACATGGCTCCCAACGAGGATTTGGGTTCTGATGTGCTAAGGCAGCTCTCAGAAACCAGCAGCCTAAGGAGCTGTGACAGGCAAAGGAAGCGCTTTTAAGTCCTGTTTTCCAGATGCAAAAGCAGAATGTACAGTCTTGACTGCAATCCTGCAGAAAGCCAGGGGCAGAGCAGCACCAAGTGCTCAGGCCTCTGCTTGTTAGATCTGCATTTTCAGCCCACTCCTGAGCATCCTTTGGGCTGGGACAGGGGGACAAAGCACTGCACCAGAGGTGGGGGAGTGCTCACTCATAGAGCTCCTTCTGCTCAGCAGCTCCAAGCGCACTGAATGCAGAGCTCCCGGAGTTCTCTGCAGCCTGCTGTGTCACCCAGGCATGGAATTCACTGCCATAAGAGGATGTTGACTCGAAAGCTGTCACTGAGTTTCCCAAGGGGTTGAAAAACTGCCCGGTTAGTCTAGCCTTTCTTTTTTTTTTTTTTTTTTGGGGG
>JAYDZK010000056.1:54112719-54128778 GCA_034509185.1 Euphonia xanthogaster | reverse complement strand
TCCCTCCTCCGCCGGCCCCGGCCCCCGGCTCCCCCGCCCTCCCGATCCCCGAGCTGCACCAAACAGCTCTCAGGTTTCTGCTGATACTGCAGCGTCAAGAAATGGCTCGAGTTTGCTCCTCGCTCTTATGCATTCAGCTGCACTCTCGCTCCTGCCACACGCGTCCAGCTCCTGCCTCCTCCTGCCTCCGCCGCTGCTGCTGCCGGGACGAGCCAAGACCGACTCCGGGGATGCGGCTGCAGGGCTGCGGCGCTCTCGCTCTGACATCTCCTCCTCCGCCGCTGCCCAGTGCCCGGCTCCTTTTCCAGCTGTCCTAAGGGAAGAGAGCTGGAGAGCCAGCAGCTATCTAGGACTCCTTGATTTTATTGACTAACTCAAGCCTTTTGGAAAAGGTACTTTGCACTCTTTTCCACGCACACCCCTCATCCCCCCACTGCGGTTCTCAGCAGAAACTAATTAAACCCACTCGCCCTTGGTGCAGCCTAAGACAGTGTATGAATATTTCAGTGTCTCGCA
Source organism: Euphonia xanthogaster (assembly GCA_034509185.1). NCBI lineage: Eukaryota > Metazoa > Chordata > Aves > Passeriformes > Fringillidae > Euphonia > Euphonia xanthogaster. Next base: position 54,128,262 of record JAYDZK010000056.1, on the reverse strand, counting down.
GGCAGCTGTGTAAAGCGATCGCTGCGTTATAAAGAGGGGCGCAAGAAGAGGAGGAGGAGGAGGGTTAAGTTTGCCACTGCGGTTTTTGTTTTGGTTTGGTTTTTTTTGGATGCTGCTGCAAGGCGACTTGACGCATTCCGGCACTGGCTCCTACTCCTAAGCGGCGCGTCTCACCCGGAGCAGGTAAGGAAAAGCCCCTTCTCCGTGCCGATGTTACACTCAATTTTGAACGGTTTGGGTCTGGGATGTTGACTTCCCTCCCCTTGTCTCTCTCTCAGTTACCTTTAGCTGCTGCAAAGCAGAAGAGGAGATGCTTTGCTCTCCCCCTCCTAATCTCCCACCCCCCCCCAGTTGGTGTGATGAAGTTGACAGTGCTCAGCTAAGTCTCCACCGCGGGGAGCGCGATGCTCGGGAGACTCCTTGCAGGAGCTTACCCCGCTGAAGTTTCCCGGGAGGCCCTCCCGATGAGTTCGGGGCGCCTTCCTGCCTCAGAGGCCTTGGTGCATGTCCAGGGATGTGTAGGAACGCGTAGAACTCCGCATGTACTGCTGTACGGGCATGTACTGGGCAGAACGGGATGTTCCTGCTGATGTGAAAGCAAATCCATTGCGTCTGAGTGTGTGTGTGTATGTGCAGGGGCTTGGGGGCTGGTTTATTCTGTTTCTCTCTTCCCCGGCAGCCTCCATCCTGCAAGTGAGCTTCATGCCTTCAAAGCAGAGTATTTCCATCTCTCCCTCCCTCCCCAGCACAAAAGAGGAGAGGACCAGGGCAGTGGTGGTGGTGGTGGGAGGGGGGAAAGAAGAGGCAGGTGATGGAAATTTGCTGAGTTGGCGTTGCAAGGGCTCACCTCCCAGCCAGCCCAAGATTTATATATTTATTTCTATATTTATTTATTTTATGTGTATGTGCGTGTGGTGTGTGTGTGTGTGTGTGTGGTAGCTTCGTGGCAGCAGCTGCGGCGATGGTCGAGCCGGCGAGAAAAGTGGACGGATCGAGTTAAAGGCTAAAGGAGACGGCTGGGGAGGGGAACCCCAGCCTGGGGGTGCACTCCATAGACCTTCAGCCTCCCGGTGTGGGGGACAGGACCCCTCACCTTACCTGCCCTCTGCCCCCCTAAAGGTACTTCTTCCCTTCTTCCCTCTTTCTTCACCCTCCCATCATCCCTGATGCCTCTCCCTTTATCCCGCCTCTCTTTCCCCCTTTTGGGTATTTCCATCCTTTAGGCTCCACTTCCACCCCTTCCTCAAGCTCCCCACTTCAACCTCCGTAACGCCCCCCTCCCCCCCCTTTAACCGCCCTGGGTCTCTCTGTGATTCTCCATCCTCCTCCTCCTCCTCCTCCTCCCTTTCCCTCACTTCTCCCCTGCCCCTTGGTCCCCTTTCCTCTGTGCCACAATGACCGTGATGGCTGGAGAGAACATGGATGAGACTTCTGCGCTACCTGGCCACCCCCAGGATAGCTACCAGCCCGCTGCCCATGATGACCACGAGTGCTGTGAGCGCGTGGTGATAAACATTGCAGGACTGCGCTTCGAGACACAGTTGAAGACTTTAGCCCAGTTCCCCAACACGCTGCTGGGCAACCCCAAGAAGCGCATGCGCTACTTTGACCCCTTGCGCAACGAGTACTTCTTTGACCGCAACCGGCCCAGCTTTGACGCCATCCTCTACTACTACCAGTCCGGGGGGCGGCTGCGCCGGCCCGTCAATGTCCCCCTGGACATGTTCTCTGAGGAGATAAAATTTTATGAGCTGGGCGAGGAGGCCATGGAGAAGTTCCGAGAAGATGAAGGATTCATTAAAGATGAGGAGAGACCCTTGCCGGAGGGGGAGTACCAGCGCCAAGTGTGGCTCCTCTTTGAGTACCCAGAGAGCTCTGGGCCGGCAAGGGTTATTGCCATAGTCTCTGTCATGGTGATCCTCATCTCCATCGTGATCTTCTGCCTAGAGACATTACCTGAGCTGAAGGAGGACAAGGAGTACACAGTGCACCGCACTGACAACACCACCCAGGTCTACAAATCCAACATCTTTACAGATCCCTTCTTTGTTGTGGAGACCCTGTGCATCATCTGGTTCTCCTTTGAGCTGGTGGTGCGCTTCTTTGCTTGCCCTAGCAAGACTGATTTCTTCAAGAACATAATGAACTTCATTGATATTGTGGCCATCATCCCTTACTTCATCACCCTGGGCACTGAGATGGCCGAGCGGGAGGGGACTCAGAAAGGAGAGCAGGCCACGTCCTTGGCCATCCTGAGAGTCATCAGATTGGTAAGAGTCTTTCGAATCTTCAAACTCTCCCGGCACTCTAAGGGCCTCCAGATTTTGGGACAGACCCTCAAAGCAAGTATGAGAGAGCTAGGTTTACTAATCTTCTTCCTCTTCATTGGGGTGATTTTGTTCTCTAGTGCGGTATATTTTGCTGAGGCTGAAGAACCTGAGTCTCATTTCACAAGTATCCCTGATGCTTTCTGGTGGGCGGTGGTATCCATGACCACTGTGGGCTATGGTGACATGTACCCTGTGACAATTGGAGGCAAAATCGTAGGCTCCTTGTGTGCCATCGCTGGTGTGCTGACAATTGCCCTGCCTGTACCTGTCATCGTGTCCAACTTCAACTACTTCTACCACCGAGAAACCGAAGGGGAAGAACAGGCTCAGTTACTTCATGTTAGCTCCCCTAATTTAGCATCTGACAGTGATCTCAGTCGCCGCAGCTCCTCCACAATCAGCAAATCTGAGTACATGGAAATCGAAGAGGATATGAATAATAGCATAGACAATTTTAGAGAGGCTAATCTCAGAACTGGCAACTGCACTGTAGCCAACCAAAACTGCGTTAATAAAAGCAAGCTGCTGACTGATGTGTAAACAAACAAACAAAAAACCCCAAAACAAAATCCCCACTTGCAGCTTGAAGACTTTAGTGACACAGTCACACTTTGTAGATGCTTTACTGATAGTCTTTGAATGCTTTATTTACCTCGTAAATGCATTGTTGCATTGCAAATCTTTGCTCTGTGATAAAGAAGCTTCCAGGATCCATGAAAGATAAAATTTTGTTTATTTTCAAAAAACTATTTTCCACCTGGCAAATGATAGCCATTTGAACTAGTTTAGTTTTAAGCCATTATGATGCTAGACCTAAACTTTTCCTCTCCTATCTCCTCTTTTTTTTTTTTTCTTTTACTTTTCTTTTTTTTTTGGATAAAGTTATTTAAACTAAGCAAGACAGTTTTTAGAACTATTAAGCATATGCATGGATTCCAGTAAAAATATTCTGCAAAACTACACAGTTGCAAGAAAGTACATCAGATAATAATAGTAAAAAATGATCAGCCAAAACCTGCGGCAAGCATTTGTTATGGTGTTTATGAAATAGTGCAAATTTTCCTTCTGCCCCCTCTGTGAAAGATTCCATCCTTACAACCTACAGATCCATACAGCACCTTATTAAAAAACCTACTTAAGCCTGATCTCTTTTGCTGTCCATAGAAGAAATATCCTAAAAGGAGAATAGCAACAAAACTGAAGACAAAACATCTGCAATGCTGCTAAGTACTCTCACGTGCAGATGATAGAAACACACTTTTTCCCCCCTCCCCGTTCGGAACTGAATACAAAACTTTAAGCCCCTCTGTTGCAAGATAGCACAATGGAGTTTAATATAAGCATGTTTGAATTTGATACTATTTATTTTATAATCGCATGCTTGAAACATTACCTCAGTCAATAGCGGATAAGCTTTCGTTTGAACTGAATCTTCTAAAAATAGGTCCTTTCTCCTCTCTTCTTTTGTTTCTTTTCTTTTTCTTTTTGATTTGCATTCACCAGAAGTGCACTCCTTAATTTATTCAATCATTGACTAGTAATTTAAAGTACTGTATTTAAGTGCGTATGTTAGTCAAATGGGAACAATAACTTTTGGAGATCAAAGCATGTTCAAATATTCAGCATTATGGCCTATTTGATTAAAGTGTAACTTGAATTAATTAGTGCATGAATTCAATTATAATAATAATAATAATGATGATGATGATAACAACAATAATGATAACAATAAAAACAAAAAAAAATGTGCTTGATAGACTGAGGGCCTGAATGAACTGATTAGAGAAACCTGATTGTTTTCCTGCATTGCTCAGGGAAATGTGTTGGCTTTTGTCCAGGCGTTGTCGGAAAGGAACATATCCCATCCCTTAAAGGGAAAGCTATATGGAAAACTAACAAATCAAGTTATATATAGCAACAGCTAAAAACCTAGTATCCTCTATAGATGAAAGGTGCAGATGCATGCTTTTTGGTGCATTCTCAGAATGTAAATGAAACTTATCTATTATATGCATCCGAATTGCAGCAGCTGGTTTCTTTTGCAGTCATCAGTTGTGACTTTTTTGTATCCCCCTCAAAATTCACTGAACAGACCCAGCAGATTGATTGAGAGAGTTGCGCAGTGCCTTTATCTTACAGCCCCCAAAACTGCTGAAAGTGCCTCCAGGAACTGAGTGGATCAGAGACACCGAGGGAGAGGACAAGGAGCCAGTCCTGTGTGTCAGGAGTGTCCTGTGCTGTGTACTGGCACAGCATGGAAAGGTTTAGGGATAGAAAGATCAAGTGTGAGTGAGAGGGATACCAAAGAGGCAGGCAGAGATCACCAGTGGCCATGGAATACTTTCCTTCCCCAGCCAGTCTGATGCTGCAGGGCTCTGCATTGGCTTCTGCCAAAGAACTCCTAGTCATGTACATGCGAGGCTTCAGGTTTCCCCAGTTTGTTCATAGAGGCATCACTGCCATCACTGTATCTGCCCTTCCTTTCCCTGAGGTGGCTCTTTGGCAGCTTGTCCCTGCAGGGCAGCGTGCAGGAGGAACGGGAGCCTGGGCATCGCCCAGTCAGGCAACCAGACTGGAGCACTGTGCTCTTCTTTCCCTTAGGTTCTGCAGCAGTTAGATGGGAAAGGCTTTCCTGGGCCCTCCCATCCCTGTCTGCTCTATCCTCTTTCAGATCTTAGATCCCATCACAGCCTTTGAGCCATGTTCTTCTTCCTGATCTCTGATTTTAATGTACTTCCATCATTTCCTGGTGACGGAGGCAATGCTAGGAGAAGATATCTTCTGCAACATGCCAGCCTTGACTGCTAGGCCCTGGAAAATCTGAATGAACATATAGGCACTAATCTCAATTTTTCAAATGGACAAAGTTGAGGATCTTCATTCTGCACTTAGCATGTGGCCAACTGCTGTTGAACACATCTCCTTCCGTGGTGTACAGATCCTTTCCTCCCCTGTCTTTCTGATATATGTATATATGTGTATAAATATATATATATATATGTATGTCTGCTCCTGTGTGTGTCACATGCATATGCAGGCACATGTATATATAAAAAAAAAAAAAATCAAAGAACTTAGAGTTAAAAACCAACCCTAACTCTGCAGTTACGCACAAGCTTGACCTGCCAGGTTTCCAGAAAGACTTGACTTTATTTCTCACTGTGTGACTTCTGTGAATCTTAGTGATGAGAAAGATAAAGAACTGAAGGAGCTCCAATTCCTGCAAGAAGTGCAAAGCATTAGATAAAACAGGGCATTACATTCTCTAGGTAGATGTTGTAAAGCTTCTTTCCTGTCCCCTGCTCACACCCTTGCCCTTTGTACACCTCTCTCCCTGTTAAATTCCCGTGGTCCTGATCTTCCCAAACTCTTGAATCATAGGATATGACTTCTGATATCCAAATGGACTTTAATGTTGCACTCAGCTTATAAAATCACCATCTGACTAAACTAAACAGCAATAATCAATTCAGTGCTATGGGACCGATGATCAGAAGGATGCATTTGGGGGCCTCACTTGGGTACCTTCTGTCCCAGCTGGGTGTGCACACCTTAATTTAATGTGCAGAGTGATGATCATTCTGCTTATGCACAAAGTGCTGCATGCAGCAATTCTTTGTCAAGAGACTGGGCTGGATCATAAGAACTCATGGTCTGGGGAGCCTAAATGTTGCTTTGTCCATTTATAGCTCACTGCAAAGGACCTCAACCCATCTGGAGTACAGGAATTAACCTCATGTAGCATAGGCATGCGTTTTCAACAAGTTTGACACAAAAAAAAACCCAACAAAAACAAGCTTCTTACTCCCTTTACACAGGAGTGCTGAAATGTCTTTGTGGGCCTGAAGGTGCACTTAACAAACTGCCTGTTCTTATCAGCAAGCATCCCTTTTTTTATTTCTTTATTTATTTCTTTTCTTTTTATATATCTTTTTTTTCCTCTTTTGGCCCTTATGTTTCTTTTTGCCACACGTGGACTCTTAGGGGTTTTTTATGTAACTGGAAAAGGACTGGAAATGAGCTGATGGCCAGTGTAGTGCTTCTCTGGAAGAGTCAAGAGAATTCCTTTGGTAAGGACCTCCTGGAAGTAATGCCCATATTATGATGGACAGGGAACCCAGTGGATATGGCAGTCTTTAGTTTGGTGAGGGGAAGAAAGCTTCTCCAGCAGAAGGAGTCATTCCCCATGCCCCCACCACCACCCACTGCTCTGTGCCTCTCTGTACTCCTTAGCTGGTCCTGTGCAGCTTTTCCTTCATCTACTCAGGGAAAGGGGTGAGGGAATTTACCTGGCAAGGGCAAAGCAGCAGTGCGCTGCAGTGCAGAGGCAGGAACAGAGCAGAGAGTCAGTGGGCAGGAATCCCATAGACTGGTATCCCTGCCAGAATTCCCCATCTGGTTCTACCATGCTTAGCTCTAGAGCACTAGGGAGAGGCAGAGGGGCAAGGGTGAGAGTGAAAATTAAGGACTCTGTACCCTGTTCCTTCACAGAACTCAGGGCTTGCTGCAAGACTGCCAAGAGCTCAAAGCCTCTGCGTGGCAGCTCCAGCATGGGCCATGAACTGGATGTAGTCACCTTAATGAGGAAGTTGGGGTGCAGTTAGCCAGGCTGTGAGTTCACAGCATCCTAGCAAACCCCTGCAGATTCCCTGCATGGGGTGTCCTAAGCCTTATCTCCACAGGGGACCTCAGGAGGAAAGCTAATCCAAATTAATGAAAGGTGTGCATTTAAAGTAGATTTGTTAAACTGCTTTAAAGCCCAGCATGGACATTCTGTTGCAGTATTAAAGCAACCTTAATCTGATTTGGAGTCATTCTTTTTGAAAGGGAAGTAACCTGAATTGAATTAAGGCTGCTTTAATTCTGAACACAATGGGGCTTAATGCAGTTTACCTCATCTACCCCACAAGCCCATTCAGACAGATAAGCCTGTAGTAATCATTAGATGTACTGGAAGTGACCCATTGTGCAGGGGGTGCCCACGTGCACCAAAACTCTAGGTACACGAGTGCTGCAGATTCACAGCCTGGCTTACTGAGGGGAAAACTAATGCTTGATCCTGGTGCCAGTTCTGGTGAGTCCCTCCCTTTGTTCCTGGTTTACACCACTGCCGCCTTCGGGGAAGCTGAAAACAATTGAGGCCCAAGGAAATTAATTTCCACTTGACAGAACTGCACAGGTGCTAGCCTGATGTACTGTTAGTCACATGGACAAGCACTTGTGAGGCAGAACGAAGCACTGAAGACAGGACAAAATTCAGCCAAAGTCCTCTTGTTTGCAGCAGTGGTTTTTGCCCACGCAGAGATTTTAGAGATCACACCCTTCTTAGCAAACCAGCTGTGTGTCATTCACTGTAGGCTGCAGCTGCCCAAACTGGCAACTGGAGCAGTGGCAACTTGTATTGACAGGGTTTTTTCAATACCAAGGGACAATTGTTTTCATTAGGCAGAAGTACAGGAAGTTAGTTTCTACTGTGAGAGATCTGCAGCCCAAGTGTAACCTCAAAACCTGCTGATTTTAAGGAGCTAAGGGTGAGTTTCACTTTTCCACAGTCCACACTTGAACAGTGCAGTTTCTTATATGTGCATTATTAAACAAAACACAACCAACACTAGGTTAGGAACATCAGAAATTTATTAGAAAAAGATGGAAAGTTGTATTTTAGAACAAAATCTTCTGCACACATATGCAATACACAGAGAGAATGTATTCCTTTCCAAATACTACCTTGATAACTATTGCTTGAGGGGTGCCATTCTAGTGCCAATCTTTTCCCCTAACCTGAAGAAGAGAGAGGTACTGCAGCTTTTCCAGGAACGGTCTGATCCTGTAGGCTTCCAGCAGCCTGATGACAGTGATCCTCAGAGTAATTTCAGACTCACAGGGATGCAGAGTCAGCTCCAAGGTGTGATTTAGCCTCGGCAGCCGCGAGCTGGACGGAACTGGAAAGCTGTCCTTGCAATTGCACAGCAGGGCAAGTTTGTCCCAGACCTGCCTCCTGCAAGTCTGGAACAAGCTCCTTTTCTGAGATGCTTTAAGCAGGGACCTACACTTCAATTTTGGTTGGACTTAATTTAGGCTGAGGTTTTTTTTCTGTTTTCTGTTCTGGCTTTACTTAATCAGGTATAGAGAATTTGTTTTTCTGGAAATGCATTTCAAGTATTCTTAAAGGTGTCAGTATTTGTGTCTGAAAAAAAAAAAAAAAAAAAAAAAAAAGAAACTTCAGGGTGTTCTACAGTAGTTTCACTCAGTACAGGTGAACTTGCCACCGGTGAGGTCAACAATTTATGCTGTCAAGGCATAGCATGCTTTGATATTTTCAAAGGAAATAAAATGAAACTGAGGTCTTAACTGAAATTTGTCTCAAGGTTTCTGTTAATATCTGTGTAATTCTGTATATTTCACCTGTTCACAGGCTCTAGCAAATGTCACTACAAGTTATATATTAAAAAAAATCATCTTCCATTTCTAGTTTCTATAATAAAATGAAGAAGCTGCATTCAGTTCCTTTAGGTGCATCAGTCTTTGATCCATGTTATTGTTTCAGTGACATTTCTACAATGTAATTGGGATCAAATGTATATTTTACTTTTGTACAAAAGTAAAAATGATATTTTTATGACTAAATTCAGCAAACCCTTACCTATAACCTGCTATGATGAAATATTTTTTTTTCCTTTCCTTTACGTGTAAAACATTGTGTTTTTTGCAGTATGTCGGTTTGAAATGAATAAATAACAGCTGTCAATAGAAATGTAAATGGCCTCTGAGACATACCTCTGACTTTAAAGATCAAATATTGCCGATGTGAAAGGTATAAACTGAATAGTCTCCATATGAAAGTGCACCATCAGGGCAACAAACCATTTAAGCTGACACAGCTGTACTTATTTCCACCATTTACCAATTGCTTATACTTTGGGTCAAGTATCTACTTCATTGTCACATTACAGCTCATTTTACTTCCAAATAGTGAAATTGTTTGACTTACCATTTTTAGAACATCTGATGTTATGAGTTCTTGAACTATTTGAAATGCATAGTTTTCATCTATGCAGTTTTACCTGCTTCTGTACTCGTTAATCTGTTCATACTTGGCATCAATTAAAGATAATTTTTAAGGATCTTACCCAGGTTTATTCTGTCTGGTTATTTTCTGGAGTCTGGTTTCTCTGCTGTCAGTATTGGCCAGTTCTGTCTGAAATGAATGGTTGCTTTATTGATGGTTTTCCTACTGAGTGGTATAAGAAATGGCAATGCAGTGAGTGGGAAATGTGGCTGTGGGCTTTGAGAGGCTTGTAAATGATAACTCAAGTTTACAGTGCAATTAATCCAAAGGTTTGGCTTGTGCAGGCTTTGGACCTAGTCCTGCATAATGTTCTGGGGCCAAACTGTGCTGCACTCGCTACTGAGACATCACTTGTTCCCACCAAAACTAAAAATCAGGTTAAACCTACTGGCCATGAACACTGACTGCACCCTCCAAAGGTTTGTGGGTATTAATTAACACTATCATCTGAGTGCAGACTTGTAACCAGGTTTCAAACCCCTGTGTGACTGACCATGGGCTTTGGGTTGGGTTGGATGTCAGCAAATCTGAGTGAGTTGACGTTGTTTTCCATGGAAAATTGCTTTATCAAGGTGTGTTTCACACAGAGCTTGCCAGGAGAGCCACGCATGCCGTGTCCCAGTGTTGTGCTGTTCACAAAGGAGGCAATTACAAAAATGCTCGTTATTTTGTGCCAAAGCTGTTGTGTGTTGGGAGTCCACCTAGAGCTGGGTTTTTCAGGAGGCAGGGGCAGTTTCCAACAGTGGGATGCACACAGAGCGCTGATCACACGTTGGTGAAATTAAGTGAAAATATCCTGGCCTTACACGAGGCAGAACATTTTGTGTGGCCTGTCCTGTGATTTTATTGCCTGACTTTTTTTGACTTCTTAGTTGAGAAAAGCTTTTGTCAATGAAACTGTCATTCATCAATAACTTTGAGTGTTTAGTCAGTTGATTGAACATCACTTACAAATTGTCTGAAATTGTTTCGTTGAGTTTTCAGTAAGGATTTGCAATGATCTTAAACAGGTCTGGTCGAAGCTCTTTGTCTGTTGTTGGCTTCTTTGTGGTGGTCAAGGGGTGATCACTGTCGTTGAGTTTTGCTGGCTCTAGGTGTGTCTAAAGTCTCATTGCTTCTTTCTTTTTTTGTGTGTGTGTTTAGAAAAACCTAACCCAAACAAAAAAATGGCTCGTTTATCACCTCTACAGCAGCAATCTCCCATTTGCTCTTAGCAAAGCTCCTACAATTTCCTGCTGAAACTTTGTGCATTCAGGACCAGGTCCTAGGACATGATTTTGACCTCTAAAATCACTCCATAAAAAAAAAAAAAAAACAAAACCCAAAACAACCAAAACCAACCAACCAAACAAAAAAAACACAACAAAAAAAGTCCAACCAACCAATACTGTGTACTGGGTTAGTTGAATCTCTGTGTTAATTCCTTACTTAATCTCAAAACCAAATATGTGGGATTTTTTATCCCAAAATGCAAATCCTCCTATGTTGTATTTTGTACTGCATAATGTACAAGAAAGTTGTATGTTGAGTCCTTCCTTTGGTTACACCAAGCCACCTCCTATATAGGTTCTCTCTAAATCATCCTACACTGAGGGGGAAAAAATGTGTCTCTGCAGGTATAGCTTAGGTAACAGACATGAGGATCCATGGAATAAGCTCCTTTTTACTTCAGCTGCTCTGGCAAGTGTGTTCTAAGAAGAGCAATAATTCAGCAGACTTTCAATACAGAGAAGAATTGAGTCCATTCAGTAACAAGGTGCTATCTACCTATTACCTTCTTTGTATAATATTGTTGATTTCAACATAAATTTGATTTATCTGGCAGTTAATCTTGGAAGTTGTTTTTTTGTGTACTGTTTTGATTAGTGGCTACAAAACAATTGCTTTATGGAATCCTGTGGATCTCAGGTGTGAATATGCACTGTCTTGCCATGCAGAAACCAGGTCTTTATTCTTCAGTGAATAAGAATCCTAAAACTCCTCCAAGCCGTAAAACAACTTTTAGCTCTGAAAGCAAAACCAAACTCTTCTGATGGGTGCACCTTTCCCTAGTGTTAGGGTGTTGCCCATCCCATCCTCTGCAGTATCTGGAGCAGTGCCTTCAGGACAGCAGTTTTAGACAGATGGAGTGACTGCCAGAACAGGTCAGATATCTGATTCAGGGCTGTCCACAAGAACAGCTGCTCTGGCCTGCAACAGCCAGACACAGCCTCTTGAAGTAACCCAGAATCCACAGGAGTAAACAGGGTTGTGTCTTTTCCCCTCAGAAGGCTGCAGAGACACCACAATTCCGTGCTCTTTCTCAGTCTGCGGAGAAAAGAAGATGAGAAACATTCTGTGTTCAAGGCTTCTACCGGGTACTTTTGGAGTTGCATTATCTCCCATGGCTGGCCTTGCTATGAAAATGCTCACTTCACAGTGTTAGATTAAGCGTTGAAAATCAAAGAAGCTTTAATTAGCACAACAATGCTTCAATCCACTCGGCTCCTCTGAGAGCTTCCTAAAATACCTCACATTTTATTCCAACAAGAAGGCAATTGCAACTCTTGAATAGAAACCTTTTACAGCTAGCAGAAGAAACTGTAATTGTAGATGGTATATTTGGTGACCTCCTCTCACTAGGTAGGAGCAATAGCACATTTGGCTCTGGAGCAGGGGAGCCTGCAGTTGTCACTGTGACAGGGAGAGTTGCAGAAAAAGCACTGATTGAGCCTTAGGTGGAGGACAGGTCAAGGACCGGTGCATTTCATGGGTCACCCTTTCCATCCTCCCTCACCTGTTTTCAGTTCACATAAGAATTTTTCTGAGTGAAACCCAGGTGAAACCCAATACCCTGTGGAAGTGGTATTTAGAGTCCCACATCTCCTAGGCTGATACACAGATGGATCCTCCAGCTCACTTGTCATGAATACTGAGAATACACAATAGATTTTAACTATTTTTTTTTTCAGGTTGGGGACAAAAATAAACAGTTTTTAATTTATTGAAAGTTTAGCTCATTGCTGTTTGGCTATTCTGAACAAAAATCTGCATGCAGAATTCTGCACTAAACTCTGAATGAAGGATTTTTTAGTTTCCTGTGGCAGCTGGGTCATGACACATTCTGGATTGATGGTGGGAGCAGAGACTGGCAACAGGGTTCTGCCTTCAAGTGGAATCACTCAGGCAATGGTAGGTGTTTAGATGTATCTTTGCCTTCTTCTTTGAGTCTTCTGGTTTGCTTTCAGTGTGTTCCAGTATTCATCTTCAACCCCAAACAAGCCAATTCCATCTTTCAGGGATGTAACTTTCCTTTGGTGCTTTTCTATTTAGCCAAACAAACCTAATTTGCTGGACTTTGGCTGTTGTTGTGGCTTTTAATGCTAATAAATCACTTGCAAATGTTCCTGAAATACTCATGGATATTCTTATTTCCCTCTGCCCTGACACTTGCAGCTTCAATTAGTATAATTAAGTTTAGTTGTTTCAGTTGCAATTTCTTTTATTTTTTTGATGCAATTTGGAAAGTTAGAAGGAGAAATTAAAAATTATCTTGCTACGTGGGGTATATACCTTTGTTATGATTATTTAAATGATGAAGAAATGGCTTCTTGTTATGATTATTTAAATGATGAAGAAGTGTAAGAGAAGAATATTTACTGATAATGAGGCTTTAAACTCTTGTGGTATTTAAATCCTGAAGGGCGTAAGATGTGAGTACTGCAGGGTTTATGCAGTGACAGGGTGATGTTCAGAGGGCTGTGCACTTCTGGGGTTACAACGACAATTAGTCACTGGAGTGTAGGGATGCAGGTGGAAGTGGGTGTTGCCAGCTGAGCTGAGACCCCAAAGTCACCCTGGGGGGTTGGTTTAGTACAACAGAAGGATGGAATAACTTTAAGGCTCCAAACACCAAATGGAAAATCTTTTCGCCAGTGAGGAAAACACTGCTCTGACACAAACTTTCTTGTCTTGAACAAATTTGTACAATAAATCATGATGGGTTAATGTCTTCCTGTGGATTTCATGCCACATTGGTTTCTGGCATTTTGGCTCTTAACATTTTGCACCTTTTTCCTTTATGTTTTTATTGATCCTCCAGTGCTTGAGACATAAAGGTGGCATGAACCAGACCACTGCCTTTTGTTGTCCTGTGGCCAGTTTGTCAAAACCACACAGTTTGTGTGAAGCTTTTGCTGAGTCTCCAGCAAGTCTGTATGTTTGGTGTGGAGAATTTGAACCCACTGCTTTGGTCCTCCTGGGGTAATGTTGAATTGATGTCCAGCATGGCACCTTGTTGGCACTTGGGATGAGAAATACAATCGATCTCAGTGTGAGTGCAAACTGTGAAGTCTTCCTGTGGTCCGGGCAGGCCTGGAGTTCTGCTCTGATGTGCTTTGGCTCTGTGTCTATTTGCCCTGTGAATATTTCATGTGCTGCTCTCATCCTTTGGTAGCTTTTCAGTGTCGGAGAGAAACCATGTTCTGTCTCGGGAGTTTTAGAAATGGGAAGGGAGCTTTTGTGTCAGTCCCTTAGATCAGTCAAGGGTCTGGGGATGCTCAGGCAGTGCTGTGTTAATCCAGGGTATCAATCTATTTATCAAGAATCCTGGACAGCAATTGGAAACAATGGGAGCTAACACCTTCAATTATTAATTAAAGGTAGCAAATGGAAGCTGGGTATCACAGCAGGCTATAGAGCCACTATTGCTAATGAATATTCAAAGCCTGCATTCTGTCTGACAGGACTGGGATGTGCTTCTCCTGGCCTGCAGGTGTCTCTGATCTCACCCATTTGTGACACCTTCCAAAGGCTGCTCAAATCTCCCAAGACAGAGAGCAGCCCAGAACAGATCAGTGTGTCCACACAACCCCACATCCTGGCTGGAACATTTGGGACTGGCACTCAGGTAGCAGAGTCGGGGTGTTGGTCTTTTGATTTCTGTGTCTCCTTTTGGTAATACTTATTCAGTTCTTGCTCCTGTGACTTGGGTACCGATAATGAATGTGAGGAACATGGGAACAGAGATTTCACTGGCTGTATTTGTTCACGTCATTGTTCCTATATAAAATGAAAAATGCCCTGGTGCAAGTCAAAATAACTAACTTCTTCTGAACTAACCAGCTAAGGGTCTTTCTTTCCTATTCACATCTGATAAAGTTTTACATAAATAAGAGCTTCAGTTTGGCCAGAAGGAAAGAATCTTGCCTATCAGGTTCTACTGTAGTACAATATATGGGAAAAACCCACCTCTTTTAAAGAAGAGATGTGTTAAAGTGACACCAAATATATTTTCATCTCTTGTTGGCTCTGAAAAGTGACTCTGAACAGTGTGCTGTGATCACACAGAGTATATGCTTTAAGATAATAAAAATTAAGGCAAATAAAGACGTGAGCATCCTTTATTTTGCCCATTTTGCTGTTTCAGTGAAGACTTAAATTGTTCTCTTTTCCTGTGCATAGATTTGAACTTAGTATGGAACAGTTTATGAAAAACATGAGTGAAAGATGGATAATTAACTTTATACTATTTAAAATACATTAAAAAAGTCAGTTTTCATGGAGACATCTACAGACCAAGCAAACTTTTTAATTCCTGTGATAAAGCTACTGTAGAAAATATCAGAAAATATGATTTACTGTAGTGGAAGTTAAATATGCACCAGGCTTTATTTGCTTTTACCAGAGAACCTAAAACCTCCTGCAGATAAATATTATCTGGAAGTGTAGGGGAATGAAGTCTCTCACAGTAAATCTCTCACAGTAAATCTCTGCTGTGATACTTTAAGTCTGCTTGTGTATCTTACTTTGTTCAGAACCTGGTTAAAAAAAAAACTGCCAGATTTTTTTTTCTACAAACTTAATCTATGTGCACTTCAGAGGTGAGTCTCTGTGGTGAATTGCACCAACATTTACATCCAGCTCCAGGAGTTCTTACTCTCCATGGTGAAACACTGATGAGCAGCATTGATGACAAAGCAATTAAAACAGCTGGATCTTTTCAGAGCATCGTGGCTGATAGGATGTGGCTGACTCTACATCACACTGAGAGTTTTTAAATGCATCCCAGGGGATTTCTGTTTGTTTGTTTCAGGGTGGGGGAAGATCACAGAATCATAGAATGGTCTGGGTTGGAAGGGATCTTAAAGTTCATCTCCCTGCCAT
>JAYDZK010000056.1:54082605-54100612 GCA_034509185.1 Euphonia xanthogaster | reverse complement strand
CCTATGCTTGCAAAACTGTCTCAGACAAGGAAAAAGAATGCAAACTTCTAAGCTAAAAGGAAGATAAAGGGGGCCCCTTGAACTTTAAAGCAAAGAAAAAGCCATAGCTAAAACTGCAAGAGACGGACAGAGTAAGTTATACCCTCCTACACAACCTGGCTGAAGACTCATTTGGTGGCTACATAATCAAACTGGTTGTTCTGTGTGTTTCCCTTTTTGGCTTTTGGTACTGTTCTTCAGCAGCACCACGATCCACTTCTTCCTGCTGCCTATCTACCTTTTTTAGCCTTTAATAGATCAGAATCCAGCTTGTTAAAACAATTTGTGAAAGCATTTGGTGACATTCACTGACTTCTTGAAGTCTGCCGAAAAAAACAAAAAAAGGAAAACAAAATTCATAGTTACAGAAGCAGTCAGAGCTGCCATGTGGGTAGGAAGTTATTTATGCATGTATTTGTATTTATCTGGCTAGTATACAATACCTGAGGATCTGAGTTGGCCAGGGCAGCAGAGTCACGTTAATTCTGTTGTTGGGAGAATAAATGACAGATAATGCATTAATCTCATTTATATTTCTCTCAAAGACTCTCTGAAGTAATTTTTGCATCCCTTATCAGTACTACTTGAGTTTTGGGGGTTCCAGTTTTGGGAGTCCCATTTTTCTGTGCCCTGTGAATGGTAATGGGGAGCCAGGCTACAAATTAACACTCAACTATTACAGCAATTAGCATTACTTAATAATAGAATCATGGAATGGCCTGGTTTGGAAGGGGCTTTAAAGAGCATCTTGTTCCAGTGCCCCTGCCATAAGCAGGGACACCTCCCACTGGACCAGGTTGCTCAGACCAAGGGATGATCTCTATAAGCATAGACCATAAGCACTGCACTTGGCTCACTCTGGTTTCTCACAGCCAATTGAGAAGAAAAGGAATTGCTGGGTGTGATTCATGGACAGCTTTAAATGTTGACCAGACAGTAAGTAGATCATGTTGCAGAAATACCAGTTTTCCCCCAGTGACTGTAATGGGAGTTCAGACCACTGGCTGAGTAGTTCAGTGAGTCCACAAATCACTGGAGATAACCAGGGTAAATCCAACCCCTAGCTTTGAAAATCTGTGAGAGATTAGGTACAGGTTTCATGTAGATTTTCAGCCTTGTGAGGAATGCCAGTGAATATACCTTTGAGCAGGCCTAGATGATCCATGAAGTACCTGGGAAGCTCTAGAGCTCAATATTTGAAACATCTGCAGAAGAGCCTGTGATTCAGTTGATGTAGTGGTATTTCAGAATAATCTTTCAGGATTTAAGCATATTTTTCCTCTTTTTTTTTTTGTCTCTGTATAAATATCAGAGTTCTGTTTGGCTCGTGCTTGATGGTTCATTGCTACTTAAATAGATAAATGAATGCATTGCTGTATGGGGCTTTTTTAAGGATAGATCCACCAAATGATGGGCACTGAAGTGCTCAGTTACTGCTTCAGCTGGGACCACAGAAGGACCTGGGATGGAGTGGGTGGTGAGATGGAAAGGGTGACATCGTTTTCTCTGTTCTCTAATTCCCTTCTCGTGAATTGTGTTAATGCTGGATCTCACATTTTGCATGAATCAGGAGTGCTGTAGTGGTAAACATGAGTTTCTAGTCAAGCACAAGTGCAACAAGAGAGAGGATGAAAAGAAAATGTGGAAAAAAAGCACTGTAGACTCAAGTGAGGATGGCAGAAGTGGGGAGTGTGATGGTTCTGTTCTCTGGCCTTCCAGAGATCTCCATGGAAATGAGTCTATCAAGTTAAAAAATAAGAAGGCTGAGCTACATGCTTTATTAAAATACACCAGATTGAGGTGAAAGAGAACACTTCTTAAAAAAAAAAAAAAAAAAAAAGAGAGAAAGAGTATTTTTGTCAAAGATAGGGAGGTGGGAGGAAAGTCCACTAATGCTTTGCAACTTAGTAGTAACAAGCACCCACAGGAGCAAAATATATCTGTGTGCCACTATGCCTGAGGAGGAATGAATGTGTGAATGTTGATGTGAGCTAGCTTGTGTATGGAATTAAGGGGTTGCATCTTTGCGCAGTTGGATGGAAGGGGCTGTTCTGCTGCCTATGAATGAGCAAATTGGTTTTCTAACCCTCTGTAGGGTTATTTTTTTCTCTTGCCCTTTGGAGCACCGAGCCTGGTAATCACCAATTCTGCTGGTGGCTTCTGTGTGTGAGGTGGCCCCACACAGATGAAGGCATTCAAATAATTGCTGGCACTACTCTCCTAAAAAAAGATTGGGAGGCCATTAAAAAAATGTGTTTGGGGAAGTGTACTCCGCATGTATCATCACAGCCATGAAGGTTAATCTGAAGTTCTTGTTGTGTAAGAGCTGGATGTGTTTGGGCAACCAGAAGGACACCCCTGTATGTGACGAATAAAACTTGCTGGGTTGTCTGGTGATGTGAAATGAGTTCACAGCAAGTAGATTTATATGCAGTTAGTCCCTAGCTCCTAAAGTATGCACAACAGATGGGTGCAGGCACCAACTTCCCCAATATTTTCAGTGCTCCTACAAAAAATCAGTATTTCTTCAGCAATCACAGAATCACAAAATGGCCAGGGTTGGAAGGGACCTTAATGACCATCCAGTTCCAGCCCCATGCCATGGGATGGGGCAGCCACAGCTGCTCTGGGAAACCTGTGCCAGGCCCTCACCACCCTCGCCGGGACAGTTTTCTTCTTGATATCCAATCTAAACCTGCTCTCTGAAGTGTGAAGCCATTCTGCCTTTTCCTGTTACTCCAGGCCTTGTCAAGAGTCTGTCCCCATCTGTGGGTTCCTTCAAGCACAATGAGGTCACCCCAAGTCTTCTCTTCTCCAGGCTGAACAGTCCCAACTCCCTCAGCCTTTCCTCCCAGCAGAGGAAAGGCTCCATCCCTGCGATCCCTTTGGTGTCCCTGCTCTGGCCTGGCTCCAGCAGCTCCCTGTCCTTCCTATGCTGGGACCAGGGCTGGAGGCAGCTCTGCAGGGGGGGCTGAGCAGATTCCCAGGCTCTGTGGCTCATATACTTCCCACATATTTGCATCACTGGGTTTCCACTGTTTTCCCTATTGGACTGTTCAGGGTTTTCCTTCTTATGTCATCAGTGCAAATAAACTTAATATTTATCCTCTAAGTTCACATTGCTCAAGGTGTATCAATAACGGCTGTGAAGCTGCTTGAGTAGTTTGTTTCTGTTTGTTGGGGGTTTTTTTTGTGTTTTGTTTTGTTTTGTTTTTTCTTTTTGTTCTCTCTGCCTTAAGAAAAAGGAGGGTGCGGTGTTATAACTAAAAGGGGCTTTTTTACCTAGCAAGGAATGCTGCTGTCCCCCACTGATGCACAGAGGTAGGAAACAAGTGTGGAAGGAGAGGTACTGAGGGTTGGTTGGAATATTTTATCTGAGAAAGAGCCCAAGACTGTCTTTCTGTTCAGTTGCCCCCACTTCTGCATCACTCTGAAGTCTTAAGGGTCTTAATGCTTACATTCTAAGTCCAGGAGTGTTTTTCACAGACATTTGCACTTGCTTTTGCCTAAAGATGTAAACAGCACGGTCTTGAAGTCCTCTGTGCTGACAGAGCACCCAGCCCAGAAAATACTGATCCCAAGAGAAGCCTTTGGATGCTGCTGCACAGCAATACAGGAATATCAGCTCCTCTCATGCCTCTTCCATTGCAGGGGAAATGCATGTGGAATATTCCTTTTTGCTGTCTTTGCAACAGATGGAAAGATCGCAAACAGAAAAGCATGAATTTTAAATCTGAATAGGGGGCGGGAAAGTAATAACTCAGAGGACAAGCCACAGTCATTGTCACTCCAGGAGTTTACTGTTATTAATTGTCAGCTTCTGTCTCTTTTTTTTTTTCTCCTGATAAAGACTCCAGAAGGCTTTTCCACTTAGTGAACAACATGTTCTACACAACAGGGAGTAAGGAAGATGAATTCATCTCTATCTCAAATTTGGATGAGGAAAGAGTGGAACATTTGGTCTGTAGTGAGGGGACACAAGCTGCCTCTTCAAAAATGATCCTCCACAAACTCAAATTACTTGGAATGCTATGTTTTGTGAAGTTATCCCAAGGCTGGAAGTGTGTGTGTGTGCATTTTTTTTATTTTAAAGCTGTGAGGTTCATGCCCAAAAGCACAGAGTCTTAAAAGCAACGTCCAAAAGGTTTGAAACACTGTTTCAGACATGGTCTTTGTTCAAGCTTCTCTTGTTCTTGCTGTCTAGGCTGTATATTTTGACCCTGCTTGAGCACAGAGGTGGGACCAGATGACTCACTGTGGTCTCTTCCAAATTTACTTATTCTGTGATATTTGTCTATGCTGGTGACATGACTTCTATTTCTTCATCGTTTTTTTGATGAGTGACCTTAAAAAAATGTGCTGCTAACAGTCATATCACTCATTTATCTTAGTCTTTAAGCAGAAACTTCCTTCTCTACTACTTTTTCTGTCTGTCCATTCACATGCCTTATGATGCCTATTTGGCTTGTGCACGTTTCAAGGAAGATGTGGTCTTGGGGCAAATTCAGCTGCTCCAATAATCCATTAATATTGCTGGTCCTTAAGCATGGCTTAGTCTTTCTGTGGCCTGTAGTGCTGTGTCTTCACGAACAGAGGGTTTTGTTTTTTTCTTCAAAAGCATCAGCTGTGTTTCCTGGTATATCAAATTAGCAATAATTTACTTAGGGAAAACATTGTGAGTTACAAAGAGGGATTGTGTCTAATTGCACTGGCCTTCTTCCATCTGGGATTTCACCAGCCTTTTGCCTGTGATCCTTGTTGGATCAAAACTTCCCTCTGAAGTGGAAAGGACTGGAAAATGGCAAGAGGGAGGAGGATGCCATACAATTCTCAGTATCCTGAACTAAAATCACCCTGGTGGCATCACTCTGGTGTCCTGAACCTGAAAGTCACAGGAGTCCTGTCAACATAAAGGACAGCATCAAATTCCAGATCTCTAGAAGGCCAGGCCAGGCACCAAGGTACTGTCCCAAGGTTTAGGATAGGCATCCTCATATGTTAAATTTGCCTATAGAGTGATGAATGTCCTTCCACTGGTCTGTTTTGCACCATGAATATAACTGATTCTAGCAGTACCTGGAAAACAGCTGTTGGCTGCTCTTTAGATCCTATTTGTGCTCTAAATACAATGAACAAGTGCTAGCCATTAACAGGAAAAATGTACTGTGGTTTCTCTGAGCCTTTAGCAGTATGTCAGTGCTCCACTTCCACTCCCTTCCTCCCAATTTTTGAGTACCCCTCAGCATTTGGACACTGAAATTTTGTGAGTCCTGCTATAATTCATGTATCCTTCTTCCTTAAATGCTATGAATGCCTTCATTTCCAGTCCAAAACAGTGGAGTCCTTCTTAAGAAAATCCAAAAACATTGCTAAAAGTAGAGGTAGAAATGCTCAGGAGTACAATTCTAGACCAGCCAATAATATTGCCATAAACAAAATTTATCCAGAAACTATCAGGATAAGCTTTATTATTATAAGCTTTAGAGATCTCCTGACTTAGGTGTTTAAAAACCAACCAAACCAACCACTGTTGTCCCTTCTAACCTGACCTATCCTGTGATTCTGTGAGTTGGTTTTATTTCCAATTCAGCATAAAGCTCAGGATTTTGGGAGGAGGGTAGATGAGTTAAGGTGACTTGGGCTCACCTGCCTGCCCCCCGTGGTACCTGCAAGCCCTGAGCCAGCTGACATTGTTTCAGTGCAGAATGCTGAGACAAAAACAGAGGATGAGCAAACCCTGGCTCGCAGCCTTTGCATGCAATCCACCTGTCCAACAGCCCTGACATCATCTCCTGGAGAAGGAACTGAGAGGAACTTCAGTGTAGAAACCTCGGAGTTCAGTATATCCGTGTTGGATTGGGTCTCCTGCCCCTTGATGGGGGCTAAGATCAAGTTTTTTCACATATTTAGTACCTTTTACGTACACAGCAGAAATTGTGTTTGGAGAGAGTCAGTTTTTGAAATGTGACTTCGGCTTTTTCAGCGCTCAGTTCCATTTTAGTTCCTACACCAATCCTGCCCTCTTTCCCACATTCTCTGGCAAGATGAAGGAGCTCAGTTCCTGGCAGTGAGTGTTTATTGGCTCCAGAGAAGGTGGGCTGAGGAAATGCTGGGGAGTGACTGGAAGATGCCGGGAAGTACAATGGGAATGCTCAAGGAATGTGTAAGCACTGCAGAGCTACATGCATGGTGGGGGTGATGCCTTGTGAAGGCTGACCTAGAACAGAGGCTAGATGGAGTTAAAGAATAAAGTAGGTATTTATTAGAAGGCCTCAGAAGATCCACCTTGGGCAGCACAAGAGCCCAGCCTGGGCTACACCCCAGGTGAACCCAAAATGGTCACAAAATGGATGACCGGTCACAGGGTCTCACACTTTTAGAAGTTTTGGTTCATTAGCATATTGGAGCTAATAGTATAATTACAACTCTAGCCGATAAGTCCCATCCTTCTTGTTCTTCTCTCTTCAGTCCACCATTGTTTATGCTCTTGGGCCTGAGATCTGGATTGGCTGTCCTTGGGTCCCAGCTAGAGAATGGATTGTTTTGTCTACCTATTCTGTGAAGAGAGCTTACTACCCTCTATATGAAGCCCAGACCTACGCACTAAAGCAGCACAGAATCTGAAAGATATAAAAGCTAAAATCTGAGGCATCATTGGGGCAGGGATTTCTGAGAGATCTCACAAAAAATGCTGCAGTAACACAGAATGGGAATGTTGGAAGTGGAAGAGAAGTGAAATGGAAGTGAAGTGAGTTGTCCTGCAGATTGCAGACAGTAGAGACGGGTCCCACAAGGTCTTGTGGGACAGAAAACCTTGTTTTTAAAACAAACTGAGCATGGTTTGTTTTAAAAATGATCAAGATTCATGCTACAGATCCCAGCAGAAGGAAGAATTTCAAAGGAAATGAGTTAAAATGGGAAGAAGAAAAGTAGGATGAGAAGGTGTAACAAACATGTAGAAGGGCTGCATGACAAATGTCTGCATCACCTGTCTTTTTGCTTTAAATTCTGTCATTTCAGTGTTTTCTCCTGAATACCAGCATTAGGAAAAAGAGAGTTATGGTGTAAATTCTTGGGGTGGGTGCGTAATACTGTATTGCAAAACTCCACAGGGAAATGTTGCCTTTATTGTTTGCATTCTCATATTACCAAAAGGCCTTTGGGGATCAAAACATTATTTTTTTAGGCCCTATGAGGCAGAAGTTTCTCCACTATAAGAAATAACTCTATAAAGAAAAAGTGCAGTGGTAGGGAAGATAAGAATTGGAAGCAATACTCAGAAAATCTGTTACGCATATTAATATTGCATAGAAATTTTGGTGGGAGATGAAATTGGATTTTAGAGTATTTACTTCTGAAGTAAAAAATGCTGTGCTGAATCTGTGGAGATAGCTTTAGATAATTTAGCTTTCTGAGCTCTCTTTTTTTTCTTTAATGCAAGAAATATGCTACTGGAGCAGTTCCCGGGCTCTGTAGGCAAGCGAATGCTGATGGCATCCTAGAGAAACTTCCTCATGTCACTGGAGGAAACTGAAATTGTGGACTATGCTGGCAAACAGATTTTTAAAAAAGCCAAACGGGCTGGGAAGAGGTTAGTGACCATAGACCCACGGGCATCTATATAGGTCAGATTCCAATAAGATACCTGGGCCATTGGTAAAGATTCCTGAAAGGAGTGGATGGCAGGTTTTATGATCTTAATTTCAGCACAGCCATTATCTCTGTGGAAAAGCAGCCTGCATAATAAATGAGATTTGTATTTAAGCAGCCAAAATCACACACTGTTCCATCATGAAGTTCAACCTTCTCCCTCCCCAGGATTCAGGGGATGCTGGATTTCTGAAGGACAGAGCAAGAGAGGCTCCTGAAGGGAATGTGTAGCTCCAGAAGATGTGGTGGCCTGGCTCACGCCATTCACTACAGTACTTGCAGGGAACACTGGCTATGCAGCTTTTTCACTTAAAAGCAGCTTTTTTTCCCCTCCAAAAAAGTCCATTTCAGCCATCTCTGAAATGAATCTGAGAGATCTTGGTCACAGCAAAGCATAGGCATTGTTCCATCATAACTGAGCCTGCCTGCTGCTGGATTTGGGTTAAAATTCAAGCAACCCAGAAATGACATTTATCCATTTTGTTGATGATATGGCTGTGAATTTGTCCCTGGGAAGAGAGGGAATTGTCTTTCCTGCTTATTTAGTTGAACACCCACAGTTCTTTAACTCCTTTCTTTAGAAACAGGGCAGGACAGTTCCTGTAAATTTAAGCATGTCATGTAAAAATCATGAGGAAGTACAGGCAAGGCTTCGTGGCCTGCACTGAGTGGAATTTGATCACTGTTTATTGTATTGACATATTGGAAGAGGTTTTGTTGTCTAATGTGGTTGCTGATTGATGCTGGCATTAGTGTATGATTGCCTCTGAAGGTTTCCTGTCTCCACAAGATCTCAGAACACAAATTATGGCAACAAATTTTAGAGAAGCTAAAGGGTTGGCTTCTTGAAAAAAGGACAAAATAAGGCTGGAGTAGAGTTAGATGGTGATGAGAAAACCTTATGGACTCCAGTTTTCAGGAGCTCCTGCACCTGTTTCTCTGCCCAGAAATCCACAATATAAAAGGGAATTGGGGAATCTATTCAAGGCTCTCTGTTTAAACCCTTTCTGGGCATTACTACCTTATCTGTTTCCCTTGTGAAATCAAGGCTTTTACTTTATTAGGGATTATGCCTCGATAAAGCCATATCTGTGGAAGGATATTTTTCTCTTTCTTCACTGAAAGCTGTTCAAATCAAGAATATCTCAACAGAGACCCAGGAATAGAGAGTCTGCTGCTAAACTATTCCTGCTGTAATGTGTTCATAGGCAAAACTTTTTGCCTTTCCCAGTGCTGCTCAGGAGAGATGATTTGCCTTGTAATAAGGACTCTGAAAAAATCTAGAATGTGATATTACCTTTCTTATAATTTTCTGTTTTGCTTGGGTTGTTTTTTTTTTTTTAATGCTACCTTAGTGTGTCTGTGTACTTATATCTATAGAATATATACAGACCATCTTATAGAAAACAACACCTGCTGCCTAGGGTTGACCCAAAAGATCATCTATTTTCTCCTTAAATATGGTCTTTACAACCTGAAACATTTTGTATTTAAGCACCTACATTTGTTGAGAGCTGTTTCAGCAATTGTCACATGAGAGCATTTGAAAAAAAAAAAATTGAGGGAAAATTTGACTTGCGAAAAAGTAGATTTAAGGTTGGAAAACAAAGAGACATTTCACCCTACTTAACCTTTACAAAATTCTTTCTATTTGGTTTGTGTCAGTTCCTGTCCCCAGTAGCTGGCACCTTGTCCTTGGAGCCTTCCCACACATGGGACAGACTGTGAAATTGTACAGAAAGACAGCAAAAGGCTTTAAAATACTTTAAAAGACCATTTTAAGTGGCTTTAAAAATAAATAAAAATATAGAATGCACTGTAGTGACTGGGTGGAGGCTTGTTCAGCCAAATACACTGATCAGTGAGGGGTTACTGACCCTTCTTTACACCCTTTCATGTCCTATTTTTATCTTCCCTCTTGTTTTGCCCTGACCCACTACACATTCCTTAAGTTCAGTCTCTCAGGCCCACCTCAATATCCTCAGTTGTCCTCTTCTTCTTGTTTCCTCCTTCTTAGCAGTTACAAATCCCTCTCCAAAGCTGTGCCTGATGATCATTGGTGGTGCCATCAATGAGTGGCTTTTGTTCTTTCCCAGTGCCTCTCTCTCTTGTGCACCTGGCTTGGGTGTCTGCATGTTCTTGTTTACAAATTCCTCCTTCATTTAATATTCTTTGGAAGTGAAAGGGTTCTTGAGTTGATGAAGAAGCAAAGGCCCTCACCTTCCATATGCCCTTATAGTGGTGGCTTCTGTCTTGTACTGGAGCTCTGGATGTAGCCCTTGAGTGCTTCAGGAGCTGAACAGGGAGGCAGAACGTGTGCTTCTACCATTTCCCTTCATCACAACTGATTAAATGTGTGTTTAATACAGCACTCACTGCACTGCACAGTATGGGCAGTACTTCAGCGTGTTGTTTGCTTCGCTAACTCAAAACCTGTCATCATCCCTGTGACAGAATTAATTTCTGAAGCAATGCTCTGGGCAGTGATTCTGGTGCTGTCGCCCTGAAAAACAACTGCCAAAGTCTGGGTGGGAACAAACTTTCAGAAGAGAGTTTAACAGCACCAGGAACTCACCTGTTTTATACAGTTATAATCTTTTTATTTCACCTGGCAGGAACTCGCCTGTTTTATGCAGTTATAATCTTTTTATTTCACCTGGATAGAGAGAATCAAGTCCTAATTTCCTTCGCTATTTACACATTATTGTTTTCAGCAGAAAATGGCTAGAGATGGCCCTGTTGAGAGCAGTGATGCAAAGATATTTTCTTATTAGCACAAACAGAGCCTTAGACTTGCTCTGAATGGGAGAGCACTCCTGAGATTGTTGTCTTTTTCCTCCACACAGATAATAAACCTGAGCTGGAACCACCAGTGCAGATCAGAGATTAAAATCTGCCCTTTGCCCCCATGTGCCTGTTAGGGTCAAAAGGCAGCATGTTCTCCCTGTGGAAAGAGAGGCAGAACTGTGCTGCCAAGCCGAAACAGAAGAAGAGCTGTAATAAGCCTAAAAGAAGTTGGGAGAGTATTAACTTACACAAGCGACCAGAATCTGTAACTGATATGGAGCGGAACAGCATCTGTGTCCTCTCCCTGCTTCAGGGCCACCAAATCTCTTCACTCTCATAGCAACAGCCACACTGAATAGACCTGCAGGAGCTTTCATCGCCTCTACCAATATGTGACCCTTGTCCTGCTGCTCTTGTTAGCAAGGACTCTATTTTCCATCACCTCTCTTCAGGCAGGTTGTTCTGCCCTTCATTCTTTTGATAAACTAATCACACTCTTGGATGACAGGCCAGCGAGAGGGGAAGAACTATGGGGAGCTGAATATCATTCTGTGTGCAGGATAAATGCATACAAAAGCTGGGAAACTTAATGTGACTTCTGAAAATGTCTCTATTTGGCAGGAAGGGGGAGGATTTGACACCCAGCTTTCAAAGCCACATTGCAGAAGAGGGTCAGAAGAGCTTGGTATTCTTTCCCTTCCAGGGAAGGCTTATGGAGACTGGGAAAGAAAACAAGATATGCTCTGCCTCTGGCTCATCTTGTTGGTTTGGAAGGCTGTGACTCCCTGTACTTCTCCTGCACCAGAACTTCTCTGCCTTGCAGGAGCTGGGCTGGGAGTGTAATTTGTTGTAAATAGTCTCTCCATTTTTCCTGCAGCCTCCCTTCAGACCCTGAAAGGCCACAATCAGGTTCTTTAGTCTTGCCCGTTCCCTTTCAGGGTTGGGTCAGAGCTCTTTACCTTGGACTAAAAGCATCTGGAAGAATCAGGGTTTATCATAGTCAAATCCACTGTTCCTGTATAATCTCTTTGTCTAATAATCATTCCTGTTCTTATCCCAGTCTGTGGGAATAGGACTTTACTGCTGCTGCCCTTGGTCTCTAGCTAGGCAACTCTTGTACAGAGTGAAGAAAATATGCATTTCTGAAAGTCCAGTGGCTCTGTTGCCCTTTGAGTCTTTAAAGGCATCGATTCCATCAGTAGGATTGGTCTTCAAAAGTGTTTCAAGCATCCCAGAGCATAAAATCCAGTGCAAGACAAAATGGTTTAAATTTCAAGCTGTCCAAGTGCTATATGAAGACTCCAAAGTCTCTCAGATTGCTTAAAGATTGCTTGGAGCTAATTGGTTGAGAGTTAGGTGCCTTTGAGAATCTGAAAGTACCTTGACCTTATTTAAGACCTTATATTCTAAACTGACACTTGCATGTAAAGCCATTTTGGTTTTCACTAGATGGAATTCAAACAGAAAATAACAAAGCAAGCTGCCAAGGATGACTTCAAAGTAAAAGTAAGGATACTTTCAAAGACAGTTTATTTCTTGTTCATTTTCCTATAACTGATAAAAAATTATGTTTTACCAGTTCAGCTACTATATTTTTTTCTTGGTGTATTACTATCCAATCAGAAGTTTTTTGAAGAAACAACAGTTCACCTGAGAAAAATCTGTTTCATTTTCAGGAAGAGTGGGACAAAGAATTGCTCTGCTTTTGAAACCTCCCCCTTTTGTTAGTGAAGGGTGTATTTATATGCTAAATCTTTCTTAAATTATTAGATGCTTATATATAGGGTTTTTTATATGAACGGATCTATGTCTTGCAGCACATTTGGGGGTAGTAATTTAAAAAAACAGGGTTTTTCTAAGGAAGAGAATTAAATCTGCATTGTCTGACTTTCATTAGCATAGTACTCTATATCTGGCATCACCTTTTCAGGGATAAGACTTCATACCTTCGTCTCACTTTGTGGAGCAGCTTGTCATATGATTTTGTCTTGCTTTAGAGAATCAGAGGTTGCTGGTGCTTCATTTGTATCCTGAGAGCTCTGGAAATCTTTTCCCCCCTTCTAGCTCAAGGTTGCTCCAAGTGCATTGCTGATTTTATTCTGTCCTGTTCAAAGAAATCAAAGGGAAAATTTTGGAAAGATTTCTTGGTGTCTCTCATCCAGAGTTTATGCCCTGTTGGGCTCTGAGTGCGTAGATTCGAGTTTTTTCCTTTATAAATTGAACTGAATCACACCTGGCTGAGGTTATTCCACAAAGCTGAGCCAGAGTATTGATTCCAACAAGTGAAATGCTCTTATGGAACTCTGGAAGGTGATCATCCCCAAACCTGAAGGGTTCAAACTTAATTTGAAATTGCTGAATAGGATTTGTGTGATACCATCCCTTTCTGGGGACTAGGAGACAAAGCAGCTGTACTTGCAGAATAGTTCTGCAAGGAGGTTAATCTTTCTGCTTGATACATTCCAAGCCTACAGAAAGACTGGATAGGATTGACTTCCAGAGTATCAGTAAACACGGCTGTCTCTTCTGGTTTCCACCCTTATTTTCAGAATTTTTTTCCTTATCAAAATTAGGTACCATCAGATAGAGTCTCTGGGGGGGAGAAGGGAAACAGATTCACAAGGCATCATCATCAACTACTGTATTTTGTCATGAAAGGAGGGAAGTAGGAAGAAGGAGTGATAAGAAATTTATGTCTTGTATTTTATTAGTCATCCAAAGTCTTCAATTATTAGTGCTATGTTAATGAAGTCTCTTTGGATTGTCTGACAGATCTTATGATAAACTCCTTAACAAGACAATAAAACTGGGGGGATGTCAATTAGGTAATTAGCTGATAATCAATATCCAGCAGCTGTGACGAGATGGCAGGCAGATATCAGGCCTTGCTACAGGCTCTGGGTACTTTGTCGGTTCAAGTTTCAGGGAAGATACTGCCAAAACAATAATAATTGCATTGTGTGACAAGAGTTGGGATAAAGGAATAGCAGCCTAATACTGACATTAATTTAAACTGAATATGTAGAAATCCTTTCTCCTACACAAATCATCATGAAGTGGTTGATCCTGGCAATTTCATTTTTTTCTTGACATGGGCATTAGACAGAGAAGATCTGAAATGCCCTGAGAAGAACCTTAAACTCCTAAATCTCCAAAGAGCCAGGGAAATCAGCCCATGTTACATTAAACATTTAATTATAACTTCATGGATACAAACCTGATTGGATGGTTCCTTTACAGTCTCAGAGGCAACTAGAACAGGATTTACTTCATTTATGTGTAGACATAAACAGCAAATACATAGACATAATTGTGAGCAAGATAGCTCCCATGATACCCAGAAAGAAGGAGCAGGAGTTGCCAGGTGAAGGAGCTGTCCCCATTCTGATGGAGATGTGGTGCATCCTGGAAGTCTCTGGTTCTGTTCATTACCTCTGGAGGTTAGGATGGCCACATCAAATGCCTGAAGTTCAGAGAGATTAACCTCACTGTGATTAAATACATCACAGACACCAATGAGAATAAGAACTTGC
Source organism: Euphonia xanthogaster (assembly GCA_034509185.1). Taxonomy (NCBI): domain Eukaryota; kingdom Metazoa; phylum Chordata; class Aves; order Passeriformes; family Fringillidae; genus Euphonia; species Euphonia xanthogaster. Next base: position 54,086,603 of record JAYDZK010000056.1, on the reverse strand, counting down.
TTGGAGGGACTCTGTTTGTGTGGCAGATCCAATGGCACAATGATGTTTTGTTTAATAATACAAAGCTTTGTAAAATTCAGCTTATTCCAAGTATAACTTGGAGATAGAAAAGGGAGAGCACAATTTGTCCATAGAATAGACATTTAAGATCATCTAATTCCAGCTCCCTGCCATGGACAGGGACACCTTCCACTAGCCCACCTTGCTCAGAGCCCCATCCAACCTGGCCTGGAACACTGCCAGGGATGGGGCAGCCACAGCTTCTCTGGGCAACCTGTGCCAGGGCCTCAGCACCCTCACAGGGAAGAATTTCTTCCTCATATCCAGTCTAAACCTGCTTTCTGTCAGTGTGAAGCCATTCCCTCGTGTCCTGTCACTCCAGGCCTGTGTAAAAAGTCCCTCTCCATCCTTCTTGCAGGCCATCTGTTACCTTTCACTGCCAATCCATGGAGATCCCAGCATGATTTCTTTATATGATTTTCCATTGTGCTCCATTGATCTGGGTTGGTGAGAAGCATACAGTATTGTGGACAGGATATTTCCTGTGAAAATTAGGACTGAGCCTTATTCTTGATTTAACCACCTAAAAATGCATGGGGTTTTGCTTTTTTGGGTTTTTTTTGGGGGGGGGGGGGGCAAAATTCCTGAATGTCACAGAATTCCCTCCCATCCTAGCTCAGGGAAGTTGGGGGATTTCTGGATTTGTGTGAGGTAAAAAGCAGGCTGGAGGAGACAGGGTGGGCAGGCTGTGCTGGAGGCATTTCCCTATTGCGTAGCAGTGGGGGACATTAAAAATGCCTCCTGCAAGTTTCTACCCTTGCTAAAACCTCTCCTGAGGATGGTGCTGTGCTGCAAAGCACCTCAGCAACTCCTTCCCTGCAGCTTTTGTCCAGCCTGGCTTGCAATGGCCAACTCAAACCAGAAAAAGATGATCACTGCTTTCACAGAACCTCCCAGAGGCTGGGAGACCATGTCTTGAGAATCAGCTCAAAAATAGGAAATAAGGGTTGGGGAAAATAAAGGAGAAAAACAAACAAACAAACAAACAAAAACACACACACAAAAAACAAAAACAAAAAACAAAAAATGGCAACCCATCAGAAGCAGTTGCCACACCTTCTTGCATATCAAAGCAGGTTAGTGCTCCAGGGTTGTACTGCTGGAAAAGTTTGACAGGTTTACACTGAAAGACACCACTTAGAAGTGTTAACTTCTTTTAGCTTAGCCTTATGGAGTCTTTTCAGTGCAGACTATAATGCTGGCAACAGCCTTCATCATTCATTCCTAAAATGTGAGGTTAATGTGTAGCTACATTGGATATTAAGGGAAACAGATGGAGTAAGGAACATAGTGAATAATAGAGTATCTGTTCAAGAATTTTTCTCACTAAGAGGTTTTTTTCCTTACTGAGCCTGACTTAAGCATCAGAGCAAGCTCAAATCATTATCTAAATGCCAGTTCCACTGCTCCCTGGTAGAATGTCCCAGCTAATCCTTGTGTCCCTAGAAAGCCTGCCCTAGTGTTCCACTTTCTGCAGCAGGAATGGTTGGGATTCAAAGCTTCCAGCTAAATGTTGGGTTTGTCTGTTTGGGTTGGGACCCACTAAAGAGAAGCAGCAAATTCTTTCTCATTGACTTTAAGCTGGATCTTTGTTCCTAGTCTCTCCTGAAAGTCCCAGCCTTGATTCCCCTGATGACCTGCAATATTGTGCATTGTAAACCTCACATGCAGGCCTGCTTATGTCAGCCATAAGAAGGCACTCCCAATTCCTAACAGAAGCCATATGTCATATCTAAATTTACTGTAATTCCAGACTACCCATCAGCCTTCTGGCCAACTGCCCCATGGCAGGGGATGGCTCTGTGGTTATATAGGCAGGGCTGTTGGAAGCACTAAGGGAGGTCAGACTTGGCACGATTCCCACAGTCAGAAAGCCCAGACAGGATTTCCATTGCTCTTCAATCAGATAGGATGGAGAAGAATGTCTCTGATGATCTCAGCTGGGAGCTGATAACCTTCCAGAGCTGGATAAATAATTAATAGCTCCAGTGATGGTTGTCTTTGAAATGTGCTAATAATTTTGGTAGAATGTGCTGGATGGCATGGGTGTATATCTGTGCCCTCTAGGTGATCTAGAGTTTGTCACTGGTGTGTAAGAGAACAGAAAATGAGGGCCTTTTGTGAATCCAGTGGTTATTCCCTGGTGGACATGATCAAGGGAAGCATCACCACCTCCTGATATTCTCAAAACTGCATGGCTTTCAGAAACTAGAAGCTTTAGCTCAATATCTCTCATTGTGTTTAATGAAGAAGTGAATTGATGAAATTGGAGTCTGTGGAACATGAAGAGATGGCACCAAGAGATCAAATGGCTCCTTTGCGCTTACATCTTTCAAAAAATCTTTTGCCTGTATTTTCTTTAAAGAGTTTGGAGCAAAGCATTTCTAATCAGCTTCTGATCTGGTGAAAAAAATAAAAGGGATTTTTTTTTTTCTTTCTATCATTACCCATTCTGGAAAAAAAACGTTTTGGCTTGATTTGTTGTCATCTGGTTTTCAAGTCTTTTTTTTTTTTTCCCCCATGGCTCATATTGCAGTAATCTGTACCCTTGGAACAAGATGATCAGAGTTTAGTATCTGCTCTTACTGAACTAATCCTCTTGGCTACAATGTGTGGTGAAGTGGCAGCTCTGAAAGACTTTTGTATCTTCTGCCCTCACCTGCTGGGTGGGATGTGGTGAGGAGCTGTGCTGTTTTGCATGGAGTGAGAGCAGAATATTCCCTGCTGTTGTCTCTGCAGGAGGGAAGGACTTTGCACCACCCCTTCAGCTGGAACGCACTGCTCCTGTTGGCTTACCTCCACACAGGCTGGGGATGGGGGAGAGGGAATATGTCAGTCTTCCCATCCATCTTCAATTCCACCTACATTGTCTTTGGAATGCGAGGTACACTCAACCAATTTTAGGCCAGGAGATAAAAATCTAAGGCCTTTCTTCTTCCTCTTTAGTAAGGAAAGGAAACCCAGCTTCTACTGAGAGGGGACAGAAATCTGTGTTGGTGTCAAGGCTCCCACTTAGCTGACACAGGTAGTTTGTTCTTCCAAAAGGCTCCATCTGGGCTGACACTTGTTGTCTCCTGAGGCAGGAAAAGGCAGAGTTAACACATTGGCAAAGTCAGAGCTGGAATCCTGCTCCTGATCTGCATAAGACCATAGGTTTGCAGTGTCAAGGGTCAGGAACAGACTGGGGGACGTGCAGGAAACCTCCTTTCCATTCTTTGCAAGGGGTTGGAATACTGTCCATTTGCTGTGCTGAGGTCGTGGCGCAGTGGAAAACCGCAGCTCCTGGGCTGGGCAGACAATCCCCCAATAGTGTGATCCTGCATCAGGCTGTGTGTCTGTCTCTGCTTCTGTGGGGTCTTGGCTCTTGCAGTCATAGAATCATAGAATCCATTGAGTTGGAAGGATCATCCAGCACAACTCCTGGTTCTGCACAGACACCCCAATAATCCCACCCTGTGCCTGAGAGCATTGTCCAAACTCTCCTGGAGCTCTGGCAGCCCTGGGGCCGTGACCGTTCCCTGGGGAGCCTGATCAGTGCCTCAGCACTCTCTGGGGGAAGAACCTTTCCCTGATACCCACCCTGACACAGCCCCAGCCGTTCCCTGGGTCCTGTCACTGGTCACACAGAGCAGAGATCAGGGCCGGCCCCTCCTCCTTGCGAGGAAGCTGCAGAACTGCTGTGAGCTCTGACCTCAGTCTGCTCTTCTCCAGCTGAACAGACCAAGTGACATCAGCCATTCCTTTTGTGTCTTCACCTCCAGGCCCTCACCATCTTCCATAGCCTGACTGGATCCCTCAAAGGGAGTTGGTACTTACACAGGCCTGTTGCTTTATGTGGCACTGTTTGAGATCTGAAGTGTGCCCAGTAAACAGAAAAAAAAAAAAAAAAAAAAAAAAAAAAAAAAAAAAAAAAAAAACCCCCTCCCCCCCCCTTTTTT
>JAYDZK010000056.1:54071732-54082505 GCA_034509185.1 Euphonia xanthogaster | reverse complement strand
AAAAAAAAAAAAAAAAAAAAAAAAAAAAAAAAAAAAAAAAAAAAAAAAAAAAGCCCTGTCCTCACCCTGTTCTTGCTTCTTGTAGAATAGGTGGTGCTGTTATCCAGTGTGACAAAGAATGGGGCTTTTCTTCCCTTTTCTTTGTGGTGGGTTTCGATGATGGTGTTTCTGGATCACTTAGCATATCTCTGACACCTTTGAGACCTTCCCTTAGGATTTATGTCACTCCCCAGTAAGACCCTCTGGGTGCTGTCAGGAAGCAGTGCAATACCAAACTTGTTGGTGACCTGAACAGATGGCCAAAGCCCTTTCTAGACCTGAGGTGGCAGGAACCCTGCCCCTGATTTACACTGCTGGAATTTCTGTGGCTTGAGTGGAGGCTTTCCTCACCTGTGAAGTGATGGGAAAGCCAGGGTGAGCATTTCTCCCCTTCTCTGGCAGGTGAGTGTTGTGTGGCGTGTGGCTTTGGTCCCCTGTGTCACTGTAGTAACAGCAAGGCATTGTTTCCTGGCAACTGTCAGGGTTGCTAAGAGAAAAGTCAGCAGCTTTGGTAGATGTGACATCTCTGACATCCACCACTCACATTACATTGGGATGGGTTTGATGGAGAGAAGACAACTTGGTGGCCAAGTGTCATCTCCTTTGACCCAGCTGAATGCTGGATTTCAGAAATAATTACAGTGTCCATAAGGCAATGGAATAGCCTGCCTGGGAGATGGGGAACATGGATCCTGTTGTTTGCCATGCTTGCCCCATTCAGTAACTACAAGTGACACTTCCTGCCCTCTGCTAGGAGATGAAATGAGTTCTGGGAATAAAAATCATTCTCAAGGTAATGAGTGTTATAACTGGTCATTGATGCTCTGGTTCCCCAGTCCATTTCAGAGGTGGCTTCACTGAGAAGGAAACTTTCCTCAAGCTGTCTGCTCTGCCAGTGATTCATTCTTAAAATTGTTTACTTCCCAAACCCACCTGTCCATGGAGTGAAAGCTGTGGTTTGAGTGGGGCATGTGTGAGTGTGGGTGGGGGAAGGAGCAGCAGCTTCCCTGAGGTATTACTCCAGCTTAGCGCAGTGGAATTCAGTGCAGTTGTACCAAGGCAAAACTAAAAGCAACACAGCGATGAATTGATAAATCCTATTTGTTCGCATCTGCCCACTCGAAGCCAGAGCTGGGGACATCACTCGCTGCTGCTGCGTGCCAGAGCATGTGCAGAGGGAGCTGTTGTGCTCTCTGCAGTGCTCAGGAGACAGATGGTGGAGCCCACCCATTCTCTACAGAGAGGAGGATTTCTGCAGTGCAGGGGTGCTGGCAGACGATGCAATAGCAATGTTCTTACACTTCACAGAACTGACGGGTCTCAGAAGTGATATTTGATATTTTACCAACGATCTCTTCTAGAACCTTTTTTTTTATGTTCCACAGCTGCCTGTACAGCTTTTGACACAACACTGATGGGGAATAGGTACTGCTCTGGCTGGACCAGCTCTTCCATTTAGCGTGAGAGTTGGACTGCAGGGGAGAAATAATCTTGGCTGCTGGGGTGCTTTTAGGAGAGGAGAACCAGTGAATTGATGTTCTTATCCCTTCTAAAATTCCAGCAAACCCTCTGTCTTAGCACAGTATGGGAAAGCTTCTGTTGGTTGGGAGTTGGGGGAAATCAGATTTATGGAGATGTCTTCTCTTCCCTAAATGGAAAAAGATTGATTTAGCTGTACAACTGGGACTTGTGACAAGAGAATGAAGCCCAATACAATTTTGCAGAGGCCATCAGAAATCTTGGGGACATTCAGAAATGCTCAGTTTCCCACCAATTTCCTGCAGCTGACAGCACATTTGCATTGACCTTGGTGACAGTGCCAGCCTGGCAAATGAAAAGGACACGCATCACTAAGAGGAGAATTAAATTTGCAAGGAATGCCTTGTATTTCATTTTCTGTTACTGCCATTTTTATCTGTCCCAGCTAATCCTTGTGTCCCTAGAAAGCCTGCCCTAGTGTTCCACTTCTGCAGCAGGAATGGTGTCTGTGCTCACAGCAGGGGTGGCTTTCTCCAGCTCTTTTGTCAAACACTCTCATGGACCCCCTGAGCTCCTCATTCCTTTGCCAGCTGTGGGAGGTGTGCCGCTCACTGATGTGGAGCCTTCTGTCTCTTTCTCAGAGCAAGGAATCAGCCCTGACCTGACCAGTGCCTGTAGGAGCAGTTCAAGTGGAAGCTGTTCCCAGTTTAGCAGATTCCACCACAGGTTCCTCTGTGGTGGAATAAGGGGAAAAAGTAATCTCTTCTCTTGCAACTGTCACTTCAGAGATTTTCATCCCTCTGTCTTATATAAGTATGAGAGCATCACAGGCACAAGAGGTGTGGGTTACAGGTGCATTAAATGGCTTCACACAGCCGTTGTGTGAAATGTGATATTAAAGATATGTGATATTAAAATGTGATATTAAAGAATGTGATATTAAATTACCTATCATCTTCTTGATATTTTAAAACAATGTACAGTCTTGGTGTAATTACCAGTGCAATAGTGACACTGTGGGTGCATCCAGATGTAATTAGTGTTTTCTTCTTCTCCTCCCTTCCTTTTTGATTGTATAAAACATCACTGCAGCTCATTTTTCAGGGTTGTGTGCTCATTATTTTACAGTGAGTGGCTCTGCTCAGAAGTTTCTACCTGCAATATCCTAGAAGGTGAAGTTATTTCTTAAAAAGAAAGAATAAGATGACCAAAAACAGTCATCAGTAAAGAACTGGTCCAGTAGTCTGAGCAACTTAGAGCTGTTTGGAATCGCAGAGGCTTAGTGTTCCTGAGTTGTGGGAGAAATAAATGATTGGATACCAGACCTGAGTCCTTGGCTTTTGGAGCTGAGCCAAGACAGCTTCCTATAATTAAACCGCAGTCATCATGGGCGTGACGACAGCTGGCCTGACCAGGTGCTCCAGCAACCTGTCCTGTCCTCCACCAGAGACGAGGATGGAGAGGGGGCAGAGCGAGAGGGGAATTTAGAATGAATGTTGTGACAGGTTGTGCCCCCCTCCGGGATAGCCTGGGCTTCTCTGCCCCTCTCCTCTCTGGCAGACTTTGCAAGGTCACGGCGAGGCTGCCCGTGCTCCCGGAGCCTGTTCCTGCCGGCAGGAATGCGCAGTGCCGCGGAGCTGGGCTCCGGCTCGGCACAGCACTCTGCAGCCAAGGCTCGATGACTTTGCAGATGCTGGTGCTGCGCACGGAGTGACCTGAGCTGAGCTGAGCCACGATGCAGTCCCAGCCCCGGAGAGCTCTGCCTGCAGGAACGAGCCAGTGGAGCTCAAAGCGGAGCTCCTCAAAAAGAATTTGCTTTACAAAAGGCTCGGGATTGTTGCAGCTGGCTGAGGTGAGGATACGTTTGTGTTGCAAAGGCAATGGGAATGTTCTTTTGTTCTCTGTGGAGACAGAGGAGCTTGGGAGCCATGAGGAAAATGTTACCAAGAGCTCTGTGGGTAGGAGACATTTTGTAGCAGCAGCTCCATCCCTATATCCCCAAACAGACCTGAGTCAGGAAAACCCGAGCACAGCAAAGTCCTTTTTTTGGCAGTATCCAGCAGCATTTCCTCTCTGGAGAAGTCCAGTTCTCTGGTTCTGTGCAGACAAAATGTCAGGGCTTCATCTGTCTGTCTCCCTCCCTCCTACCAGTTGAGAAGGCAGCAAGTACCTTTGTAATGAAGGATTAACTGTGCAATCAGATCTGTGTGCCATCCCCACATCCAAGCACAGACACACCCTGAGCATAGGAAAACATGCCCACAGAATAAATCTAGGTCAGGTTTCAGGCTGCTGGCTTAGCTGTGGCCCTGACTTCTTGAAGCTAGTTTTTGACTTGCTTAGTAACAGTAAAGCTATGCTGTGGTTCCAAAAAGCAGGCCTGGAAAATGCTGCTCCTGACCTCCCATCTGAAGGACACAGCTCCTGACCTGGCTGCCGCCCTTTGTTTCTCAGTTATGGTCCACAGAGAATCATCATGGAATCCTAGAATGGCCTGGGTTGGAAGGGGTCTTGAAGATTATCTCATTCCAGCCCTTGCCATGGGCAAGGCACATCTTCCACTAGCCCAGGTTGCTCAGAGCCCCATCCAATCAGGCCTTGGACACTCCTACAGATGGGCCAGCCACAGCTTCTCTGGCCAACCTGTGCCAGGGCCTCACCACCCTCACAGGTAACAATTTCTTCCCAATATCCAATCTAAACCTACACTCTCACAATTTGAAGCCACATGCAGCCTCCAGCAAAAGCCCTCTGTCATTTCACCCCCTTAGCAAGGCTGGGAATGAGGTAGTTGCTATGGGGTGGAAGAAGAGCTAGGGAGGCAGGGCAGTAGAAGCTTGTTTTGAATCCGTGTCCTTGGATGGCAGCCCTGCGCCAAACCTAAGTAAGGGGACATGGTGACTGGGCAATGTGGAAACAGGAATGGAAAAGAGCTCTGGGCCTTTTCTTTTTACAACATGTCTCCCTAGCAGTAATCCTGTAAGGTCTTGGAGTTCCCTCATCCCAAAAATCAGCATTTCCAAGCCAGTGCTGAATGTCCTTGCTTTGCTTGCCACAGGCACAGAGAAAAGAGCCTGAGAAAAACAGTAGCTCCTGCTGCCAGCTCTGGAAAGAAGCAGACTTCTCAAATGGCAGGCAGATCTGAAACATCAAAGGGGCTTCTCCTGAACTAGCTGACCTTTTAGTACCCATATCCTTCCACTAATACCCAGCAGATTATCTTTGCCTTGTTTTTCCTGCTGTGTCCCTGACCTGTGGAAACCCTCATGCTTTGAATATGCTCCATGATGGAAGAGAGGTGGCATTTGCAGTGACTGCTCTGCTTCAGGTGGCTCCTCTGTGAATTTTCTTTTGGATTTGTGTGACTGGAACTGCTTCCAAGCATGTGTCACCACCCCCACACCTCCATCTGATCCTTAGCTATAGATGAGCACCAGCTCAGCAGACACTGAGAGGGGGTTTAGCCCCAGGGGAACTGTGAATTGCTGTGAGTACAAAGTGGCTGTGCTTACACCCGATAAGCTGCACCCCCAGACCACCAAGGACAATAATTCCCAGTGGTTTTCTTTCTCCTTTCAGCAGTCTCGCTGAAATCCAGGGGAGTGCTGGTGGAAACAGGTACAAAAATGAAGTGGGTTTGGGGAAGATGTTGCTGGTAGCTTCTGGATGTAACCATGATCATGAGATGAGGCAGTGAAGGAAAGCCAGCACCCCGTGCTTCCAAGCACTGCTCTGCTGTGTCTCAGATGTCAATCACTGACCCCGTCACACAGGTTCCTGTGGAGATGCACGATGCTGCCACACACAGACTGCCTCTGGCTCTGTTCTCTGGGCTCTTTGCAGCTTTCTCCTTCCTGGGTCTGCTGCTCTGGTCCTGGGCTTTCTCCAAGCGCTGCCTCCCACCGGCTTTGTGCTGCTCTCAGTGGTTCCTCTCTCATGTTAGAATCTACTGAAATAACTTGTACTGCATGAGCAATCCTTGAAATGTGCATTGAGTTTATCCTTAAGGCAGAGGACAGGCACTAGCAGAGAACCATCAGATTAACCCAGTCCCTGTAGGGAACAAAGGGCAGAAACTGCAATGTGTTGCTCAGGCCATTAGGAAACCCTGGTTTCTTGGGGAAGGGGAGAGTGAAAAATGTGGCTTGTGAGCCTTGGCATGCTGGACCAAACAGTGAGGGCCAGCTGCAGCTTTCCAGAGCCAGGACCCTGGAGGACTGTTGCATCCACTAGCTATCATGTCATGGTATGGAAACCAGTGGCTTGAGGCTGTGCCTGCAAAATTACATGTCTGATTCCCTTCCACTGTCCTTTTGCACCCCTCAACATCGACACAACTTGCAGCCTTCCAGCACCTGAAGGGAGCCTACAGGAAAGATGAAAAGAGTATTGACAAGGGCCTGGAATGACAGGACAAGGGGGAATGGCTTCACACTGACAGAAAGGAGGTTTAGATTGAATATTGAGTTTTCCCAGCTAGGAGTTAGATTTTAATGCTGGACTAAATCCTTGAATAATGAGGTGGAACACTTCTACACTACCTTTGCTCCAGGAAGGATAGTCAGGTGCTCTACAGACAGCAAATCCATGATTATTTTTATTGTTAGCAGAAACACAGATAACAATGGATTATAGTTACCTCACTTTTGCCATCTCGTAAAGAATCTCAGAGCTGCTGGATGAGACATAGAAATATCAGGCAAAGCTGTACTTGTAGGCATGAACTGCATGAAAATTAGCCTGTAAACTTGGCCTAGTCCTTTAAATATTATTGAAATAAAACTGGAACAATCCAGTTGGGTCATGCAGTGAGATGTGTGGTTTATGAGGGTGAAACCAGCTCAACATCATCTTAATGCCATACTGTTAAATATGCATTACTAAATTTGATATGTCCAGGAGCACACTGCCTGAGGACCAGCATTCCCAGCTAATTCAGTGGTTTCCAGTCTTTTTCAAACACATTTCATCACCATAGAAAAAAGAAAAGAAGCACTGTTTTGGAAGGTTTCTCTGCTGGCTACAGATAAAGGTAAAATTGAACTGTCATAGCTAATGTAATGTCATTTCACAGAATCTCAGAATATCCTGAGTTAGAAGGGATCCACAAGGACCATCAAGTCCAACTCTGGGTCCTGCATAGAACCAGAGCCAGGGACAAGCATAGAAATGTTTAGACTTTCCCTTCTGGAGCAAGGAAGGGAAGGAAATGGTGTATGACTTCCTGTCCTTCTTCTACCTAAGTTTCTGTGAGGTGACCTTTCCAATGCTAATTAAGTTGAGTCAGAGTCTGAGCTGTGACAGGAATAATTCTTGAATGCAAAAAAAAGCAATAAACATATAGACACAGTTCTGAAAGCTAAAAATGTTCTCCCTGATCCAGAGAAATATCTGTCTGCTAAGGTAAATGCCACCAAACAATGCTGGATTCCTGTCAAAGCGGCAGCTGATGGCCATTCTGGGAGTGTGACTACCAATTGTTCAGCAGCTGCCAGCTTTGGCCAGTTTCAGGCAGCAGTTCAAGTTGGTCTCTCTCAGCAGAGCTCATTCCAGGGACTGAGGGGTGGAAAATCCCTTGTCCATATCTCCAGCTCCACAAACTCCCATCCCCTCCTGAAAAGGGAAAGGTATCCTGGACCTCAATTTCTGCATAGGAGGAGACAGCACTTTCCTGTGCCCATAAGGTTTTGCCCCAAAGATCACAAAGCTCATGGAATGGTTTGGGCTGGAAGGAACCTTAAAGATCATTTTGTCCCAACCCCGTTGCCATGAACAGGGACACCTCCCACTCGAATATCTCCCATGCTCTTTTCATGGGAATCGTATAACGACAGGAGCTAATAATTGCTTATAATTGTGGCTTGCAGTTTTCATGCTTCTCATGAACAACAGCCAGCAAGGCGAATGAGCAAGTGAAACCACTTGGTTTGGTATGGGTACTTGTATGGTATGTATGTTATGGGAACTTGGAAAACCCATGGTGTGCACAGCACTCTGCATCCAAGCCAAGTAACATCTGTTGATGCATCAGATGATGCCTGGAGTACAGGGGAATTTGTGAGGATCACCACAGCATCCTAGAAAGTGCCTTTGGACCTACATGGAGGACCTGCTCCATTACAAAGCCAACTACAGTTTCTAGGAATGATATAATCATGTGAAGGGAGACCAGGCTTAAATTACCAGGGCAGCAGCCATCATTTGGTGGATGCAGCTGAGGTGTAAGCAGATAGCAGTAGCAGGGTGAGCCAGAGTTCATCTGGGTTACAGGGCTCTGTGCATGGCTTTAACTGGGTTTGATGCACAGCAGTTGGAAGGATGGGAAGTCAGCAATCCCCTGCAGAAGTGGGATGGCCAGGAGGTTCTGTGTCTGAAGCACGGCAGGAGGTGATCAGTCTCTAGGGACAAACTCTCAGACTGGCTGGGTTGGGTCCTGGAGAGATGCACAGCAAGGAGGATCCCTGCTTGCTACAGCAGAACTGGTGTGTGATTCTGCTCAGGCAGAGAAACCACAGCAGGGTCCCAAAGTGCTCCATTTGGAGGAAGGGGTGCCTTGGTAGGAGTGGGATTAGTGGGATGCTGCAGGGGAGATCTGGAGATCATGGAAATATTGTCAGCATCAGCAGATCTCCATCCCCTTCCTGCTCATCCTTGACAAACACACTCTATCTATATTCTCTCCTCAGTCCCTGTACAGGGAGAGTCAAACAGCTCTTATCTTATTTTATATACCTGCCCTATGACTCCTGAGGGGGAGGCAGTTTGTCTCTCACTAAAACTCTGGAAACATGGGGAAAATGAATTTAAATACAATGTTTTGGGGTCATGTTCTCTGATGGTGCAAATCAGCACTGCCTCAATTAATTCAATTAGCAGTGCTGACCCTGGAATCATAAATATTGGTGAGTCTCTCGGTCTGAGCTCTGTGGCAGCATGTGGAAGATTTTTAAAAGAGCAATTTTCTACCACCTGCCCTGGTTTTTCATAGAATTCCAAAAAATGCTAAAAAAAGTTGTCAGTCTTTGGGTCAAAGTTCTGGAACCAAGTATCAGCTGTACTGACTGTCAGTCTGCATCTTAGAGCAACCCTCACTGGATGCATTCAACTGTCTCATTCAAAGGACTTTTTTCACATTAAAGATCCCCTTGAGTTTGATTAACAAATGACAAATAAGCTGCTCCAAGTCCTTATGGGAATCCTGAAGGATAGATCAGTGTAGGGGCATGCAAGGACTTTCATTTCTTCTTAGAGGAAATCCTGCCACCTCCTAAGTGTAGAGAATTGCAACAGAAGGATTCACATCCACAAAAGAAGTGTTTCCTGTGCATTTGAGATGGCAACAACAGACAGGATTCCCTCTCAGCATACACACATCCTCTACAAATGCATGGGAGTCCCAGAAGGTCTTGGTGTCCAGTATTTTGGGAGGTTGATTATTTTGGGGGAGGGACAGACTTAATTTTAGTTTGTAAGTGCAGCAAGTCTCCTCCCAGACACTGATAGTCAAAACCCATGAGGACTGGATGTCATTTACCATCATTTCTCACAAGAAATTGAGGACCAGCACAATCAGGGTCAGATACTGAAGTAATAACAGCTTTCACAGTAACAACCCATCCTTCATTTCTAGATCCTCATGCCTAGCTCACTGGAGCGACTTCAGATAAATCCTAATTATTATTGAAAAAAATTGTAAGTCAACTTAGCCAAGTGGCAGAAGTCCCACACTGGTAAAAGGGTTGACAGGAAAGAAAGTAGTCATTTCTATGCCATGTTCCCCTCAAATATGCACATAGGAAAAAAAGAAAGAAAAGATGATAAATTACTGGTCTTCATTCAGCCTTTACTTGAGAGTTTCCTTACCTAAATTTAATAGTTGATCACAACAACAAATATCAGCATGAATGATGGCACAATGGCAGTCTTAGCTTAAATATCCAAGTCTGTTTTTCAGAAAAAGGTTTCTGGGGGCATTTATCCTTCCTTTTCCCATTCTCTGTCTCTGCAGTAGCAGAAAATGCAGCATATTCCCCTGCCAAGTGTGATTTTTAGACTGGACATTGGGAAGCATTTCTTTAACAAGAGAGTGGATAGACACTGGACCAGGCTTCCTGAAGGGGTGGTCAATGCCCCAGGTCCATCATGGTTTGAGAGGCATTTGGACAATGTCCTTAACCTTTGGTCAGCCCTGACATGCTCCAGCTGTTGGACTGGATGATTATTGTGGGTTCCTTCCAACTGAGATATTTTGTTCTATTCTGTTCTATTCCATTCCATTCTTGCAGTCATTATCTTCTCTGTGAATAGGGGAAAAAGAGGGAGTGAGGGTCCCAAGGATATGGCTGTTCCCTGAGGTCATGGGCAGCAGATTTCAAGTGAGGTGGATGCCAGAGCAGTCCCCACATGATGTTAAGGAACTGCAGATCAGCAGTGAAAGGCACTGACAGCACTGCAGAGGCCGCTGGCCCAGCACCTGCCTGCCTTGAACCTGGCCCAAACCAAACACACAGGCTGCTCATGAGCTCCAAATCTGGTGTTTAGTTTTGAAAGCCAGAAGGAACTTTCCTTTCTCCCTGCCTTCCCCTTCCCCTGCAGGCAAGCCTTTTGCCTCAGTGATTTTGCTGTGTGGGCTGGGAGCAGGATGCTGGGGGTGGGATGTCAGTGTCTACTTCCCATCCTGCTTCAGGATGAGAACAGGAAAGGTGACACTGTGGTGGGAGTGCCATCACTTCCCTGTGCAGGCTTCCACTTCCAGAAGAGACAAAAGCTGTGTTTGCATGCAGGGCATCTCTGTTTTATGTGTTCAGTAGCTGTACTCCGAGTGTGCATGCTGAACAGAATGCTGGTAGTAGCAGAAATTCCATCAGTTTGAGGAGAATTGTCTCTTACTTATTTCCAAGCTAAGAAACTGAAATGAGGGGGGGAAAGAAGCTTGGCATTTTTTCCAGTGTCCATATGTTTTATTGCATGGACTCTAGCAGATCAAGGGATGTGATTCTGCCCCTCTGCCCTGCTCTGCTCAGCCCCCCCTGCAGGGCTGCATCCAGCCCTAGGATCCCAGCACAGGAAGGACAGGGAGCTGCTGGAGCCAGGCCAGAGCAGGGACACCAAGGGGATCACAGGGATAGAGCAGCTCTGCTGGGAGGAAAGGCTGAGGGAAGTGGGATTGTTCAGCCTGGAGAAGAGAAGGCTTTGGGATGACCTCATTGTGGCCTTGCAGTGCCTGAAGGGAGCCCACAGGAAAGATGGAGAGAG
>JAYDZK010000056.1:54029917-54040100 GCA_034509185.1 Euphonia xanthogaster | reverse complement strand
CGCCCCGCCGCGGACATGGGGCCGTCCGAGGAAGGGGGACACCGCCGGGGCATGGCCATGGCTGCGGCGGGCGACGAGGAGGAGGAGGCGGCGGCGGCGGCCAACCCGGGCACCATGCATCACCAGCGGGTGCTGATCAACATCTCGGGGCTGCGCTTCGAGACGCAGCTGGGCACCCTCAACCAGTTCCCCGACACGCTGCTGGGGGACCCCGACAAGCGCATTCGCTACTTCGACCCACTCCGCAACGAGTACTTCTTCGACCGCAACCGACCCAGCTTCGACGGCATCCTCTACTTCTACCAGTCCGGGGGCAAGCTCCGCCGGCCCGTCAATGTCTCCATCGACGTCTTCGCCGACGAGATCCGCTTCTACCAGCTGGGTGAGGAGGCCATGGAGCGCTTCCGGGAGGACGAGGGCTTTATCAAAGAGGAGGAGAAACCCCTGCCCCGCAATGAGTTCCAGCGCCAGGTCTGGCTCATTTTTGAGTACCCCGAGAGCTCCAGCTCAGCCCGGGCCATCGCCATCGTCTCCGTGCTGGTCATCCTCATCTCCATCATCACCTTCTGCCTGGAGACCCTGCCCGAGTTCAGGGACGAGAGGGAGATGCCCGTACCTCTGCCTCCACAAGGTGGAGGTTTGAATGGCACGCCCGGGGACTCCCCACCCATGCAGCCACCCAGTAGCCTGGCTGACCCCTTCTTCATTATCGAGACCACCTGTGTGATCTGGTTCACCTTTGAGCTCCTCGTGCGCTTCTTTGCCTGCCCCAGCAAGCCTGAGTTCTCACGCAACATCATGAACATCATCGACATCGTGGCCATCATCCCCTACTTCATTACCCTGGGCACCGAGCTGGCCCACGAGCAGCACCAGCCTGGGGCTGGCAGTAGCAATGGGGGTGGGGGCCAGCAGCAAGCCATGTCCTTGGCCATCCTCAGAGTCATCCGCCTGGTCAGAGTCTTCAGGATCTTCAAGCTCTCCAGGCATTCCAAGGGGCTGCAGATCTTGGGACAGACTTTGAAAGCCAGCATGAGGGAGCTGGGCCTCCTCATCTTCTTCCTCTTCATCGGGGTGATCCTCTTCTCTAGTGCCGTCTACTTTGCTGAAGCCGATGACCCCGAGTCTCATTTCTCCAGCATCCCTGATGCTTTCTGGTGGGCTGTGGTAACCATGACTACTGTGGGCTATGGGGACATGAGACCTGTCACTGTGGGGGGCAAGATTGTGGGCTCCTTGTGTGCCATCGCTGGTGTGCTCACCATTGCCCTTCCTGTCCCTGTCATTGTGTCCAACTTCAACTACTTCTACCACCGAGAGACTGACCACGAAGAGCAGGCTATCCTCAAAGATGAGCACAGTAGTGCTCAGGGCAGCACTGCGGGGGGAGAAGTGAAGAGAAGACCCAGTAAAAACTCTCTGAACAAATCTGTTGTGCACTTGGAAAACAGTGAGGAGTTCAACAATGGCACCAGCTCCTTAGAAAAAGCAAATATCAAAGCAAAAAGTAATGTAGATCTCAGAAAATCCCTCTATGCTCTCTGTCTGGACACCAATAGGGAAACAGACCTGTGAGGAGAGGAGACGGTTAGAGTTCAGAGGGGCAGAAGGATTTTCTGCTGTCAGAAACTTGCTACTATAATTATTCTTTTAGTACCAATTAGTTTCTTAAGTCAGGCTGTGTTTTACAAATTGATCACTGTCCTGAGCAGTCCTCCAGGAATACATGTTTTTATGTTCTTTTTCCATGACACAAAGGGTCACCTATTTTTAAAATAGACTAAGAATAAGCTACACTCCATGATGCAGGAGCTGGTAAATTATGACAGTGAAAAATCTAATTTGTAGAAACTTATTTTAGCAAATGGTCATTGGTTTTGAATGGGTAATTTGTAACCAATTCAGTTGCTCTGAGTTTAGTGTAAAGAACTGGGGGGATGTGTGTGTGGAGAATGAATGGATTGGGGATGGGAGGGAGGAGATTGAGGGGTTTTTCATTATAGTTTCAAATTGAAATTATTCAAATATATTTTGTATCTGTATGACTGTATTTATGGTTGAAAGGAGATTTCTTATTCCTGTGAAATATGATATCATTAAAGCACTAGGAACATTAGCAAATCAGCACTTTCTGAGTTTTCCACTAGTTATCAGTACAGATCTGGTTATCTTGTATGTGAAGTGAATTTCGTGCTTTGAACCCTAGAGCAGAAAACTTCTGTTGTCATTGATATGTTAGTTTCTTGTGAACCTTAAATTATTAAATATTGTAAATATATTTCTTTATAAATAATTTTATTAGCTACCTTCCTGTTTCAGAATTCCTAAGTAATTCAGTCATGTGCTTGCTGGCCCCACTCAAAAATGTATGTGCAGCTTTTCTTTCTTTTTTTTTTTTTTTTTTTTTTTTTGTGGTTTTACAGTTTTATATCTTTGTTATATTTTTGAGACCTAAAGGAAAAAAAATACACTGTCTGTTAGTGGTTTAAATCCAGTGCACAACAAATCAAAAGTGATCTGAACAGATTTTCAAGTGCACAACAGATCAAAAACATGAGGGAGTGGATAGGCACAATGAGAAAGTAGAATATTGAGTGCAATATCTGCAGAACTGTTTTCATTGTACACTCCAGATTCCTTAGGCGTGTGTATCAGTCACCTTTATGTATGCACACACCATTTGGGTACACAGTTCTCTGGTTTTAGTTCTCTCATACCGGGAGTGGATGGCACTTCAGGAGTCAAACGTGGTATGCTGTGCTGCTTCAACAACCTTGGACATGGATGGAAAGCACCATCTTTTCATCAAAACACACCCCTGGTTTCTTGTATTTCCAAACAAAACCTTCTCAGTGCTGTGGATTTTACAACTGAGGTGTTGTTGAGAGACAAGTGACACATTGGCTTCATCAGAATCACAGCTAACTCGGAAGACTGAAACAAAGTTACTTCTTTAGCTCAAAGAGCTTTCTGCCAAATTCTCTTGCAAAGGACATCTCTGTTTCCCCCTCCAGCTTCTGTTGTATTGCTGAAGGATGTTCCATGCCTTTCCCACATCCTGTGGCACAGCAAGAGTAGCAGAGAAGAGAAGGCTTGATTGTCAACATCGCTCAAGGTTTGTTTCTAACAAATTTTCTAATATAAATAAGTGCTCAGTTGGGATTATAAGTACCTCATCTATGTCCTGAGACAAATTGAGATCAACTTTGCAGAGCAGCGCTCTGACATTCTCTCCCTCAGACACAAATGCTGTTTTCCTGTCCCTGACCATGCTCTTTAATGATAATGCCCAAATGCATGATAATTTTTTCTCTCCCAGTCAGTAAAATAACTGCCAAGCAAGTCATACTTTTCACAAACAGAGTGTTCAGCCCAAAACCCAGGGCTGAGGGGAAGGAATTTGAATCTCATAATAGAGAACAGCATCTTTCACATTAATTTTAGAATTTTAGATGTTCGTTTCTTGGTTGGTTTGCTTGTTTATTTAGATGTGGAATGAGGCTGTAATGTGCTGAGGAGCTGTCTGAAACAAGACTGACAGGAAAAGCACCCAGTGCAGCTGCACTCCAGACTCTGGGAGATCTCCAGTTTGCCTTGGCAGGAGTTGTTGCCCCAGAGGGAAGTGCAGAATCAGCTCTTTGGTGAGGCTGAATCTCAGATGAAACAAAGAAGGGGTGTAACTCTGCTGCACATGCTGAGACCTAGGTCACTGGTAGACTTAGAGTAAGGCTTTTTGCTCAGACAAGTGCTTTGCTTTGCTCTCGGTGATCAAATCCATCTGACTGGCCTGAATAAGCACCAAACAACTGCAGTGAGTCTTTCAGGATAAAGTTTTGGGGTGGTCTTTCTGGAACTACTACCCTCACCTGCCTGACTACCAGAGTTTGGTCTTCCAGGTGTGTGTTGTGTTGGATTGGGCTGTTGGCTCCTTGGAGCAGGGGCACTGTGTCCACACAGCCACTTGTTTGGAATCCTGTGTAAGGATTTTAGGGATCTGGATTACATCTCCAAAGTGCAGCAAGCTGATAAAGGTGAAAGTAGATCAGGGCTATGGGGCATGGGTCAAGCTGATTATGGTGACACAAAGGGAAGGCGTGGTCTTCTCCCTTCCTTTTTACTTCTTCCCACCATGTGTCTTTTTGTTGCTTTCACTGAACTGGTTCTCTCCTCGTGGAAGTACAAGTTCAAGTGCTGCCTTCTCTTCCTGGAGCTGCCTGAGCTCACTCATCTGACAGGAAATTAAATACAACCTTCTGTTTGAATATGTTGTGTTTTTCCATAAAAAACCAACAGAACTTTCCAATACAAAGAAAAAAAAATCGTTCTCAAAGTATGGTTATAAATATTTGCTTGGCTTGGGTTTCTAAGCACTTGTTAAGCACAGTTCAGGCAAATTTGCTATTGACACCTTTACAAATAAATACATAATTTCTATTGGCTTATAGGGCAGTAAAGGATTTGCTTTCTAATGACACATCCTGCTGCCAAGCACTGAGTAATGTGACCAGGAATATGGTCAGAAGCCAGTTCAACAGAGCATGTAGCAATGACACATGCTTAAACCAACACAATTTTCAGCAGGTGTTTTAAAAATCAGTGCACTGATTTTTATGATTTTGAGGTTTGAGATCATGAGTTGGACTTGGATGTTCCTTGTGGGTCCCTTCCAGCTCCGGGTATTCTTTGATTCTCTGATGATTATTTAAAGATAAGTTATAAACAGGGTGAAACCATGGGTTCCCCTTGGATTTTGGAGTAAATATGTGGGTACATGGTACAGTCACATAATGTGCCGATGCAGATTTGTGCTGCAGAAGAGTATGAGGGTGAGAACTGAATCCCTCCAAGAAGACTCCTGGAAATGTGAGACAGTAAGAGAGTTTTATCTTCCAGGGCCATCACAAGAAAGAAATACACCCTAACCACTATTGATTTTATGTTAGCTGACCTGCAATGAACAGCAGGCTGAATCAGACCTCTTTGCCATATCAAAGGCATCAAGATATCAGAACTTAATGAATAGCAAATCATTGCAGACATCAAAACCCCAAACAAACCCAGCCAAACAACAAACCAACACTTTTCTGTAAATTCTTTTGCCTAGGAGCTGCAACAGAAAAGGTCCCTCACCCCACACATGCAGTAGTTATTAATGGCTTGTCCTCTCACGTGAGACACTGTGCATTAAAATGCATTCTTGGGGGTGCTGAAGCGAATGTTCATTTGGGTCACCAGTAATGTAAGTTTAATTTGCTTAGCCTGACCCCAAGGGGAGTCCACATTTCCCTTTTACTTTTCCATCTTCCTAAAAAATGGTAAAACAGTACCAAGCAGTTATATAACACCATTCATCTCCCGGAGCTCTATGAACAATTGCACCATGCTCTGTGTACAGGCAGGGTAAAGAAAAGGCTGTGGAAGACCAAGCCTTTCAGAGGGGGACAGGGCTCAGAGAGGCACAAATAGGAATGGGTTTGGCTGGACTGAGAGGTCTAAAATGTGGATCTCAGGGAAAAGAGATTCCCCCTGTTGTCTGTTGCATGACTCTGGGTGGCTCTGCAGGCAAGGACTGGATGCCAGCAGCTGTGCACCAAGATCCACCTGGTGGGGTCACTGAACACAGAGGGGACTTAATGCTGCTCTGAGCAGCATGAGCAAATACCTCTTTTGTGCGCTCTTTTCATTTGGGCTCTGTAAGGAGAACATGGCACTCCTACTGGCTGTTCCCTGGCCTCTCCAGCTGTGGACACTGCTGGTCTGGTGGAGGTGGTGCTGAGACATTCTCCAGGCACTGCCCTTCACCTCCTGTTAGGGAGCAAAGCACATGTCAGAGCACTCTCAGAGGGAGACGTGTGTGCACAAAAAGTCTGGCTCTTCTGAAACCTATCCTAGAATCACTGAGGTTGGAAATGACCTCAAAGTTGAGTTAAGTCTAACCTGTGACAGATCACCACTTTGTCAACTGAACCGGAGCACTGAGTGCCACGTCTAGTTGCTTCTTGAACACCTTTGAGGATGGTGACTCCACCATCTCCATGGGCAGTTCATTCGAATGCCTGACAACCTTTTCTGTGAAGAAAATTTTCTTCCTGGTCAGTGTTAGAGAAGCTGGTGCTGAGGTCAAATGAGAAGAGTGTTTAGTGGCATGTGACAGTGCCACTGAGCCGTGGTGAGGGACGAGCTGCCTCGCTGACATCTGATCAGCCATTTAGCAAGATGACATGAACAGGAGTGGAATTTGGCAGGGGCCTCAGGGTGGTTGCTGCCATATTTAGGGAATGACAGAAGGAGAGCTTTAAGCACTGCATCAAGACTTTGGCCTTGCCAATTGGCCAGCAGTGGGATCAGAATGTTGTGTGGCAGGCAGGGTGTGGGGGAAGGCTCAGGAATAACGAGGCTGGTCCCCTGCAGGACAGAGGGGCAGCAGGGAAACAGGGAGATGAAGCTCTTACAGCATCTGCCTGCCTTTGGTTTAGCTTTAGCCATGTCACTGCATGACTACCAGCCTCACTCCACAGCTACAAATGTCTCAAAAATGAAATAGAAAAGGTCTTTATAATAATCTAGCCTATGACCAATTAAAATCATTGTTCCAAAATAATTCTGCCATGACTTTTGCTATATACAGCACCACTGAATATTTTTTTAGATTGTACCATTTAGTCTTTTCACTGGTTGTGTAATGTTTGGGTTTTGGTTGCTTTGTTTGTAGTTTGTTTGTTTTGGTTTTTAAAATTTTTTTTTACTTTCTTTCTGTATGCATTAACTGGTCCCCAGTTCTTCTTATCAGCTTGTTAAAGTTCTGTTTCTCTGGCCTAGATTTGGGACCTCAGGGTGCTGGCACTCTACAGTGGACCTTGGTCATGCCACCTGACATCAGCGTGTCAGCTCATTACACGGAATTTCTCCAGTATCTCGTGGGCCCATTGACCAGAACATACCTAATATTTGTATGATGAAATATTGTGGAAAATGTGGCTATAGCAGCCATTGAGATAATATGAAACAAAAACTTCTATGTTAATTGGAATAGGAAAAAAATAAAGCTGATAAGGATATGACTAAGGAATTAATTGGAAATAGAAGTTTTGAAGAGAATTAACAACTTGTTTAAAGAAAAAGAAGGCTTCAAACAGACAGAAAGTAGGTTTAGATTGGATATTAGGCAGAGTTTTTTTCCTATGAGGGTGGTGAGGCCCTGTCACAGGTTGCCCAGAGAAGCCGTGGATGTCCCAGAAATTACCTGATCTAATAGTAAAATTACTATCCTTCCTAGATGACAACAAAGTGTTTTCATTAAAACTTGGGCTTCCTAGCTTCCTTCTTTATGGTTACTGCAGAATTAATAATTTTCCAGATAGAATTTAAAGTTTACCAAAAGTCATCTGCAAGTTGTCTTCTGTATAAATAATTCACAGTCATTAGGGGGATGTTTCCAAATAAATCAATTTTAACACTTGATTGACAGGAAGAAGAGAGAAAAGAAAGATGTATCTTATTTCTGTGCTTCAACTGTGGTGTGCCATGGAGATTGTCATTTGCAATATTCTGGAAAACAGCTGTGGTTGTCTTAAAATTGCCATTGGAAAGAATGTTGCTGGAGAAGCACCTTGGATGAGAGCAAGTAATCATTTCCCTCTCAAGACAGTGGTTACTCTGAACTTCTCCAGTTTTCTGACAAAGCCAGTTTGGACATAAATGTTAAAATATAAGGTCTCTTCTCTCAAATCCCATGTCCAACCCTGGCCAGGAATGGTGGTTTCCTCACTCCTGTAAGTGAGGAATGCAATGGAACCTTGCAGCTTTTCTCATGACAGTACAGCTGCATAATAAATACTCATGTCAGGGTTGATGTTTCCATGAAGATGCTGGAGGAAAACATGAGATTTAAATGGACTACACTGGTCTAAGGGTCTTGTGTGTACAAGGAGCAGGTAGAATTTCTTCCTTTGCATGATTTCACTCCAGTGGTGGTGTCCTAGCACACAGTAATTCCCCTACAAAATATCACAAAATCCATACCAGGGCTTGCTTTGCTCTCTTCAGTTAGTAGAGATTGGTTACATTATACCATACTTACCATTCTCTCAAGCAAGTTCAACACATTTTAAAATTCTCCCTCTCCCTCCTCTCTACTTAAGTATAGGCAGAAATGCCTATGATTGGTGAAAAATTATTTGAATTATTTAAGCAACATAAACTTGTAATTCTTTTTTCTGTCTTGTTTAAGATGATTCAAAAATCTAATGGGGTGTGATTGAATGTGATTCATTTAACAGGAATTTGCAGAGCAAATTGTATGAGTTTCTCAGTTCAGAAAACACAGTAACTTTCAAGGCAGTGCTGCACAAGGGGGCTGTTAAAAGGAAGGCTATTGTGAAAATACATGGTGTTTTATTATGCAAGAGAATGGTGCAAAGAAGCAGGGAGTCTGGAGGGTGACAAACTTGTTCTGGGAAGGAATGCCCTCTAGCTTAAACTTATCCTCTGTGCTCTGAAGGAGAGAGCGTTCCTTGAGCCACAGAGGAAGCAAAGGGAAGAGCAGGAATCTGCAACTGAGATATACGAACAATTGACTGAGAAAGGGATGGTGGCTCCCACAGTTGTCTCTGGAGGAGAGATTTCAGCCACTGGGCAAAATAGCTGCACAGTATCTCTCAGGATCGTGTTTTAAAAGTCTGCCCACTTCATTGAAAGGATACAGGTACCTGCCTTTAGGAGAATGTGCTGAAGTGTGGATCTAAGGCAGGCACTGGCATCTTCCTGTAGGCCTGGCGGAGTAAATTCCAGTAACCAACAAAATTTGGGTCAGATTCCCCTTTCCCACTTGTCTCCCAGTGTATCCCAGAGTATCTCCATCTCAATGATACATACTTACAACGGAGCAGATTCTGAGAAATGCAGAATTCTGGAGCACGAGAGAGAAGTCTCTGGAAGGGTTGGAAATGCTGGGTGTTTCAAAGTAGCATTTGCACTGCTTCTTGCTAGTGGAAAACGGGGTAGCTCTGTACTTAAAAAGGAAGCTGGATATTCCACTGAGGGGGAGATAAAAATTCTCATCGACATCCTGACTGCATCTATATTAGAAAATGAAATGTGCCCAGGACCATTCCCTGGCACTGAGGCCAGCTGGCAGGAGATAGCCTGAGCTCCTGCTGCCAGAGGCTCGCTCTGAAACAAGGTGTTCGGCACTCAGCCTGCTGGGCTCCCTTCCTGGCCTCTGCTCATGCCCACATCGTGCCTAGGAAGTATTTTGGGAGAGAGTGCTTGGGTACAGACTTACCAGTGTGACCAGGAGCCTTGAAGTGTAGTAGATTGTGATTAATTGCTTGGGAACATTCCCTCAAACTCTTGAGGTGGCAGGTATAGATACAGCCCCGCTTTGATGCCTCTTGCCCTCAGGTAATTTTTGGGGTATCTTAAAAGCTTTACACATTTCCCCCCATTGGCACATTCTTAAACAATAATCAGTCTTTATTCACGGAGAACAGTTATTCCTGCCAAAATCTGTTCTCATCTAATTCTGCTTCCACCTGCAGTCATCTATATGCAACTTTAACTAAAAATCACCACACTCTTCCAGCTGCACACAGAGGAGCACAAGTGGATCTGACAGTGGGAATGGGATACTGTTGCTTAGGTTTTCGGCTGCTTTTCCTGTTTGCCTGGCCCTAGTGTAGGTTGTATACTGCATCTTCTAACTCTGCTTAGAATTCCAGCTGAGGCCCTGGTAGCCATGTATATCCCCTGGTCTTGCTGTCCAGCAGGATGCACCATAAACCCCCCCCCAAAAAAAAAAACCCCAAAAAAATAAAACCAAAACCAAACCAAACCAAACCAAAACAAAACAAAAACAAAAAAAAAAAAAAAACAAGGAAGGGGTGGGGACACTCTGCATTCTAGGTGTGAAGAAACCAAGGACCACGCAGCACAGGCAGAAAGAGGGCCAGCACTGGAATTCTTCTGTGGCTTCAAGGTGAGCCTATGTTCCAGTGGTCCCCAGGGAATGGAACATGAGTTAAATTCAGTCAGAGGGAGAAGAAAAAATAAAGTTCCTACTTCCTTCTGCTAAAGTAGAAGTAAACTTCCATTTAAAACCTTTCCTGTATCCATGGGTCTTGACAGCTCTAACTACAGTAGTTTAAGATGTCAATGCTGTCAACCACCCTAAGAAGATGGTGAG
>JAYDZK010000056.1:54015276-54025919 GCA_034509185.1 Euphonia xanthogaster | reverse complement strand
TCCGCCACTTCCGCCACTTCCGCCACTTCCGCCACTTCCGCCACTTCCTTCTGCCACTTCCTTCTGCCACTTCCTTCCGCCACTTCCGCCACTTCCGCCACTTCCTGCCTCCCTGCCTCCCTCCCTCCCTCCTTTAAATGTTGAGGAAAGAAAACCTTTTGCTTAAAGCTTGTATCCTTTCTGCTGCACTGCAGTGGTAAGCTTGGAGGGGCAGGAGGAAGAGAGGGGAGGCTTTACCAGGGAAGAGTTTACAAGAATAGATCTTTGTTTACATTCTTAGGCTGTGCTCATCATGGAGTTTCTGGATGAGACCCTTCCAGTGATGCCATATAAAATGTGGCTTGTAGCCCTCATGTATTGGTTCTCTATGAGCAGTGATGCAGCTGGGTTTTTTAAAAAGAAAATATAGGTGCATATATATCAGCAATGTGTGACTTCTGAAAGGAAAGTTCATCTCAGAGCCATCCTTTGTCCTCAAAACTTTGACCCCTGAAGGAAGTGTCACTTCCTGGTCCCTTATGGTGGGAGGGTGTGCTGTGCTTGAGGAAAAAATACCAACTGCTGTAAGTATCAGCTTGGGGCTCTGAGCTGATGGCATTTTATACCTTGGGCCTTGTTTCTTCAGGGCTCATGTCTAGGGCCAGTTCTGTTCAGTTATTTATCAGTGACCTGGATGCAGCAGTCGAACACACCGTGAGAAATTTGCTGGTGGCACCAAACTGGGAAGTGCTATTGACTTTCTACAGGGCCAGGAGGCCTTGAGAGGTTGGAGATTTGGTCTGTGAGCCATGGGGTGAAATTTAACAATAACAAATGCTGGATTCTGCACCTGGAACAGGGGAATGCTGGGCAATATACGCTGGGAGAAGAGTGCTCGGACAGTTGGGCCTTTCCAGCTGAAAATAGTCTGTTTTTTTGTTCTATTTTCTAAAGCTATGAATCACCCTGGAGAGAGGGGCAGTCATGCTTGACTGGTTCACACAGAGGCAAATCTGGGTGAGGATCAGGCATTTGATATGCTGCCATTGTTAAGAAAGGCTGCAGAATTTTGTCAGTGATGGATTTCTGGTGAAATCTGTTCAAAACCAGTGATGAAATGCTCACTATACCCGACAAAATCAACACTTCTGACTTTATGCCATGCAAAGCACACAGTATCTGTACCAAATCAGTGGGGAAGAGGAAGAGCATCCTGTTTGAAATCCAATTTTTACATTATTCTTATGATGCTGTGCAATCTGACTCATGACTGTTGAACACTCAGCCTGTGTTGAACACTCAGCCTCTCTCAAAAGGCAACCTGATTTTGAAAGGTAGGAACTGCTGCAGAAGAGAAGCAGAGCCCCAAACATCCTCACCTTGAAGTCTGTCATGGCTTCCAGTTCTAGAAAAATCTTCAGTGAAAGCCATGTATGTGCTTTATTTTCCCTTTATGTTCTTTTACCATGGTAAAATAAGTGTAGCAGCTTGCTGCAAAACAAATGGAATGTAATCTGCCATTTTTTCTCTTGACCATTTTGAAATAGTCTGTTCAATAGCTAAAGAACCGCATGCAGGCAGTTTGTGAAATCTTTTGCATGAAGGGATTTCAAAAAGCTTCCCCAAAAGCTACCTACAAGTTATTAACTCACATTTGGGGACCATCTGCCCAGTGGCTTTTCAAAATAATGCTATAAGAACACAGGCTAAAAGCAAGAAATATCTTACAAAAGCATATCTTCCAGAAAAAAAAAAAAAGAAAAAGAAAAAGAAAAAGGAAAAAAATAAGAAAATTGAAAAAAAAAAAGAAAATAGAAAAAAGAAAAGGCAAAATCCACCATCCAGAGATTAGAGAGGTTGTTTCTAAAATCTGTAAGGCTTCACCTACATGGGAACACTTGGGAAGCGTGATCTGAATGGGAATCAGAAAAAAATAGTTCTTAATTACAATGATTCAAAATGTTGCACACACCTTTGTGGATAATCACATCTGGAATAAGGTTAGGCCTGACTTATGTGTAACTGAGTCCACTTTGGAATACTAAAACAAATTTAATCTCTGTTATTTTAAAGAAGAATGACTATGCAGGGACTAACCAGGACAAACATGTTTTTTTCCTCAGTAGACAGTCCCCTTTTTTAAAAGTCATCTCAGAAGTCAGGGAGGACATTGCAAACAGACATGCCATCTCCATATGTTGTTGTCCACACAAGGGAACACTTCAACAAGGTGCTGAGCAACATTTTTTTGATGTGCTGCATTCCTTTTATCACCTGTGGGTCTTGAGGGCCATCGGTATTGCCCATGGTGAAGTACAGGTGGCATTGAGGGAGACCTGTGCTGCTCAACACCACTTGTTTTGTAGCTCTTATCAAATTTCATAGGCATTGAATGAAGAGTAACTTAATCCTAGAAGGGACAAAA
This sequence comes from Euphonia xanthogaster, assembly GCA_034509185.1. NCBI lineage: Eukaryota > Metazoa > Chordata > Aves > Passeriformes > Fringillidae > Euphonia > Euphonia xanthogaster. Next base: position 54,023,515 of record JAYDZK010000056.1, on the reverse strand, counting down.
AAACCTTTACCATTCTGCAGAGCACTAACTCCTGAGATCAATCCAGGATGAGGATGATAAATATCCATAGAAAAAGGCTGAGGGAATTGGGGTTGTTCAGCCTGGAGAAGACAAGGATTGGGCTGACCTCATTGTGGCCTTCCAGGACCTGAAGGGAGCCCACAGGAAAGATGGAGAGAGACTGTTGACAAGGGCCTGGAGTGACAGGACAAGGGGACATGGCTTCACACCGACAGAGGGCAGGTTTAGATGGCATATTGGGAAGAAATTGCTCTCTGTGAGGGAGCTCCCTGTGGTGAGGCCCTGGCACAGGTTTCCCAGAGAAGAAACTGTGGCTGCCCCATCCCTGGAAGTGTTCAAGGCCAGGCTGGGTGGGGTTTGGAGCAACCTGGGATAGTGGAAGGTGTCCCTGCCCATGGCAGGGGGTTGGAACTGGATGATCTTTAACAACCCAAATCATCCTCTGATTCTGTGACTGGAATTTGGGCCAGAGAGATGCCCACTCCACCCTTGCTTGATTCAAATTGTGTTTCGACTCTGAAGACCTATTCTGCTGTAGAATTGAATGAATGTTTTGCAACTGGCTTCAGCAGACGGAGAGAGGATGAAATAGCACTGGTGCTGATTTTGGTAAACTTTCCCACTGCTGGTTGGATAGAACAGGGGTTTGCCTGAGCCCTGTTTTGAACTGGTGGCAAAAATAACTTTTGAAAAGGATCAGGATGAGGCAGTTTTTCCCCACTATCAGCTTGGAGCCTAAATTATGAATCACTCTGTTTCTATGGTCTCTTATATAAGGCTGGGTATCACTGTCAGTCCATAATGCTTAAACTGGGAAAAATGGAGCTGGAGAAGGTGGAAACAATTCTAGGCAAATGGGACTTTTGGACTTTCCTTAAGGAAACTTACCTGGGGGTTGCAAATGCTGAACTGATGTGTAAAGACCTTGTGTAGGTTCACAGCATGCCAGATTAGTGCTTACTATTTGAAAAGATAGCTGGAATAGCAATCTATTCCATGTTTTTATTTTCTGTAATTTATAATCTGGATATTTCCTTCAGTGTCCTGGCCCTTTGGAATCCAGTTCAGTTTTTGGCTTCTCTGATTACCTGTGTCACTAAGTCCCGTAGCCTAATTACATCTTTTGTTAGAAAGTAATTCCTTTTCCTGCTTTTAAATTTCCTGCTGTAGATCATTCACACATCTCCTGTAAGGCTTCTTAGCCAGTTTTAAACTCCAGCACCTAAAGCTGGATCCTAAAATGGGCTGATCCACGGAATACTGTAAAGATGATATTTTCACTTTCACTCTCTTTTTCTCGTGCACCCTGTCACCATTACAGCTGTGACTGCACCCTGTGTACTGAACTCAAGCCTTCACTTTGCAGGTAGTGAAACTCTTCACTGGTGGTCTCTCACAGGTGGAATTTAGAGCACTGACTCTAAATTCTAAGTGGTGGCAGCCAGGTCTCTTGAATATTCACTGTTGGTTAAGTTTTAGCCTGATTCAGATTTAAATTTGGGCTGGCTTCTTTTTAACTGGCATCACTATAAATACCCAGAATGTGTTTTTTCAGAACTCAGACAAAAGTTTAGATCTCTGTGCTACATGTGAGGATTTTTTCTTACACGTTATGCAGCTGCAAATTTAACTGGCCATTTTCCTGTATGTTCACCCAGCTTTTTCCTTTTTCAACATTCACCATTTCGACAAGAATCTCAACATTCCTTTTGTCCTAACTACTGTAAATGAATTGATTATTTGTAGACTACTCTGTCTCATTTGTATCTTTCCAAAGAAAATTAAAATATTCAGTGGAACACTAGCACCAGAGAGCCTTGCCTGGTCTTCTTCCATGATTACACCAGGTGTGTCACTGAGAGGGGACATTCAGCCTTTCTTAAAGCAGGTGCAGGCTTCACAGGAACAAATCTCTTCCAGTACCTGATGGGACAAAGATAGAGAGAAATTTTTTACAAATGTAGTGTCAGAACAAGGGGAAATGGCTTCATACTGACAGAGAGCAGGTTTAGATTGGCTGTTCAGGAGAAATTGTTCCCTGTGAGGATGGTGAGGCCCTGGCACAGTTGCCCAGAGAAGCTGTGGCTGCTCCCATGCACTTTCCTGAAAGACCTTTTGTCCCTTTTCAGTTTGTGAATGGCCTGGTTCTTCCTACAGCCACCAGAGTCATTAACAGGGCTGTCTCACCACGCTGCCCTGTTAGCTCTGCCAGCCTCCATGAGTCACAGCAACACCTCCCACAAGCTCTAGCAGCACCTGTGGAAGTCACACACTGTCAGACTCAACACTGCCTTGTGCCAGCCTAAATTTGCCTTTGTCATAGGCAAACCTGACCCGATACTGTATTTCATAAGGGGAGTTGCTGTTGTTTCAATAAAGCCTGTGTTTTTCTGATGGGAAGGTGCTCCTGGTCTACATTCCCAGTTCACAGAGCAAAAGTCTGTGCTCACAGAGCCTGCGTGAGAGCAGGAACAAGGACAGGCAATGCCACAGAAAGATTGCTCTAATACTGCTGAACATACCAAGGCCGGTCTAATTAAGCTGGATGTGAAAGAGTTAATCTAGGCCTTGCCATGGCAGCCAAAGGGTGCACTTCAGGTATTTGCCAGTATCTGACTCAAAAACAGGAAGTCACAATCCTGACACGGTGGAAGACGCTTGGTGTGGTGCGACTGACTTCACAGGGCTCTGAACTGAGCTCAGGGCTCAGTTTAGACATTTTGGACAGCAAGGTTCAAGTGTAGGATACTGATCTCTGCCAAGAACTTAAAACTGAATCCAGCCACCACAGAATCAGGTAGTTCCTTAGGAAAGTTTGTTAGACTTGTCAGTATTGACACTAGATTTCAGATGTATATTTGCTTAATTACTTTTTTGATAAAACCCCTTATTAAGCAAGTCTGTTCTCCATCTGGTGCTGATCTGACTTAAAATACAGCAAGATTGGCAACTCATTAATTTATGGACAGGATAAATATAAAATTTGCATAAATCAGTTAATACTAGAAAGTACAAAATTTCTAGTTTCTTGAAAAAGCAAACTGTGAAGCTTTCTTCTTAGGACAGAAACTCTTTGTGAGATTGAGAAATATCTCACACATTTCTTATGACAAAATATTGAGTAGTAATATTTGGGTTTTTCGGATTCCTTTCCCATTAATTCTTGTTCCAAATATAGAACTATACTTGTCTTGAAACTGGTGACACTTTGTGTTCAAGGCAAAATTCCTGCTCTCTAATGATGTGGGTTTTATTTTTAAAATCTTACATCAATAATTTTAAGCGCTTTTCAGTGATGCTCTGAGCGAGGAACTACCATTCTTCTTTGTTGTTTTCAGTGCCAGATGACATTTTTATCCAATGGTAGGCATCCATTTGCCATACAGATTGAGTTCCAGGAATGCAGTGTACAGATGTGAGGCGATTTTGATCATTGCTCTCTGGAAATTACAGTGATTATATGCATTTTAGTAGTTAGTTTGCCCTCTGGATTGCAACTCCTTCTTCTGAATCACTAGAAGGAAATCACACTAGTTTTATTTTTTTTTTCTGGAATATTAAAAATCTTGTTTAAAATGAACTACCCTGCTCTAGCTTGTAGGAACTGCAAATTACCATCTGTGAGAGATGGCAAAGAGCTCATCTCCCATATGACTGAGGAAACCTTTGCCAGAGAACTCTGGATTGAATCAGGAATGTTTCCACGAAAAATGTATCTTCCAAGCACCTAACATCCTCCAGAAAAAAACAGTTAATGGACAAAGTCCCTTGCTTTGCTCTATTCCATTTGACAAAAGTGTCCCTGCATATTCTTTTCCTTGCGTTTGAAAAGACTGGGAGGAAGTGCAGAGACCAGCTCCATGTGAATGGAAAGCTGCTCTTTGCATGTCATTTCCTGACTGTTCTGAGTGATTGCTTTCATAGAATCCTAAGGGCTGGAAGGGACCTCTGGAGCTCATCCAGTTCAACCCCCCTGCCCAGGCAGGGTCACCCAGAGCAGGTGACACAGGAACACATCCAGGCAGGTTGGGAATGTCTCCAGAGGGGGAACCCCAGGCCCTCCCTGGGCAGCTGTTCCAGTGCTCTGCCACCGTCAGTGGAAAGAAATTCTTCCTCATGCTGAGGTGGAACTTCTTGTGTTTAGTTTATGGCCATTTCTCCCTGTCCTGCCATTGAGCACCACTGAGGAGAGCCTGGCGCCATCCTCTTGACATCCTCTTTGAGATATTTTTTTGTCCTTTCCTGACCTTCTGTGCACCTCAAGTGATAAGACAGAGCTGAGAAGTAAGATATGGAAAGGATTCCTCTGGATTCATAGAGTCCTCTTAGAACAGCTGCAGACAAAGACAGGTTCAGGACAGAAGATTGCAGCTCAGGACAAACCTTACTCTGAAGGACTGCTGACAGGTGTTTGACAGCAAAAACTTGTTTAACTCAGTAGTACCAAGGAGCCTCTCTGTTAAACAGAAAGCTCACAGCAGGACACTGCTGCATTAACAAGATTTTCTCTGGCTGCTCCAATTCCCTTTAGCTTTTTTTTTTTTTTTTTTTTTTTTTTTTTTTTTTTTTTTTTTGGTAATCATCTTTCAAACTGCAGCAGCATTTGTTGTCCTGAGGTGCTGATTCCACTGTTCCAGTGGAAGAGATTTTAGTGGAAGCTTCTCCTGCAGTGTGCACAGGCTTTATTTCAGGTCAGTAATCACATTCTCCTCAGCCTCTCCTGGGGCTCTCACATTGATCATCCTCCAGCTGGAGGAATTGTCTGAGAGGAAGGGCATGACTGTTGTGTTGAGGTCACATTTCTAGACTGAGGGTAGACTGAGGGAAGCTTCTGCCCTTTGGATTTGGGGGAGACCTGGCATTTGGATGTGGTGTGGGTGTGCAAGCTGCCAGCCTTCCTGCTCTGTCATGCACATCTGCCCCCCTCTGGGCAGCCAGTTATGCGAGGGAGGGACAAGAGGAGAGGGCAGAGCATGTGATGGGTGGCTTGAGCTGGTCTTTGGGTTCTGAGCAACAAAGTCTCTGCTGGATGAGGCTGCAGTCACCAACAAAAGGCTCATTGACTGCTCTGAGTCATCATCAGCAGTCCATGTGAAGGACTTGGGTTGATGTGAGAGGGTAGGAAATTTGCCCCAGGACAAATCTGGGGAACAAAACATCCACAGAAATAAAACATGCTTAATGTTTTCCAGTGTTACCTGGAGAGGCAGATGGGAGCAAAAAGAAAAAGCAGGAGGCCAGGGCATTTAAAAGCTTGTGAGAAAGGGCTCTTTGACATCCTTTGCTACCTTTTCCTGGGAATGCTGGAATAACACTATGGATCACAAGTGATCCTTCTCCTAAACTGACTCTAGAACCAAGCTGACACTTACCTACCTTCTCAGCAAAAAAAGACATTACTTTGGCTAGATACACTCAAAGGTACTGGAGAGCCCATTGCTTCAGTACCTGTGTGAGGGGAATCTTGCTACTGAGTAGAATTCTCACAGCTGAGTTAGGATTTTATTCCCCTTACCCCAGATAAATGCCTTTTTTTTTTTTTTTTTTTTTTTTGTAAATATTCTGTGGACAAGGCTTCTTTGGCACCTTTCAATAAAGTTCACTTTTGAAAGTGGCAGGGCAAAACAGGAGGAAACATCTAGAGTGAAATTTATCTGTTATTTTCTGGTATGAATATTTTTTTTGAAGAGTGATATGGTGTCCAATTGCTGCTTGAAGTACTCCCTCTAGCCTAGAGATTATTTGCTTGCTCACATAAAGAGCAAACCTTATGTGCTCTTAGCTTCTGACTGGTTTGGAAATACCCTCAGGAAGATGGAGATGGAAGTTCAGATAGAGGGAAAGGAGGGAATTGGGATTCTTGAGCAGGGGTTGTTAGCACTCCATGAGAAGGTAAGACAACATAATTATGCTTCCTCTGATCAGCCTCATTTCTGGGAGGAGGTAGAATTTAGGTTCCTAACTGGAAAACTCCATGTTACTTCTGGATTTAAAGAGAAGCCAGAGTCCAGGCACTTGGGGAACTTAATCCTCTGGGAAGTGTGAGTGCAGGATTCTACAGCAGGAGACTGTACTGGGGTTTTGATATTCTGCAGTTGGCATCACCGTAGCTATATGTGCAATTAGTAAGGATTTCAACATCTAATTCCTCCTGTGACCTGGCCTTCCCATCCCACATCAGGGAACTGTGGTTTGACCTCAGGAAGCCTCAACCCTGCTTGTGTGGCATCGAGGACCATATCCCTGAGGTGATAACCAAGAAACGTGTAAGGAGCAGCTCTTTTACTCATCTTGAATTACATTCATCTGTCTCACAAGAGCTCTTTCTCCCCTCACAGGCTGAGTCCTGTACTTTTACTAAAGGCTGGTGCAGTGCCAGCTTTCCATGAGATTGTCTGGACCTGGGACTTGCATCCAGACATGTCACTAAGGCTGTAACTGCAACCCTTACAAGTGCTGAAGACAGTTTGCAATGGGCAGAGGAGGTGTGTGATAAACCAGTAAATTCTGCTGCCTCTCTGTGTTTTCCAGAGTGAGCTGGAGCTCAAGCAGGAGCGATGTTCTCCAGACAGCTCTCCACGGCTTCCCTAACACACCAGTGAGCCACGAGACCGAGGCAGAAATTCCAGTGTGGGGAGGGTGTGAGTCATGAGATGGTGAGTGAAGGAAACAGCAGGATAAAAATAACAGAGCCCAGTGTGAGGCAAAATATTAATCTCCTGCCCTGTGTTATCCTCACTTGTATTACAGACAGCACTCTGCTGTAGTGTAGTTGCTCTGCTGCTCAAAACAGATCCCTCTGTGCTACTCAGAAAGATTATGGCTCAGGATGCCAGATTGCAGGAACTCCTAATACTCATACCCTCAAGTTGGCTGAAAATTCTTAATCACAACATTGCTGCTGTAGAAAATACGTACTCAAAGAGTGTCAAAATGCTACATTTGTATTTTTCATGTTTACATAAAAATGTAAATTTCAGTTAATTAAATGTCAATTTCAGTTAGTTTGACATCAGCTGAATAAAATTATTTTTTCAAAATTTAAATGATTGAAGTCCCTTTCACTTTCCAACCTTTTTTTTCCTCTTCTTCTTCCTTCAAAAGGAGATAAGAAAGGAGAAGAGTATGAAAATACCATGAAAAACCCACATAATACTCAAGTTTGATTCTAGCTAACATAAATCACTAGGGGGAAAAAAGTAGGAAAAGTGGAATTGGTAAAATAAAATTTAAAAAAAGAAAGCACCAAGTATTTTATTTTGAGATGTGAATCTCTCTTTTTCTACTCAAATCTTCCATCAGATTTGACAAACCTTGTTCCAAGATCACTCACAACCAAATGAGGTTCCCTTCTAGGGAGCATTTCCAGCTCAGCCACTGTGATGTTTCTAACCCAGTCCCCTTGTCATTTCCTCTAATCACTGGGCAGTGATCTTCAGAGAGCTCTTGGGAGCCTAGGAAACCTCTTACTCTGATATTTTTCAATCCAGCCAGGAATCTGGGCACCATAAAAACAGCAGGAGCTTTTCCTTCAAAGGGTGCCAGCTCTGGCACTGAGGCTTCACTGCAGATTAGCATGAGGGAAGCTCTTCTGACAGAAACTGCCTTTGGTATTTCAGAGTGGGGAGAACTGGTTATTTCATTTCACATAGATTTTCTTCAAAACCTTTCCAAAGGATTTCATTTTGCTGCTTTTTTTGTTGTTGTTTCTTTTTTTTTTTTTTTTCATGTACGTCACCTTTGGGCTTAAGTTCACCTTCAAGACTGTGTAAAACTTTACCAAAACTGGGGAACAGCTTTCTGAGACAGGCAGGGAGGTGGCTGTGTGGTCCCCATGCTGCAGGACCCACAGGGTGAATCACCAATATTTGTAGGGCTTTCTCTCCTCTTTGCCCTTTCAAGGCTGCTTTATGAAGTGAAGCATTGAAAGGAGGCACACACGCTTGAAAGGAGGCACTGTTCAATTATGATGGATTTAAGGTGTGTGTGTGGGTGTGTGTGGGTGTGTGGGTGGGTGTGTGGGTGTGGGTGTGTGTGTGTGTGGGTGTGTGGGTGTGTGGGTGTGTGGGGGTGTGTGTGGGTGTGTGTGGGTGGGTGTGTGTGTGGGTGTGTGTGGGTGTGTGGGTGTGTGGGTGTGTGTGGGTGTGTGGGTGTGTGTGGGTGTGTGTGGGTGTGGGTGTGTGTGTGGGTGTGTGGGTGTGTGGGTGTGTGTGGGTGT
>JAYDZK010000056.1:54003498-54015176 GCA_034509185.1 Euphonia xanthogaster | reverse complement strand
ATATAGAATTATGAGATCAAAGTAGTGCCTGGACATCAGGGGCAAGAGTCCAGAGCCTGCAGAGATGCTGAGAACTTGAGCTGTCCCTCGCCCTAAGCTTGGAGGACCTCAGCTAGAGCCAGGACCTGGGATGGCAAACTCGAAAAAGCAGAACACGGGGTATAACCCATTGCTGCCGTGAGGAGGGGACCCCCAGCTCTGCCTCCCAGGGGACAGAGCTGCACTTTGTTCTTCCTCTGAGCCACTCCAGGGAGCGACGACGGTGGACCTGTCGGACCTCCCAGCCTTGAGCTGATTGCTTTTAATAAAGGCATTGAAAGGAGAAAGATCTCCTGCCCTGTTTATTTAAATTTCCAGCCATGGTGACTCCACTATTTGTTCCAATGCCTGGCCACCCTTTCAATGAAGAAAATTTTCCCTAATATCCAATCTAACAGCCTCTTTGGCACTTGGGGCCATTTCCTCTTGTCTTGTCCCTTGTTCCCTGGAAGCAGAGCCTGACCCTCAGCTGGCTGCAGCTTCCTGTCACAGGGAGGTGTAGGGAGCAAGAAGGTGCCCCCTGAGCCTCCTTTTCTCCAGGCTGAGCCCCCCCAGCTCCCTCAGCCTCTGCTGGTCACACCTGTGCTCCAGGAGATCACCCTGTCTGTGTGAGCCCTTCCAGCTGGCCAAGGTTGAAGTGGCTCAGCAGCTTTCCTTAAAAAACTGGAGCACTCCCCAGTCCCATCCCTGCTCCTGCAGAGTGGACAGTCCCTCCTCAACTGAAGGAGTGTGAGACAAAGGCTCTGCAGCTCATCTCACCGTGGCTTTTGGGACTGTGTGTAAGTCACAGCCAACATCCCTGTGGGCAGAGCCCTCATCAGAACTTGATGTATTTTTAATACACAATACCCACCAACTGATGAGGTTGACCCCAATTTCCTCATTGCACCCTTCACCTCCCCCCAAACTCTGCCTTCCTAAAGGCACTGAGGCATGGCCCAGTGTCCCACCCATCCCTGCATGGCCGGGCAGCCCCATGACCCCAGCTCAGCCATGCTGTGCATCCCAGCCTGGGAATGGGAATGGGCCATGGCATCCCAGCCTGGGAATGGGAATGGCCATGGCATCCCAGCCTGGGAATGGCCATGGCATCCCAGCCTGGGAATGGGAATGGCCATGGCATCCCAGCCTGGCCCTCCAGCCCTTCCTGCAGCTCTTTGGGGTTTGCTGCCCTGCACGGGGTGCACAGGGAGGAGCTCTGCAGCTCCTGCAGTGCCCAGGGAGCTGGGGAGCCTTTGGAGAGGAGCTGATGGAAGGGACAGGGCTGTGTGGGTGTGCTGGCGTGGGGCACAGGGCTGGGGGAGGGCACAGGGCTGTGTGGGTGTGCTGGTGTGGGGCACAGGGCTGGCATGGGGCACAGGGCTGTGTGGGTGTGTGTGTGGGTGGGTGGGTGTGTGTGTGTGTGGGTGGGTGTGTGTGTGGGTGGGTGGGTGTGTGGGTGGGTGTGTGGGTGGGTGTGTGGGTGTGTGGGTGTGGGTGTGGGTGTGGGTGTGTGTGGGTGTGGGAGTGTGTGTGGGGGTGGGTGTGTGTGGGTGTGTGGGTGGGTGGGGGGGAGGGTGGGTGGATGTGGGTGTGGGGTTGGGGGTGGGTGTGCGTGTAAAATCATGTGGTTCATGTGTATAATTAGGGTCACAGTACTCCTTGCTCCCTTTCAGACCCCATTGAAACCAACTTCTTTCATCCCACTGAGATGAAAAATCCCTTTGTTTCTGCTTCTTTCTTTTCTATTTTGTCTTACAGAAGCTGTCTGGGAAGCTACTTAGGAATAACTTTTCTGATTTTAAATATTATTCTTAAGCAATCTCCTGTTATTTTTTACTTTTATATTTCCATCTATTTAACTTATTCCTGTTATACCAAGTCTTTTTTATTTTCCAATGCATAAAGAAAGAAAGACTTATTTTGGAAGTTCTACAAAAATGGAAGTCATTGTAATCATGATTTGATGTCCTTGGAACACATTTTATTTACTATTTGTTTTTATTAGGACATTGTTTGAATGTAACTTTAAGCCCAATAAGGTTCCAGGACTAATCTCCTGGGAGAGGATATTTATGGTCCATATTTTCAGAGAGGGAGATTGGAAGTAGAAAAAGGCTTAAGTATTTAGGCCTTGCTTCAGCTCTGAAGGCAGGGGAAATCTGTAAATAGTCGCTTGACCAGTTAAAGAAAGGGTGGCATGTGCAGATGCCCAGCTCCAAGGGGCACTTGCATTCCATGTGTGCTCATTCCAAGCAGAAACATGGGCCTCAGATTGTGTGCATTGCTGCAGGGGAACTGACCTATTTTTCTGGAGAGGAAAAATCTACCATAAAAATCTAATTTGCAACGATTGTGGGAGTGGAAACAGGGCTGTGGTTTGTTTTGGTTTTTTTTTTTTTGTTTGTTTGGTGTTTTTTTTTTGTTTCTTTTTTTTTTTTGTGGTTTTTTTTTTTTTGTCTCTAGGATATTTGGTTATGCAAACAAATTGATGAGGGAGAAACTTCCAGCAGGAAAACTGTTGATGGTGCTCAGTGTCACTCAATTAATTGTAACAGTCTTGAAAGGGAAGTGAAATAGTGGTGAATCTTTCAGAGAATCAGAGAATCATAGAATGGCCTGGGTGGGAAAGGACCTTAAAAATCCTCTAGTTCCAACCCCCTGCCATGGGAAAGGACACCTTCCACTTTGTTCTAAGCCATAATTTTGTGTCCAGTGTGGAGCCTAATGGTTTTTCCTCCTTAATTAATGCAGCTTTTTGCATGACACTGTCATGATTGCCTTCCTCCTGCAGACACTGACCATTAGGAAGATACTGCTGCAGAGTCTGAAACCAAACCAGCCTATTCCTTGTTCTCAAGTCATCTTGGGTTAGAAGCTGCTGAAGAACTCCCTTCTGGATAAATAACTGTGATGTCCCCATCATCCCTAGAATAGGATTCCTTCACTGGGATTGCTGAAACACTGGTCTGCTCCAAGGTTTCTCACATAGAAGAATTGTACAGCTTCACAACAGGAGTGAGAAAAGTTTAAATGCCTTGGGGCTCACTCCCAGGCACAAGACTTTATTATTTGAGCTTTTGTTTGGAAATAAATTGAGTTCTTGTCGTAGATCGGGCATCTTATCCCATGCTTCTTACATATCAAACTTTCTCATAATTCTGGAAGCAGATTCAAGTGTTTGTTCTCTTTCTTTTATTGGCACCTGTTTTTGTTTATTTATTTTGTATTCTTGAGATGTGCTGCATCTCTGGAGTTTGTATTTCTACTTTTACCATAAAAATGCTGTACATACAAGTCTAGAATGCATCTGAAGATTAGTCTAATTTTTCATGTGACTTTGACTTGGACATTTTTCTGTTTATGTTTATATTGCTATTTCAATATGTGCATTACCTGTATTCTTTATGCCTGTTCCCCATCTCTAACTCAATAAAATAATGTCCCCATTCTTCAGAACCATGTCCTATGTGTGTGACAGTGATAACAGTTTCTGAATATTAATAACTGATCATTTTAAATGTGCTAATCTATATTTATATCTATTTCTATATCTGTCTGTCACAGCCTGAAATTCTTCTTATGTGGCATTTGAGATGGTGAAAAAATTACCAGCAAGTGGTAAGCTCAGCTCAGGAATAATTCTTCATAAGCCTTTTTGGACTTGAAAGGTAGATTTTCCTGCTCCATAAAGGTTTATGTTATTTATTTCGGTTTTCATCCATGGCTAAATTTAGAACTGGTATTACATGAATCAGTGGAGCATCACCCATTTCGCCAGGAATCTGTGCAGCTCTTGGAACTGGATGCTGTAGGACCTGGCCCAGCCTTGTGAGAGCCCTTTAGGCAGATTCTCAGCTGGCATGAACCAGCCTCATTTCCTTGACGTTTGTGGAGCTCTTCTGGTTTTGCTCACTGAACACCTCAGAGTTTACCTGCATTTAAATGCAGCTTGTTTCTGTGAATCACAAACTTTTTAAAGGAATTTGGCTGGGTTTTTTTGTAACCCTCTCTACTCAGGAAAAGAGTACCATGACCTGGGAGATCTGTGGGCTGCTGGAAGCCTTAGGCCTTTAAATAGAGAACTTCATCCTTATCACATGGATCTTCCCATTCCTTGCAACTCCCCTGATTTTCTTTTACTGGATAGATCCAGTGAGGTGCTCAGTTTTGTGCTGAGGCATAGTCCTGACTGATGTGAGCAGATGCACAAATGGATGCAGGACTGAGGCTTTAATTAGGAGATTTCTGAGTCTGGAAACAAGCTTTGATCTTAGAGTGAACTTATCAAAATTCTGAGTGCTCTGAGCATTCATGGACATTAAAGTCCCTCAGAGCAAGGGCATGAAACCATTCAGTGCCTCTCCTGCTTTGGGGAGATTCAGCTTTTTTTGGCTTTTTCTTTGGAAAAAACATTCAGTGCCAGTAGAAACTTGAGGCCATTGTACAATTCTGGCTTTTTATTGCTGTAATATTCCTTTGGGTCTCAAAGGTTTAGTGAAGTCAGTGGGAAATTTTCTGTCCCTTTCAGGGTGTTGGGAACATGTCCTTGCTGCAAGTAAGACTCCATCATATACAGCTGTTTACAAAGCAAAGAGAGAAGGACATTTCCAGTCCTTGTCTATTTAATGCTGTATGCCAAGTCTCTGTTCAGGATTTTAAATTGTGCAAATTGCAAAATGTCCCATTTAAATAGAACAAAGGCTGAACCAACTCAAGCTGTGTGCCATTTACCACAGAGAACAGGCAATAGGACCTCCAGGGAGAAGCCTGAGGATTGTGAGTGGTGACAGTGGTGATGGGGACAGGTGGCTTGTCTGACTTTCTTACACCTCCATCACTGAACTGAGTGGAGCTCTATTTTCTCATGTCCACAAGAATGACAGCTTCTGATTCCTCTTACATCCTGGAGGCATAGTATACACATCTAGATATCTCCAATCACAAACAATGTTTGTTCCTGTAAACAAACAGCTGGGACTGGCTTATAATTAAGGTTTCTATTAATAAGGCTTCTTCTTTCATTTAGGTGAGCTACTGCTGCTGTTTTGCCAAAAGCATGTTCATTAATTTCTTTTCAGCTTCTCCTTGTCATTATTAGAGCATAGGAAGTAAGTCAATGGTTTAATAAGCTTGAGTTTCAGACTAGGCTAATCAAATAATTTTTATTCTATTTATCAGCTTTTAATTTTCAATAAATGGTTAAATTTAGATGAAAATATCTTCAACCTGAAAAGGGGATTTTGCTTGGAAGTTTAGTGTCCTTAACCAGCACCTAGCTCTGTGCTTGAACTTTGTGCCTGTAGTTACAGGAAAAAAGATCCAAGATAAACACAACAGAAGTCTCCTAATGATAAGAAGAGTGATGGACTGAAATCCACCAAGGTGAAGGTGGTGCAAAGACCTGTCTAGGACAGGATTTTTAATCCCAGGATCCAGTCCCATCCCCTTGTGAGCATGTTTGCAGCAAAAGAACCTTACAGTGCATGTGCCTGCCATCAGCCTGATTCGGCTGCCAACACTCAGCTGAATGCCGAGTTCATTCATTATTATTGCTGGCTTTTCAGGAGGCAAGATGAGCAAAATCAACATCAATCTCCAACAGATGGGACTAGGGGAGGGCAGCTGCAGGCATTCGGTGCACTACATACGGCAGGCGAGCGCACGTGGAATCCTCTGCCCCCAGAGCTCCGGCGTTTCCGTTCCACGGGCAGTTGGAAAATACAATTATCTGAATTAACTGCCCGCAAATCCCTGCACTTTGTGCTGCCCACTCAGGAATTCAGGCAGAACCTGGGAACACTGAGCACAGAGGTGCCATTCCTCACGTGGCAGCACGTGTGGAAAAGCACATTCCTGCCTATGTGAGATGAGCAGGGGCATTCCTGCAAGCTCCCTACCTTTTCTTTTTTGTTCTTGGTAGCTCATTCTGTTTTGTTTTTACTTTTCAGGCTGGCAAATGAGATTACAGAAAATAAAATGCAGAGGAAACATGTAAACAAGATTACTAAGGCAAAACAGTGCCTCTCAGCACATTAACTGCACTGGGGGATGTGAGGCTGGGGCGGGGCTGGAAGCAGTTTTTGCTGGGGTACAGCAGATGCAGGCAGAAAATATTAATTATGTGCTCTGAGAGAGCTGTTCTCACCCTGCTCAGAGTGCTGACAAACTGAGGGTGGGAAAGAAGCATGAAGAGTTCAACGTGTTAGGGGTATTTTTATTATTCTTTCACCCCAAAACATCGTTTTGAAATCATGTTGGATTTTGACAACTTTCAAAGGATCTCAGCTGTCATTTTGCTGTCTCTCATGCATGGACCCACACACGCTTGGCTCTGTGGATAGGACATGAGAGCTGTTGTAAGATGAGAAATCTGATAATAACCAAAAATGTTTTGTTGGTGATAGAGAGGGGATACTTTTGGTTGGATTCTTTTCTCTTGGTTTAAAATGCTCGGTTGTTGATACAAGCCCTGTCTGCCCAGTCTGTCTCAAGAGCTGTGAACTCTTACCTTTGAAGAGCTCTGCATGAGGAAGGGGCCACAGGAGAAATAAAAGTAGCGTGTTTAAAAAAAGTAGCGTGTTTAAAAAAAAAAAAAACAAACAAAAAAAACCCAACATAATCACATCACAGCAAATCCTCCACCTTTCTGCTTGCTGGCAGAATCTCTGCTCCCTCCCACGCAGCCCCAGCTGGAGAGCCTTTACTTGCAGCAAAGCCATTCTGGTTGACAGTCCCTTTCCACTCACTGCTCCCTTTTCTTTCCCTCCTAGGGAGCAGCAGCTGCCACCACAGCCCCTCTTTTCTGCCTCCAAGGGGCTCCCCAGTTAGTAATTTGCAGAAGGCAAAGGAAGAAAATATTGAATTTATGCTAGATATGGTCAGGCAGATCTTCCTAGTGGCAGAGATTAGCAGGTCCAGTGCTGCAGTGAGCATCCTGCTTCAACTTCAGGTGTAGTCAAATCTTTCACCCAGGCCCTGAACCTGCCTCACACACAAAGCCAGGGCAGAGGAGCTCTGTGCTTGTGTGCTTCTGGGTTTAAAAGTGCCTTTCAGGCCAGAGTTGAACCTGGTGTTTGGAGCAAGGCTAAGTTAATATGTTGAGGGGAATGTGGCTGAGTGGGAGCTTTTTTGCATGACTGGCCAAAATCTGTCTCTTTGGCACTGCCAGGATCAGTGCTGCTGCTGAGGGGTCATCTAGGGAGATGATCCCTTCTCTGCCAACCAGGGGAAGGAAGGAATAAGTATCTTGAGCAACCTGGTCTGGTGGAAGGTGTCCCTGCTCAGGCCAGGGGGTTGGAATGAGGTGGTCTTTAAGGTCTCTTCTGATCCATACCATTCTGTGACTTTATTAAACCGTGCTGAATCCTGGCTGAGTCAAGGGCCAGTAGTTTCTGTCATTAAAGAGCAAAGCTCAAAGCAGCTTTTGGGAAGAAAATGGGATCGAGGGCACAATTTAATTTTCCTCTGCTCACTCTGGGGTCTGCCCCATTTCCACCCATCTATGAGATGAATGCCAGTGTGGAAGGTAGGAACAGATGTGTGCTCCAGTAGCTAATGAGGTGTGAGTGACTGCTTCCCTTCTTGCTCAGGAAGCACAGCAGAGTGCTCCTTTCTCTGCCACAGGCCATCCTCCAGGACATCAGAACAGAGATTCTAATGCTCAGGGAAGAAGTGTCAGAGAGTGAGGAATGAGCAGAGCAGCCTTCGGGGACTGAAGGGGCAGCAGCAGCCTTAGTGTAGTTTGTGTGTTGGCTAAGAACTGTTTTATAAATGGAGCACAGCTATCATCCCTCAGCTCCTTGGAGGTTACAAACCTCTCTGGAGGATAACCAATTATTTGGATTGGTTTAAACAGGACAACTCACTGCAACAGTGTGGAGCCAAGATACCTGTATGAGCACCTCAGCAGAGAGTCACAAACAAGACAGGGGGAAAAGAAATCCCATCTGTCAGTGAAGAATTTGCACAAAACCTCCTGATTTCTAGAATTCCATACCCTGGTATTCCATGAGTTTCACAGAATCATGGGATGGCTTTGGTTGGAAGCCTTAAAGCCCATCCAGTTCCAACCCCCTGCCATGGGGGACACTTTCCACTAGGTTGCTCAGAGCCCCATCTAACTGGCCTTGGACATTTCCTGGGATGGGGCAGCCACAGAAACATCTCTGGGCAAGTTTCTTTCAACTCTTTCTCTCATTGACCCTGCACAGCTCAGGCTGACAGGTAAATAGGGTGTAAGAGCAAACCCTTTCCTGTCTGGTTACAGAAACTGCTACCTTTGCTCAGGTACACTTTGCTCTTACGCTGTAAGAATGATGCACTAGAGAACAAAATTCTCCTTTCACATCCTTCCCAATGCCATTCTCCATCCTCTATCATGCATCCCTGGGCCCCACTGGCACTGCCTGGCTATGGAGGTGGAGAGGTGGAGAATTCCCAGGCTCAGCACCACACCCAGGGGAATTTCTGGGTTGCTTTAGCTTTCCTTGATTTTTCCATTCTTTTTGTGCTTCATTAGTGTTACAAAAAAACCAGGCTGCTCGCAGCACATATTTGTTAGGCACAGATAGAGGGAAGAGTACAGATCTTTAAATGTGAGATCCATGTTTTCCTCAGTAGTAGTTTTGCCCTGTTTTGCCAAACTGGCACTCCCTGCTCAGCCTCATTGGGAAATTGCCACAAATAAAGCCCACACTGAAAAGCTTCAAAATACAAATAACTATGAAGAGAATGACTGCAAGAGTCCATAACTGTCCCAACTTTTCTTCACTTAAATTGGGGTTTTGCTAGGCAAGGTTTGAGATTCTGGAAAAAAAAAACTCTAATATAAAATAATTTCTTTTTTCTCAATAAGGTAATATGGTGTATTTAAAGCACTTTGATACACCAGAATGCAGAGCAGAAAGGCAGCTTTTATCACTTACCTTTGATCATCTAACAGGTTTTCTGTGAGGAATATGAGCAAGAGTTGATGGGAAAAAGAAATGGACAGGCAACAGTTAATGGCAGTTTTTAAAACTGACCATCCAGACTAGTGCAGCTGAGTAAATGTGACAGCTAAAACTCTGACTTTCCTGGCTCTGTCCATATGAATTGCTGGTAAAACTTCCCTTCCCTGAGATGAGCACTTAAGAACTCCATGGTGAGCTTTGCCATTCTCTGTGTTTGCATTGATATGAATCAGAATAAAAATTTCTCCTCGCAATTTACTTTATTCACTATATAAGAAGGTTCTAAGAATAAAATCTAGCTAAGTATCTCCTGACCCACCCTCAAAGAAAAAAAAAAAATACCCTCAGGCCTAGAAGGCTCTTTATAAGTGGTTGTGTGGTGAAAGAATGTTCATCTTTTTTATGGTACCCATACTTTGTGGATAGGCATGAGGGGAAATCATGCTCTGGAGAGATATAGTCCAAGGAAAAGCAGAAATACTATACAAGAATGGATGGGACATGGAATAATAATAAATTCTTTTGCCATGGCACCAGGCCAAGAAGATGGGATTGCTGATAAGCAGGTGAATCATGTGAAAATGAGATAAGAATATTCTCTTGTTCTCCCCTTGGACACAGGGGGTGCATTCTGAGGAAGGTGCTTTGATTAAATGGAAGTTGTTTCCTGGCTACACAACCCCCCTTTCTCTGTGTACAAGTGAGCCCCAAAGATCCATCTTAGCCAATAAATGTACCAAATTCCTACAGGAATAAGCTGCTAACAGCCTTATAAGGAAGGTATGAAAAGCATGGGGAAAGAAGGTTGTACAGGGAAGAAAGTAATAGGGAATGACTCAGAAAAAAAACAAACCCCGAAGCTCCAAAAATTCAGTGAAATGAATCTCCCAAAAAGAGTACTCAAGTCCAGCAAGTGAGAACTGCCCTTGGTGACCAGCTTGAACCTCCCAATATATGAGAATGGGGTGAAGTGACAATCACCCCCCATTTCTGCTCCTTCACCGTTATCCTATCTGCTTTGTGCTGGAAATGTTCTGTTAGACACAGAACAACTGCACGCAAGAGAAGGGGAAAGAAGGAAAATCTGCATCGACTAGGATTCTGTGACCAGTTGATTCCATGGCCACTGATCCCAGTGAATTTTAACAGACTGATGCCAGCACAGTATTATCTTTCTTTCATGGGATGAAGTGATTTCATCAGCCTTCTCCTTTCAGTGAGGGGCCTGACTAAAGTGATGGCGATATCTCCAAATGGGATTCTGATGGTAATATCTCCAGTGAAAAAGCTGCAGGATGTACAGGAAATTTCCATCCCTCTTTTGTCTCAGGCAGCCATGGCACAAAAGCAGTTTTTGTGACATTTCTGAAAGAAATGTCAATAAATCAGCTTCACTCAAGGGCCACATTAGCAGTGTAACCACTTTTCAAAAGAGTCTAGAAATAATATAAATACCTCAGCTCTGTTCCAACATAAATTTATGATTGCAAGGCACACCAAAGTGTGTGGGACTTAAAACACAAACTGTTCTCAGAAATACTTCTGGCTTTCTCCTGATGTAGCTTGATGTATTAGAGTAGTTTATAGATTGTCACTTGTTTCAACACTTAAAAAAATATTTTTTTAAGTGTTGAAGGAAGAATTTCTATTTTTCCTAGTTATCTTTTTTCTATTTTTCCCTCTTATATTTTGTCGTACTTAATGAAAATAACTGAAAATTTCTAAAACTCAAACTGAAATGTTTTATAAACCAGCAATTTTTGTCCTAGCTGAAATGGCACAGAGTGCCATGAATAGAATATATAGGAAATTATGGTTACCTCTGAATAATATTATTTGTAGTAAGTGTCATAGAAAACAGACAAGAAGGTGAAGCAAAGCTTTATTGCTCTGGATGAGATGTTTCCAGTCACCTAAACCATTATATCCAGCAGAACATTCTTTTAATTTTATCCACTAGCTCCATTTTTACTCAAAATCCATTAGACACTTCCCATTTTCCAGGGAGTTAAAGGCTGAGTAAACCACATTGGTGATCAAGACAGAAACTGACAATAAACTCCAAATTTATCTGACTGTGGAGGATGATCTGGTCTGATGTAAGTGGTCAGTTTTCTGTGGCTCCCATCCAGGATCCCCATCAGCCTGTTTGTGAGCTTGTCTCTGTCCTTGTACTCCCAAAACATCTCTAGCAATCCATTGGAAGCTGTGGAAAAACAGGTCCTGCACTAAACACAACCCTGTGCTGATAGAGTGATGTAAAAATATGAAGAATAATCTGTGAGGAGGGTAGGTTTATATTTCTGATCCCCGTTCTTGAAATGACATAATTCCTTCCAGATATACCTGTTCTAGATGGATAATGAGATGATTGGCTATTGCAATTAAGGGCTAACTATTGTGTGAATATGAAGAAAAGCTTTAGTGATGTACAGTTATGTTATTGTAGTTTAGATGTCCTCTCTTCTCCCCACAGTTCTCTTTCCTGCCCCCCCTCCGTATTGTTGCCATCAGACAGCTGGGGTTGTCTAGGACAGGTAAAATGAAGGCTGCACATGTGTCCCTTGCATGGGGCAGTTGGGAATGGAAAAGCTTGGTGCTTAGCAGGTGCAGCATGGCAACACCTGACCTCCAGTCAAGTTACAAGAAAGCAGTCTCCACTGATAAATGGCAAAGAAGAGCTGACTGACAGACTTTGGGAGGGGC
>JAYDZK010000056.1:53980831-53994522 GCA_034509185.1 Euphonia xanthogaster | reverse complement strand
TTATTTTCAAATGTGAAAATAAAGGAAAGCTTCTTATAATTAGCACCAAAATTACCTGGCATGTGCCAGGTCAGAGGGCATTCCCACAGTATATGGCTTATATTTGCAACACAAACATTTATATTTATCATTTTATAAAATATGCTATATCATATAATATTTCCTTGTATTCTCTGGAAATTCATTGTCCCAAGGTGCTTCAAAACTTAGCTTAGTGCCATTCAAGCCACGCTGTGATGATTTCACTTATGTGTTTGATAATTCATACAGTTTTTGGCTTAGGGTACATTGTAGCATCAGGTATAGGGGCTGTACTCTTTTCCTTGAAGATTTGTGAAATTTCCCAGCTTCTGGATGGCATCCTCTCATACTGAAGATAATGTTGTCTGTGTATGTCCTCAGAATGCTTTTGTTGTGCTTTCCCCTTAAGGACTGCAAGCATCCTTCTTTCTAAAGCATAAGCAAGTTTGGTTAGACATGAGAAAATAGAGGCGCTCAAATAAGGCAAAACTGAAATAGGCAGGATTGCACTGCCAGTTTTCCATGGGAGAGCCTGAAAGTGCAGAGTTAGCTGCAGCTGCAATGGTATGAGAACAACAGCAGGATCAGTAGTAATAAAAATCCCTCACTGTTGCTTTCCTTATCCACCTCATCTGAGCTGGAAGTGACTGTGGAGACTTGTCTTGCAGTCCCTTGGTTCTCTGCCATGGTCGCACTCCTGCCCTCTCTCTCCTGTGGCATGTCTTGCCCTTAGACCCAACTTCTGGAATAGAAAATTTCAGTTTGGGCCTCTAAAAATCCCATTTAAGCATTTTCAGTAGCAACAATGTAAATCTGGGGTGCTGAACTTGGATAAAACTTTCCTAAGGTAAATGGCATCAGAATAAATCTCAGACTGGTATCGGGCTCAACCTTTATGAGGAGGTTGTCTTTCTTTTATTAGACACAATATTATGAATTTATTTTAATTTTTGCTGCTATCAAAGTGTAAATGTCTCACTGACTCACACTTCATGTCGAGCCCTGAGTGGTCTCTTTGTAGCTGCTTTCTGTACAACACTTCCCATCTTCTTCTCTGGCTTGTGAAATGTTTTTAAGCTTGTTGGTTTTTATCTAAATTTTGGTGAATTCTTGAGTTCTATGAAGCTCTTTGGGTTTTGCAATATTTGTAATCACTCCTAATTGTACAATGGAATGATCATTGAGGGTCATCCATGCTTAGTTTACTTCTTGCAGTGTGATTCATGAAGATGCTGGGCTGAGTTCTACCACTTATTTATCAACATCTGCAGTGGGCTGTTCCTCAGAACAGACACTGTTTTTTCAAACCAGCTGTCCAGGGGCTGTTAATCTGACAAAATTTTTCTTTCTGAAAAGCCAGTGCAAAGTGTGCAAGTAAACTTTCCTCCTTTAGCAGCAGTTCCAGACTAGTCATCTTTTAAGACACTAGAGGATGTTGTCAGTATGGTCCCATAGATGTTATTTCTATGACTCTCACTAACACAATCCTGGAGTACTACAGAGGCAAAAATTAATGTGCTCCTCTGAGGCACTAAGTATTTTCCAATGTTTTCTCCTATTATACTGAGTTCTTTTAAGAGATGCAAAGACCATAGTTTTCTTTGAACAGATATTATGTATTGCAATAATACCTGCTTAATTTCAGCTCAGGAGAATGATCCAGGACCATCTTTAACTTCTCAGAACAGAAAAGGTCAAACTACCAAATGCCTAAATCATCCCCTTCATTTGTTCCTATTGTCTTCAAGATCCTCAGGGTTTTCATTCATGTCTTTCACAATTCGTATTTTAACTTTCTGGGTCTGTTTAGTAGCTGTAAAACACATTTTAGAATTAAATCCTTGGCATGTGCTTTTTCTTCTTTTTTTTTTTTTCCTCTCTTTTTCAGGAAGTATTTTGGAGAAAAGATAGGACTTTATTTTGCATGGCTTGGTTTATACACAGAATTCCTCATTCCATCTTCAGTAGTTGGGATTATTGTATTTCTATATGGATGTATAACCATTGAAAGTGACATTCCTAGGTAAGCTTATCTGTGACCCAAGGTTTGTTATTTGAAAATTATAAGACTGTGATTTTTCTTATTAATCTGTAGTGAGAATAACTGGTTTTAGTTGTCTGAAGAGCAGTGTTGTATAATTACCAACCCTGTGAGCATGACAAACAGAGGCATTGAAGAAGCATTTGAAGGGCACATATTTATTTGAATGGTCAGTGTCTCACTTCCTGAAACACAAATGTGTAGTGAGTCCACCGTATTCAGTTCATTTTCTAAGATATTAATTTGCTTTTTATGAGTGCACATAGCTTACTGCTCAATCAGAAAGTTGTCATGTAAAACTCACCAACATTAATGCCAACACTGATTGATTTGAAACACTTGATTCCCATTAAAATCAGACTATTTGTACAAGTAAGATGAACAATAGTTGCAAGACTTAGCAAATGCCAGCAGATCAAGGGATGTGATTCTGCCCCTCTGCCCCACTCTGCTGAGCCCCCCCTGCAGGGCTGCATCCAGCCCTGGGCCCAGCACAGGAAGGACAGGGAGCTGCTGGAGCCAGGCCAGAGCAGGGACACCAAGGGGATCACAGGGATGGAGCAGCTCTGCTAGGAGGAAAGGCTGAGGGAAGTGGGACTGTTCAGCCTGGAGAAGAGAAGGCTTTGGGGTGATCTCATTGTGCCCTTCCAGTGCCTGAAGGGAACCCACAGGAAAGATGGAGAGAGACTCTTGACAGGGGCCTGGAGAAACAGGACAAGGGGGAATGGCTTCACACTGTTAGAGAGCAGGTTTAGATTGAATATCAGGAAGAAATTGTTCCCTGATTTTTTCCAATGTTCTGTGAGGGTGGCAAGGCCTTGGAACAGGTTTCCCAGAGAAGCTGTGGCTGCACCATCCCTGGAATTGTCCAAGGCCAGGATGTGAAAGGTGTCCTTGCCCACAGCAGGAGGTTGGGACAAGATGATCTTTAAGGTCCTTCCAAGCCAGGCCAATAGTCTCTCTTCATCTTTCTGGGTTTCAAATCTCTGTCAGTGTCTGTGAGCATGTGATGTGTTCTAGACAGTTCCATATGTTGAAGAGAAGAAATTTAAATGGACAGATTCTGTCTCAGTTATGGCTCATCTCTTTATGACTTATCTCCAAAAGGAAGCAGGTCCTGTGTGTGGAGGGCAGACAAAAGGTCTCCAAGCAAATATTAGCTATTAAAGTCTATTGAGTGGAAATCTGCCTTTAGTTTATGGAGTGGTCATGCACTTAGACAGTTAAGGCAGAGCCTATTGCCAGTGGGTGATCTAAACATTTTCTGGCAGATCCTGAGAGAAATCACTGTGACTGAGGTTTGTGAAAGAAGAAAAGACTCATTAGTTCATTCACC
This sequence comes from Euphonia xanthogaster, assembly GCA_034509185.1. Taxonomy (NCBI): domain Eukaryota; kingdom Metazoa; phylum Chordata; class Aves; order Passeriformes; family Fringillidae; genus Euphonia; species Euphonia xanthogaster. The sequence continues at coordinate 53,991,124 of JAYDZK010000056.1, read as the reverse complement.
ATTCTCCAACCAGTCGGGCAGGAGCCTGTGGTGGTGCAGAGTGCAAATATGGGTTGAGCTACATTGAACATTCACAAGCAACACTGGTGACAAGTACCTGGGACAAGGCAACTTGTCCATAAGAGAAATAAAACTTATTGTGACTTCCTGCTGCTCTGGCTCTGCAGCCTGTTGTTCGCAATGAAGAGAACACATTGCACTGGCAGGGAGCTCATCTCAGAGGCAGAGAAAATGATGCCTCTGGACATGATGGAGTTAACTCAGGCCTTTGGGACCAAGTCCAACAGGACTGCAGCGGATGATCTTTCCTAACCATTATTTGATAGGTCCGCACTCTCAAAGTCATACCCCTCCAAGGAATAAATCATCATTCTCCTTTCGGAGCCAGTAGAGACTCTTCCATGCAGAATGGTTTTCTAAATTTTGTCAAACTTTTGCTAAGAAAGAAATTTCTAAGAAAGACAGTTTTAAAGGGGAGTTTCTTGGAGCTCTTTTATAAAACAGTCTTCTTAAAACTGATGCACCTCTATTTTGGGGGAGAAACCTGTTCTGAGAGTACTGCAGCAATGTTTTTAGTTTTCACCACTATTTTGTTAATATGTACACTGGCTTCAAATGATCTCACATTCCTTGATAGTTCTCAGGCAACTTAAAAAATACTAAGTTAAAAGAAAGTGTTCTGCACCAAGCCAATGCCTGCTCTGATGTGGTGACAAATGCTATTTTGGGAATACTACATCTCTGTCAGAGATGTCTCATTGCAATGCATGGGTGTAATAACCTGTGGAATCCTCTCCCTCTCCTACTGGAATCAGATCAGTCCTGCATTTTATCTACTTTTTCAACTGGCAATCACCTGATCTCACATATTGTGCTTGGTCTGAACAGTAATAGAACAGTCTGATCCACCGTCTGAAAATCTAATGACGGCAGAAAGTATTTTTTTTTCGCTATCAGATGCTAAAAAAATTATTTTCAAGTCTTAATTTTCATTCGAAATAGGAAAAACATATGTCAAGGCACAAAGATTTTATGCTGTCATTTTAAATGAGTTCTCTAAAGTTCCAAATGTGACTGTCTAAATAGTAAAAAAAAAAAAAAAATCCAAAGTATAATCCCTTTCCAGTGGTTACATTTGAATTTGTAATATGCTTTTATAGTAATGGCGTCTTTATGTTTACCAAAAATAAGACACTGCCTACTTACTACAGGAGCTGTGTAGTCCCAGTGGAGACACCACGTGTTGGATAAGAAGTTTTTCCTGTGCAGCCACAATGTTCTGTTATCCTTCACTTTCCAAGCTGTGAAATTACTCTGCAAGTGCACAAATTTTCCAGAATGATTTACAATTGTCATTTGTTTGTGTCCTTTTCCAACCCCCTGCGAAAATTTGTTTCCTTCTACCTACCACTAGAACTGGAATTTCCCTTGAAAAATTTCAAATATCCATAGCATCATGCCAGGTTGCATCAAGTCATTCAGGCTTTCAAGACATAACATCAGCCCACACAATGTGACATGGTTGCTGCATCGTGTCACAACTCTTTAGGGATATTATAGTTTTTTAATAAATGATTGTGGAAGTTACCATGGCTACAAAACCTCTTTATTCTGTTCAGATTTGAAACATTTCTTTAAATATTGGCTAAACCACTCTTTCCTTCCCAGCAACAACATGAGTGTTTCAAATGTGCTTATTGTCAAGTTTCAAGGATGAGGAAACTCCTAGCATATTTCCATGTGGTTTTTGGTGTTTTGTTGTTTTGGATTTTTTTAATCAACTGTGATTTCTTTCCTTGGGATAAATGCAAAATGTGAAAAAAAGGGATTTTGTTGCTATTTAAATAGCACCTAAGAGGACTTAGCTGCTGTAGATAAGGACAACTCCAGTAGACTTGTGAAAGTCAAAGTGGGCAGTGTCTGGAGTAGGAGGCACTGCCCTGTGAATGCCACTTGCCATTCCTGCTCAGTAATCCTCATATTTTCCTTGGAGTTGCCAGTAGCATTAAGCTGGAAGAGCTTGACAGGACACCCTGTGGAACAGCATGCCAAAGAAGCTCCATTTCCCACCCTAACGCTGGCTAGGATTTTGAAGTTTTATCAATGGGTTTTAGTTTTGGAATTCTAGGGTCCATTCTTAGCAAGTCCCAATGTCTGGTGGTCTTTCCAAGAAAGCTTGTGTAATTCTCTTCTGAATTTTCAGCCAGATTTAGGGTGTTTCAGAGTCTGTGGAGGAATACAGCCTGGGAAAATCACCTCTGCTGACAGAAAGTAACTTTCTCTTGAGTTTTGCTCAAATAAAAGCAAAGACACATGTGGGTTCATCTTCCCCTTGTGTAACTCTGGAACACCCCATGGCTGGTCTTACTGGGCTGAAAGGGAAAGAAACATATTTCTCTTTTGCCTTTTTGCTTTTTATTTATTTTTAATCATTTAGATGACATTATTTAAATTTCTGGATTCTGTTGAAAGGTTGATCTTAGTTTTAGCTAAAATACATTACTTTATGCAAAGTTTCTTTGCTTGCTGACCTAGTTGTGATTTTTAATATTTCCCAAAGAAAAGAAAAGGAAATTTGTTGGAATTTGACCAGCTCTTTATCATAATTATCTAATATCTGTATTATGAAATGTGAAATCTTGGAATTCAAATCCAAGGAAAATAATTCTATGTGTTCTCTCTGGGGATTTTCATATCATATATTTATACATATTATATTATTGGTATATATTTATTATATGCAATAATTATGACAATATACTGTTTATAAATATTTTACCTACATATGCTTTTGTATGTACATATTTTGAAGTGATTTCCTTTACTGCTAGGAAAATCATTAGGACTAATTGCTAGAAAAGTAGCAGTTGGCAGGATGGAAGATCTTGATGGACAGGTTTTAATAGAAAAGCATCTATATTAGGAACCTTTTCTCTGTTCTTCCTCATTTTTATCGTAAAAATTAAACAAATGTCAATGATTAAAACTGTTTAAAAATAAATCTTTCCTTCCCAAATGTGCATGCAAAAGTTAATGGTCTTATGGGAGTTAAGGCTCCCATGTGGCCAACAGCCACTCCGTAAGATTTGCATTGTTTTGTACACCCAGAGTCAGTGTGCAATGTCATTTTCCTTTGCCTTTTATTGGGTTGTTCCTTCCTGTGGTTATTTCCTGCCAATTCTCATGACTAATCTGTTTCTGAGGTGGATCTTTTTGCAGCCAAACCTAATTCCCTGAATTAATGAGACTTTGTGAATCAGTGGGGGTGATGGCACCCGAAAAGAAAGTCAATGAAAGTGATGCAAGTAGCCAATTTAAAATGTCACAAAAGCTTGACCAATGGTCTGATTTTTATCCCTTGGCAGTCACCTCACAGTGGGTTTGAAGGGACCATTTTCAGTTGGTTTATGATCTGTGCCAATGCCTCTCTTTATCACCTGGGCTCTTTTAGCTTCTGTAATTTTTGCTATCTATTTCAGAAGGAAACTGAGATGGGCCAAATTTAATGAAGGCTTTACTGGAATCTGAGTCCTTTCATTTCTAATACCCACTCTATCTGGGTATGTAGTAATTTAAGATTGAGTAACTTAAAAAAAAGAGAAATGTTATTATCCTTCATTAAGTATTTCTTTGGCTTGTGAGCAAAACATAATTCTTAAAAGAAAGAGCAGAGGGAATGAATTTTATCTTTAGACTGTGATTCTCCTGTGAAGCAGCAGGACAACCTCTCCCATGCAGGAGTTCAGTTATTCCTCCAGGATTCCTGTTTTCCATAAAACAGGATCCTGACTCCTACCCTCACACTCACCTGTTTGACATAATTGTGTGCAGCGTTGTGGAAATGTGTTGATGATATGTGCAGCTCTGTGAGTGTCAATGTAAACAAATGAACGTCAAGATCAGGGACAGGGTGACAAAACCCCAGCAAAATTACCTTTGCTTGGTATTTCCAGAATTCCAGAAATCTTTTTTATTTTTCTCCCCTGTATCACTGAGCAGCAAGGGTAAGGCAGATGGGAGTAGCACTCTCATTGAGCGCACAGCCCCACAGATCCAAAAAACATCAGAGAGGACCTGGAATGATTACCAAGGTTCTTGGGTCAGGCAAGAATCCAGTGACTGGCACTGGATTTTGGGCACTGGTTGACAACCAGCTGAACATAAGCCAGCCATGCCCAGATAGCCAAGAGGCCAATGGCACCGGGGCTGTGCCAGCCATGGTGTGGCAGCAGGGCCAGGGCAGTGACTGTCCCCTGGGCTGGCACTGCTGGGGCCACACCTCACATTCTGGGGCACTTCTGGGAACCTCAGGACAAGAAAGGCCTGGAGGGGCTGGAGCGTGTCCAGAGAAGGGAACAGAGCTGGGGAAGGGGCTGGAGCACCAGGAGGGGCTGAGTGAGCTGGGGGGGCTCAGCCTGGAGAAAAGGAGGCCCAGGGGAGACCTTCTGGGTCTGCACAGCTCCCTGACAGGGGAGGGGACAGCTGGAGGGGTCCGGATCTGCTCTCAGGGAACAAGGGACAGGATGAGAGGAAATGGCCTCAAGCTGTACCAGGAGAGTTTCAGGTTGGACATCAGAAAGAATTTTTTCCCTGAAAGGGCTGTTAGACACTGGAATGGGCTGTCCAGGGAGGACGTGGAGTTCCTATCCCTGGAAGTGTTCAAGAAATGACTGGACATGGCACTCAGTGCTCTGGGCTGGGGGACACAGTGGTGTTTGGTGACAGGTTGGACTCATTGATCCTTGAAGTCATTTCTAATCTTAGTGATCCTGTGACCCCTCACAGGTTTGCAGCAGCAAGGCAGGGCTGAGATCAAAGCAGCAGGTGCAGACAGTGCCTGGGACACGGGGGACACGAGGCAGAGCAGCAGCACAGCCACTGTGCAGCCACACCGAGATGAACCCCAGCTGCAGGGCGATGCTCCTGGGCTCTAGCACTTGTGTGCTTCCAGCACAACTGCCATCCACCCAGGAAGCTCTGGTGCAGCACACAGGACAGCAAGTGAGGCTGGCTGATACAGGACCTACCTCTGGGCCCCTGACAGTGCTGTTCGGTTACTGTGGCCCTGAGTACCATGTAGGCTTTCACTGCCCTGAGCTGCAGTCTCCCCACATGCACCTTCTGCTCACTGCCCCAGGACCTCTCTGAGCCCAAGCCTGAGCACCCACCTGTGGCTTTGGCTAAGTTAGAGGTGTTCCAGCACCCAGCCCCATCATGCTGTGAATTTTCAGGGCTGATTTTGGTCTTGATTTGTTTGCACCATCACATGAGCATGTTGCCATCACCCATCCTGCTTGCTCTCCTCAGGCCCTGGGGGACAGTGCTCTGGCCAGGTGGGTGCTGCATCTGCCCATCTTGTGGTCACCTTCAGTTTCTTCTTGTACTTCACAGAGCAGCTCTGTTTCTGTTGCTCCCTGGGGAAGGTCTGGTGCCTTTTGACCCCTCTTCAGTCACTACTGGGAGAGACAGGTACATACAGGGGCAGTTCTGTTCTCAGGGGGTTTGAATTATGTTTCTGGGGTGCCTTTATTCTCCCTGTCTCTGCAGAGGACACTGGGAAGGTTGGGCCCCCAAACTACGTTGTGTGAACAGCAGCACCAGAAAGGGAGCAGAGTACACTGGCATGTAACACATGATAAATGTGCCGCTTTTGAGAGGGTGAAAAGGAAATCTAAAAGGAAGAGATAAGGAGGACAAAATTGTAAAATAATCTATAAAGAGAAGGTGTTGAATTGAGCTGAAAAACACTGCTAAGAGAATCTACAAGACCTGGAAATTGTCAACCAGCACAGGATTGAACAAGTCCAACCACAGACATAATAAATGAGAACGTTTTCTGTTTCTAACGTTGTGTGTGAGCACAGTGTCCCTCAGTCCTCTTTCTGCAAATTTCATCTCAAGCCAAAGAGCACATTTTACTCTCAGGCCAGAGGAGTTACCACTTGTGTCCTCTGTGCTCTCAGAAAGCCTTCCTTGTTTAATTCTGGGTTTTGAGTAAAAATAATCCTACTAGGAACTCCCATCCAGTGATACTTGGGTGGGTGCTTCTGCATCTCCTATGGCCACATCAACCCTGTGTTCTGAATCCTTAGGCATGAGAAAGATATTCCTACCCTCCGTGCTTGTTTGGCGTTTTGCTGGGAGACAAAGTCATCCTCTGCACCGAGTCAGTGTAAGATTCAGTTTGTCCACAGTAAGGTTACACAAGTTGTTTAATATAAAAAATATGTAGCCCTGGCAGTGTTTTTAAAAGCCTTGGCAATAGCACATGGGAGGGATTTCATTACTCTGCAAAGTGGTTCTTCTTACAAGCAAAATGCAAACAGAACCAAAGTTTTCCATTTCTCAATAGGCACCTAATGGTTAAAGAGCCTGTTTTTTTAACACTGCACTGAATCATGACTGTATGTTTCTAAATGACAGCTGTTTTGAAGGCCCTGCACTCACTAAAAGGTGCTCCAAGTATAATACCAGTGTTATGGATTGGATACTGGCAGCCCTTTTCCTCTAACCCCTTAGTTAGCCAAAGACACAGAGAGGGGATAATTTCTGAGGTTCACAGTTTTAATTTTGACTAGAGACTAATCATGGGTCATTGTGAAAAATGAGGTCTGACACTATGATCTGAAATGTGCTGTGAATCTCCTCTAAGTGTGACCAGACAGCTTTGGATTTTCCTGGAGAGAGGCTGAGTCGCATCTGCAAATCTTCTTTGGTGGATGGTGCCTTCAGTTCCCAGTAAGGTGAGTGGGAGCATCTGTTTCTCCCTCAGAACAGCTGGGGAGCTGCTCCTCTGCTCAGCAGTGAATTGGCCACTTGCAATGGGCCTTTCACCTCCCTGAAATCTGGGGGAAAGAACACAGAGAACAATTGGCAAAAAGACAACTGGCCGATGAGGGCCTCTGAGCCTTGGTCTCCTTTGAAGCAGTACTCTGTGGGAAACTTGGAGAGAGCTCTTGAGAAATGTTAAGGCAAGGGGATGCTCCTGTCTCTGAGCAAGCTGTCCCCTAGCCAGACCATTATCTGATTGCAGCCACTGCTCAGGAGCTGATGAGTGGTTCATAATGAACACGAGTGGACGCAGGGCAAATGCTTCCTTGGCAAACACGATTCTCAGCCAAGTAAGGGAAAAGGTCAGGCTGAAGCTGCATGCCACAAAACCAGGATGCTGCAAAGGTGGCTTTAAGGGAAGCTTTTTAAACCAAGACTTACAAACATTATACTTTCCACCAGGATTTGATTTCCTGGTCCTAGCTCAAAGTCTGGCCTTCATAACACTGGCTGCCTCTTTTTCTTCTGCTGTGTGCATGTATTTTCAAGCTTCCATACAAGATCCCAGCCTACAAACAAGTGATTTAAACTCAAATTTGCCGATACCTGCTCTTGGATTTGTGGGGGCTGACTCCACCAAAAGCAGCAGCACAACATCTGTGCCTCCAATGTAGCAATACAAAGAACTTTGTGCAAACAAAAATAGAAGATGATAATGGCAGAACTGTGCTGCTGAGCTCTTCAAAACCAAACACCTTCAGATGATTTAATGGCAGTGACAAAAGCTGTGTCAGATGATTCCCTTGTTTATCTGACAGCATCTAGATATGTCAGATAAACAAGCTCCAGCACACGAGGCTCGGGTGCTCTAATATGATAATAAATATTGCTTGCCCCAGAGCTCTCTGTGTGTCCAGGGAGAGATGAGCTGCCAGAGGGCCGCATGGGAGCTGTGAACTGATTGAGATTAGTACAAGGAGCAGCAGCCATGGAACACCAGCTGTCTGTCCTTCATCTAGAAAGGAGAGAGCAGGGAGTAAGCTTTAAAGAGATATACCAAGAAAGACGTGGAATGCTATTTACACATTATGACTGGGAGCATTCTCCATACATAGAGGGTAGAATAAAAATATTGGGAGGAAATCTAACAGACAAGTCAGCAAAGGCAGGAATTGATATGTGCTCTGAAATCTATAACTGAAGGTTTGCTATCTGAATTTCTTCCTTTTTGACTGCGGAACATTTTTCTGGGTCTCATTTTCTTCCAGTGTAACATGTACACCCAGCAAATACTCCAGCTAAATCATTTCCAACCTCTGGATTGTTTGTGGACTGTTAAGTTTCTTTGCTTTGCTCTTCTTCTTAAATTGCATGCCATTTTCTTGTCTTAATTACCTGAGAAAAGGAGGTTAAATACAGCAGCAGAAAGTCACTGCTGAACATTCCAGAGTGCTTTTTTTTTAATCCTGAATATTTGAAGTGCATGGGATTTCCACTAATAAAGACCAAAGTGTCTCTATAACCAGTTTTTTTTTTTTTTTTAATGTACACTTTTTATCTCTGTGGGCTCATTAAAATCCTCCCCAACCTACTTTTTCAGTTACTCAAAAAATATGTATGTTTTATTATCCAACTAGCAGGGCCTGTAGCAACTATCTGTGTCCTAAAATATGCAGCTACAAACAGCACAAAAGTTAATCTAGGATGATATCCAGGATGAGGGAATAGAGTCTTGGGCTGTACAAGTCAGGGGTCAGCTGTGACATAGCATGGACAAGTCCCCCAGTCCCCTGTTCCTGTAGCAATGAGACTGGTGTGATGCCAGAGTTCAGGTCTGGAGGTCCTTTGTTGCTTTGGTAACCAAAACTTCTCTTCATGCCAAATGATGTTGCCTTTGGGCAGCAGGACAGTCTGTGTTCTGCCACTGGCAAGTTTTTTTGCTGTGAAAATAAACTCTGATTCTAGTTCATCAAATGAATTAGCTTTTGCCTCAATTTTCAGGGTTTTATCAGGCCTCTGGCATGACTAGCTTTAACCTTCTGATGGTGCTTGTTGTGTCCTTCAGCATTAGTCTTCTATGATGGTTTAGATGAGATCAATTTGCTTGTTTCATTTGTCTTGAATAAATTGGCAGCTTGCATCCCCCCCGCTTTTAATGGCAAAAAAACTGTTCTCTGTGTTCTTTCCCCCAGATTTCAGGGAGGTGAAAGGCCCATTGCAAGTTACCCACAGCAGGAGCCCATGTGGTGCCAAGAACCTCTGAGTGACACTGGAAGTGCTCTGTGTGCACCTGTGGCCAGTATTTTATAGGGTTTTATAGAGTTATGAGGAAAAGGAACAAATCCAGCTTCTGTTCTTGGGGAGGAATATGATGTGGAGTTGTGGGAGTGCAGATGGTACAGGGAAGTTTTTTGCTTTTCCAGCTGTGGAGAAAGTGTGATTCTGTGTTTTATGGTGAAGAATTTAGTGGGAAAAGGTTCTCTTCTCCCTCACCTCCCCCTGTTTGCCCTATAAGCACAGGGAGGACAAGAAGGTAGGGAGTAGGACAGGGGATATTTATGCTTGTGGAAGTAAAAGCTGAGGTTAACTCTGTGCTTTTCTTCATGAAAGTACAGGAACAGCTAAACATTGGTGCATGAAAAATTATTACAGTTTCTTTCTTTTTATTATTACCATCATCAGATCTTCTCTCAAAGCCATACTAAGCACAAGTATTTAAGCATTAGGCTTTTTAAAAAGATTGAGTCAAAATATCTGGAAGCAAATTGTTTTCATTCTACCCACAGTTGTAAATTTAACAAGACAAGGTCTCCTTTTGCCCCCTTTACTGATCTTGACAAGTGTTTGGCTGAATGCAGAATCACGTTGCTGGCAAACATCATTGTGCTACTTTCGCCTCTTCCCTGTGTTTGCTGACCCCATCCATCCTGGAACAGCTGCTTCTGCAATGGACTGGGAGGACTTTTATTAGTAGGGGGGAATTTTTATGCACTTTATTGGCCTGTATACACCTTTCACATGAACACAGGGGCTTTTTAGGCCTGTAAGACGAGCTGAGGTTTAGAATCACAGAATAGCCTGGGTTGAAAAGGGACCTTAAAGATCATCTCATTCCAGTGCCTCTCCTGCCATGGGCAGGGACACCTTCCACTAGCCCAGCTTGCTCAGAGCCCCATCCAACCTGGCCTGGAACACTGCCAGGGATGGGGCAGCCAAAGCTTCTCTGGGCAAACTGTGCCAGGGCCTCGCCACCTTCACAGGGAAGAATTTCTTCCCAACATCCAATCTAAACCTGCTCTCTGACAGTGTGAAGCCATTCCCCCTTGTCCTGTCACTCCAGGCCCCTGTCAAGAGTCTTTCTCCATCTTTTGTGCAGGTTCCCTTCAGGCACTGGAAGGCCCCAGTGAGGTCACCCCAAAGCCTTCTCTTCTCCAGGCTGAGCAATCCCAATTCCCTCAGCCTTTCCTCCCAGCAGAGCTGCTCCATCCCTCTGATCCCCTTGGTGTCCCTGCTCTGGACTGA
>JAYDZK010000056.1:53959269-53973673 GCA_034509185.1 Euphonia xanthogaster | reverse complement strand
CTCCAGGAGCTCCATGTCCCTGCTGTCCTGAGGAGCTCAGGACTGGACACAGCACTGCAGGTGAGGCCTTACCAGGGATTTGTAAACTGGGAACTTCCAGGAGCCCTCAAATATAGGACTATTACAGCTTTTATTTACACCCAACAGACCTGGAGTTAAGCCCTAGCAGCTGCTTAGGAGAGCACAGCAGAGCCCCTTTCTTTGGAAATGGCTGGAATGGAATCATTTCACTTCTTGGATCATTCCAGTTTCTGGTCATCATACCACCTCTACTGCAACATGGAGCTCCACCTCTGGCTTTGATTTTCAGGCACCCTAATTCTGGGACGTTTATAAATGCAGAATAGTGTAAAGGTCAGTTTTCCTTGCACACTTTACTCAGCAAGGTACACAAAGTTCTGCTCCAATGTTTCACTGTGTGATTTTAGGTGTTCCATCAACTGAGTTGTCGTTACAGTGTCACACACATATTTTTGGTGGTTCTCTCTGCTAAAAACTGGAGCATGAAAGTTTTGCAGAGGTTAATGATTTAAAGGTGGCAAGTATGATTTATCCAGTTCTAAAGGTGGAAACAGTAGTAAACTGCTATTTACCAGAATGGAGAAATAGCTGGAAAACTTGTACTCCTCCAGATCTCAACCAGACAGACTGAGAGGAACTCTAATGGATCTTACAAGAATTGGCTTTGGTTTTCTCTCATAAAATTTGCAGTACATTCTGTCAGAGAGGAATTGTACTTCTTGACAGTATAAGGGATTGCTGCAGTTCTGACTGGAATTTGAATGCTTGCCACAGCCCGTTGAGCAAAGCAGCTCTCTGCACTACCTCTCTCAAGTCTGTCTTTTCATTTAATATGATTTTAATTTTAAAAATAAAGGTGAAATCCTTGTGAGACCATACCTTTAAGTAGAACACATTATATAGAAGTAACTAGAGCTCCTGAGTCCTTCAAGCTCTTCATGTGTAATTTGACATCTTCCGTGTGGAGTGATTTTTCTTCCTTCCCACACCACACTTTCCCAAATGGGAGATGGCTCCCAGGACTCCAGGGAAGGAGACCCACGAGTATGGTGAACCTGAGTGGGCAATGATTTCAAATTAAGGTGATTTTGTGTCTAAAACAGTATAGAAAAATCATCTTTGTAGACTTTCTACTAGGTGGGACCTCTAAAAAGCAGCTTTCAAAGTAAAATTCCAATCAGAAAAAAAATCCCAACAACAAAACACCACAGTTGTATAGGATGCAATATGAATAACAATGTTTGACTAGCTTTTGACAAATAAATATGTAAATTTCTGCTTCTTTCTCATTCTCACTCTGTTCTGAAACATTTCACCTGCACCTGTCATGAGAATTCTTAAATATAAACACTTTATATTTCTTCCGCATTTAGCATGGCAGCTTTACACTTTAAAACATTTGCTGATGTCTATCTTTATTTCTGAAAAATGCTGATTTAAAAAACTCAAATGTTTACAGAAAAGTTTAGCTTTGGAAAAAAACTCAATTACAATGTCAGTTAAAAGTTTTAAGATGGTCTGTGCTATGATTTAACAGTTCTGAGCCTTTTTCATTGTGTTTTTTCTCTTTTTTCCCTGCTTGAAACTAACTAATTTTCTTTCTAACTAATTAATTGTTTAAAATATCTTTAATTTGAAGTCTTTGGATTTTTATCCTAATTCAGGAAAGAAAACAGTAAAAATTACCATACCAAATAGTGAGTATGATAGGAAACCATTTCCCAGCTGCAGCCATGGGCACCTGAGTCTGTTGGCCCAGATTTTTGTAATATGGCTGCAAGTCCTTGTACTGAAAATTCTGGATCAAGTCAGAATTTTGCCAAATCTATAGGAGAAATATTATTTGGTTACCTGTTGTCCCAGGACAGTGGCCTCTCAAAAAGGAGAGGCCAGTGGGTGAGGTTTCCAGCAGGTGATTATTATTGTTGTTCCAGCCTGAGTCACCTGAAGTACTTTCTGACAGACTTACAGAGATCTGTTGGATGATGAAATGAGAGGAATTAATTTTTCCTAACAGGTCTCATGAAGGGAAAAGGAGGTGAACGCATCAGAAACCATCTTATCCTCTGGAGGTGAAGAAGGAGGATCTATATCAGGAGTATTTGCTGTCTTTTCAAGTCCATCTGTGGAGATGGAGTGCACTGGTTGTAAATATGAGCCCTAATTTTTCACTGTCCTTTCAGATCAGGGTTGTTGGAGGTAGGATTTAGCTTGTTCAGCCTGTTTATGTTACTCAGGTGTTTGTGTCATACCTTCTGTTCCCTTTTCATCTGTGAAAGGATGGGAGGAATGTGAATAAAAAGCAGGGCCATATTTCCGGAGCACATTGACCAGACTTGGCAACTCATCCTTCAGATCACATTACAAATGAGATTCAGCAAGTTTTTGAGCCTTCCCTGCTTCCAACAATCACTTTGAGTTTGATACCCTTTTTATTGGAGGCATGTTTCTTTTGTAGCCTCTCTGTTCAAAGTCTCTGCCTGTTCCCCAAGTTCCTTCTGCATTAATTGCCTCTTATCGGGAATTGAGTGTGCTCTGGGGGGCTGTTTGTCTTCTGCTCTTTGTTATTCACGAAGTATCTGCTATATTGGTTTTCCATCTCCAGAGTCTCTGAGGGCTCCTGGGAAGTACATGAAATATAAAATTACCCAGCTCTATCTTTGGATCAGGGTGATAGTCCTCTTACTCCAATGCACAATATCAAGATACTATGTTTAATGCAGATGAATGTCACCACCTGAAAGAAACCAAAGACTTGAACTCCAGCTCAGTGAGTGCAAGCTCTCATCCTTCCCATCCCCAGTGATAAATTTGTGCTAAGGAATTTTGAGGGAAGATTATTTACCTAACAAGCTGGTAGCTTGCCAGATGATGTGGTTTGGGATTATTTGCCTCCAAAGCTCTCTGGGGGAACACAAATTTAAAAGATTCCCTAAGGAATTCCTACCTTTAGAAAACTTATTTCCTTATTTTCCTACCCCACAGATGTTCAAAGGTCCTCTCCTTGCTCCCTGGAGGTCCTGCCATCTGTGGGTCACTTGGACTGACCCAGCAGGGATAGGATCTGACCTGTGTTTCTGAGCAGGACACTTGGAGGGTGCTGAAGAGTTGGATGATAGACATGGGACATCTAGGGCATGAAATTAAGCCAGAGTCCTGTTGTGCTGCTTTGCTATGCTTGTTTATGTAGGGGGCTCTGGGGAGATTCTCCTGTTTCCATTCTCTTTATGGATTTGATTTTTCAATCAGTGACTCCATGCTTCTGAGAATTTTCATGTTTCTGAGTGGAGAAGACCCAGTGTCCCTGCTGGCCACCACATTGTGACATTTCTTTTCCTACAGCCTGGGATAAAAGCATAGCTCCAGAAAGGAGCTTATTTGTTTGCATTTTATTTGTTTGTTCATGGGGGGTGGTGGTGGTGTTTTGTTTTATTTTGTTTTGTAAAGATATTTAGCTGGATTGATCCTGACAGCAGGCACAGGCCCTGACAATCCTTTCCCATCTGTTCACTTGCATGTGCCCATGCTTCTATTTTTGAAGAGGGGATCACCTCTCTCTTCTGTCTGGATACCTCTGGTGCTAGTAAGTGGTGATAATTCTGCAGCTCTACAACAATCCAGAAAGTTCCTCTTCAAAATAAGTGGTTTTTCTCCCAGGCATCAGGAGTACTTCAATGTCCTTGAGACTCTCCTTTGTTTTCCCCACTGCTTCAGCTATATATTTATTTTTATTTCTGTATCTTTTTTTGCAGCTGCCAGCAGAAGACTTTGCAGCCTTGAGTCTTGAAAGTCAGATGTTGGTGTTATGAGTCCTATTTTTGCTCTGAGTACTGGCAGGGCACCCACAGGCAGTCTGAGATGGCTCCAGTTCATACTGTCCCTTGTTGTCATGTCTGTGTGCTAGAAAGAACAGCTCTTCCTCTTGTTTTCACATGACTTCCCTTATTGTGGACTTCAGCCACTCGATAATAATTAACAATGCCAATAGCAGGCAATTACAGCCAATCTTCTCTTACACTCCATTCTAAGCAGTTCTGGCATAAATATAAATAATATAATTACAGTGTAATCAATTTATGGATGAAGTCCTGCTGAGGACTTCCCAGTGGGATCAGGAAGCGGGAAGCCTGGGCTATCCATGTTATAAAGAAGCAACATCATCAATACCATCCTATTGAAAGGAAATGTTGCAGTATCAGTCCCTATGGAATTGCTGTTTTCTCCTTAAATGTCCGCCAGTAGTGGGACCTTGGCAGCCTCTTGGTGTTATAATAGATCTGGACATCATTAAAAAGTGAATCCTGCAAACAGGATTTTGCTGGGATCATGTCTTGCTCCCTGGCCTTGACAGTGACTTTTGCTACAGATCTCCTTTTGAGATGACCCCCAGCCTTCAAGACTCGGTGTCTGGCTCTTTAAAGGGTCAACCTTCTAGATATATTGGATTGCTTTTATTGGTATTAAAATTAGAATAATTTCCCACAGGAAGCTGACCAGATGTCCTCATTTAAACAGAACAGACTTTTTTTTTCTGTGTAACATCCAGCTGTCCTATCACCTTTCAGAGCAGACTCGATTATCTCCCTTGACTTGTATCTGAGATCCCTGAAAGCTGTCAAGAATTGCTCACTCATAATTGCATCTCTGATCCTTCCATCAGGAGTAAAACACAACTCAAAACTCAAGGAAATATTGGTTAGAGCTCAGAACTTCTTTAATTAGAAAAGGAGTTGATACTCCTATTGCAAGGGAATTCTTCAGTCCAGCCACCAGTGTAAAAGATTTTTAATAATTCATTATGAAAGTATTTTGGGTTATCTTTGATTTAGCTTGTGCACTGTTTTCTCAGGCTGTAGGAATGCAGTCTGACAGAAAGTGTATGAGAGAATAAATACACATTTTTACATACTGAAGTGCTGGAAGGCTGGTTTGACTTCAGCTTGGCAGCACAAGAAAGAAATATTTCCTTAAGAATGATAGCCACTGTTGAAAATGAGGCTGATCCACAGACCCTGAGTAGCATGGAAACTAAACCCTTATCTCTGCTTACAGCATAAACAGCACAATTCAGTTGGAAGGATGCTTGAAGATATTTTTATTCCAGTCATAAGACCCTGGTGCATTGTATAATATTTTTTATATTACATTTTTTTAAATATTTGGTTTTTCTGTTTTCACCAGAATGGAATAAATGACTTTAGGATAAACTGTGCTTTCACTTTTGGTGCAGTTTTAATCGAAACAGGGTATTTGAGTCATAAAAATTCTTGGTGCACATAAAAGCTCAGGCTGAAAAGGGGAAGAATAGGGCACATAATCATGGGCAGCTCCCAATGGGGTCACTCCCTATCCCACAGAAATCTGCTACTCTGCTCAGCTATTTATTGCCCACCATAATTATGACAAATCTTTAAATCCTTTCAGTTGTTACTGAGATGTCCTGGAGGCTCATGTCCCAGGGTGTCTAATTTCTATTTGGCTTAATTACCCCAGTGGGCAGAATGTGGATTAGATTTAAAGCCTAAGGGGACTTCCCACAGCAGCACCTTATTTGGACTGGAATGGAAAAGTACATTCTTCCATATAGGAAGAGATTTTTGGATAAAGTTTGTTGTCTGTGTTGTTCGAAGCACAAAACAAATTCCTGGAACAGTTAATGAAAAGAAAACAGGCCCTCAGTTGTTAGGAGTGCAAGTGACCTGGTGGGTTTGATCCAGCCCAGAAATCCAAGGAGATTCCTGTCAGTGGCAGCAATCTGAGCAAGGCAGCAAATTTTTTTAGACATTGTGGTTTGCAGAGTGCATTACAGCTGCTGTACTCTGTGATTAAGGTTGGACTTGATGATCTTGGAGGTCTTTTCCAGCCTTGAAGATTCCTTGATTCTGTGATAGTCTGACACTCAGAAATGTGGCCAGAGGATGGGTAAAGGCTCAGCTGCTCAGTCACACAAGAGAGGGAGTCTCCCTTCTCTCTCTGAAGGGAGACTGAAGCCTTTTTCCTTGGAGAAGGGGAAGAAATGTTGTTCCAGAAAACCTCTCTAAACAAAGTATTTAGTGTGTAGTTTAGTGTGTGGTGAACATTCAAAACAAGAATGTTCTGAAAAAAAAATTTAAAAGGACCTTTGATTATCAAAGAGCAACAAAGGCAAGGGAGGAACATTGTCCCATGGATGAGGAGTCAGTCATGATGTATTTTAAGCAGCCAGCAATAGATCCTTTCATACCTAAAAATAAAGATCTGTGGATCTCCTCCAAAATCCGTGAAAGCAAACGGGATTATTTTCATTGACCTTTTCAGTTGGAAGCCATAAATAGATGGTTTTTCTGGTTTTCCCCCTTTTGCTGGAGAAGAACAGGACGCTTTAGATTTTATAGCTCTTTTCTAGCTGACAGACTGTGTCTGCTGATAGTTATGCACAGCTAGATCACTCTCCGCTCCCAATCTCAAGAAAAACAGTACTGCTTGAGCTAGGATGAGCTGAGAACAGGTGAATCATGTAAATGGCAGCCTCCAACATGGCTGAGGAAAAGAAAAGGAAAATATTTTTATACATATAGAAGGGCAATTGGGGTAACTGTGGTGTCATTGTGAGGGGTGAGAGAATTGGGGTCATTAAGGCAGGAAAGGGATGAATCTCCAGACACTTGCTCTGGCTTTCTTTGTAACTGGTGCTGGGAAGTCATGCTCAGCAATGAACCTGGAACTTGTGGCTGGGAAGTATCACATCTGAGAAGGCTCCTTCCTCCATTTCAAAGCAATGTATGGTTGAATGACACAAAGTGTCAAAAATGACCAAAAGTCACTAAATCCCATGTGTGCAATCTGCAGGGAAGATCCTGTCTCTCAGTGTGTTCACAGAAGGTGGCCCACTCTGCAACCAGCCATCCTCCTGCAGTGTTGTAATATTTTTATTCCTCCTTGTCCCAAAAAACTGTGCAGTGACTTTATTGCCTATGCACTAACAGGCCTAGGCACACAGGAGCTTGAGCAGAGAAAGGACAGATCCCGTGCTGGCTTCTCGAAATATTGACAATCTTCCTGCTTGGGGTCCATCCCAGTCCTCCCAAGTCCCTGCATTGTGTACATGCATGGCTGATCCTCCCTGTAAGAGGTGCCTGGGAAAGGTTTGGATCTATACACTGTGGTCCCTCGTTTGCTTGATATTTCAATTAAATTGAATTTTGAATTTTATCCCTCTGGAAATATTTACCACAGTCCTGGTACCCCGGCCCATCTCCAAAATATAGAAAACATTTCCAGCTGTGCCTGAATCTGACTGTGTGGTTGCATTTGCCTTTAAAATCATTGCTGAACTGTTCTACTGACACCACTTCATTTTTTCAATGACCTTTCTGTCAGAAGCAAAACATCAGCAGCAATGACAGTTCATGAAGCAACAATTTGTAGGGTAACTACTTCAGGCTCTGTATGTAGTTAATCTCATCTTTTCCATATTCAAATCCAGTTTTATTATCTATTTTCTTTGTGTGGTTTTTATTTTTCTTCAGAGTGATCTTTTAAGATCCTTCTGATTAGCAGGAGTTAAGAGCACTGTACCCCAGAAAACATTCTTCTTTGAGACAGGAAGCACCAGGAAGGGGTGAATGCTCAGGGTCTTACACCAGAGCAGCTTTGGCTGACTGACGAGGGTTGGACATCCAGGGAGTTGAATTTGGTACATGCCATACTCTCCCAATGAGGTAGCTGGACTTGTTTGTCCAAAAGAGTTTTTGAAAATCAAAGGTTATATTAGTCTAGATAAAGCCTTGGGCATTAGTGTTGAGTGGAAGATGTCTTTTTTTAGTCTCTGGTTATGGCTTCATACTCTGAAAGCTTTTTGTAACTCCAGGGAAAAGAGTTACTTAAATACATATTCCTGGAATCCACCAGTGGTTGCTTTTGCTGGAGGTGAATTCAATGTTCCTTTCCAGTCTCTCACTTTTTAAAGTTTCCTACAGCCTGAGAATGAAAAGAGTATTTGAAGGTTTATATAGTTTTTTCTCCTGAGGAGTTGCTTTCAATTTTCATCCAGCTCTTGTCTCAAGCATTTATTTGAAATTGTGGGGCTCTTCTATAGCAAGTTACTGCTTATTCAGGAGAAGCTGAATTTGTGATGTGGCATTTTTATATTAGTGCCAAGCATTTTAGGAGAAACATGCTGTGCTGTGAAACTTATTCTAAAAGTGTTAGAAATGCAAGAATTTGCTATTAAAAAAGAATGGGGATCCAGGCCTTGGGAAGGGTTTTCTAGCACTTTTAGGATGGATTATGGAGATCTAGCCTTACATATTGACTTACTTGTTCCCTTGTCTTATCAGATACCATGCCACCTGCTCAGAAAGCCTTGTTTGCAGTTGAGCTGTGCCCAGCAACTTGTTTCGCCTCTCATTTAGATAATGCTTTAATCACCCTACTTCTCAAATGGGGGCTGTAAAGCACTCCGTGATTTGCTGTGCTCCTGATGCTGCCGGGGACACTTTTCTGGTTCAGTTAATTTACTTCAACTGGTTTGTGAAGGCTGCCCAGTGACAATGTTCTGGTAACAGGAAAGAAAGAACAACTCTCCTTGTTGCGCAACAGTGCGAGAACTCTCAGTTAGTAGTTAAAGAGTCACTCTGTGAACCTGTAGGGTCCAGCACTGATTTGTAGCACCACCCCTCAGCAAGCAGCCTTTGGTTTTGTCTCTCAAGCTAGCCCTTCCCAAGGGAATCATGATGCAGAGCTCTTGTGACCTTGGTAGGTGCTAGGGGAGGCCACCTCTTCAGGATTAAAGGGGTGAGTGGGAATCATGGAATTCTAATGAACACTGACTTGTGAGACAACACTTGGAGGCTTTTTGTGGAGCCTTTTGAACTCCGGCCAGCACTGCTGGTCATGCTCCTGACATGCCTTCAAGCTAATTCCATGGAGATTTCCTTGCATTTGGTATAGAATGCCTGCTCGCAGATGGTGTTTCACATTCTCATGACTTCAGCCTGCCTGTTCTGAAATGTGTGCCTGCTGCTCACTCCTGTGCGCTCCAGTGGCTCAGCAATGCTGCTCCCTGCATAGCATGGGATTTCCCTCTGTTTCTCAGGGATACAGGGTCAGCTTAGCTGTCCCGAGTCTCTGTGTCCTGAAAGCCTCTTTCCTCATCACTAGTCAAGCCACACCTGCCTTTTCTCCTCCTCCTCCTACCCCAGACTTTTTCTTTCTTTTTTTGTGATGTTGTTAAACTTTAAATCTTCACTAGGATTCGATGCTGAAGCAAAGGTGGTCAAAGGAGGTAGGAAAAGGATATACTCATTAAATTATAGGGGCTCCCTGAACAAACAAAAAAGGAATATTTATCACTGTAATTCTCCTGCAATTTTGGCATGGCAAAGGTAGTTCTCTCAGTCAGAGATAGATTTTTCAGAGCTTTAATACCAAATTTAATATGTGCTGGTGTTTTTCTGCTGGAAAGACTGTGCTCTTTGCAACAGTTTTTACTCTGACTCAAATTCACAGCCCTCAGGAAGCTCTAAGTGGAAGGAAGGCAAATTTCCACATGAAGGAAAAGGAAATAAGCATAACAAAGAACTGAGAGAACCCAGTTCTTCCTTCAAGGACAGACAGTGCTTAAGTACTTTGATGTGGTAGCAGAATTTCTTCTTGATGAGGGAGGACAAGTCCCTTAGTAACTTACCAAGTGTCCTTCCCAATCAGGTTTTCCACCACACATATTTATTTATGCACCTATCTTTTACACCCCTTTTCTGTGAGCAAGATATTCTGGTGCAGAACTTTCTATTTAATGCTGGACTGCCCCAGCTCATGAGTGAACCTTCTTTCCTTACCTCTGAAATGCCTCTCTTGTGTTTGTTGCATATTTTCTTGTCCCACTGATTTCTTTGGATGAACAAGCTGAGGACCAAGGGGAATACGTGACTTAAGACCCTGCAAGGAGACAGTGGCAGATGAAGAAGTGAAGATTACATAGGTCTTGTCCCCAATTAATCAATGAGAATATACACTGTGTCTCATGCCACAAAAAGGTGATGGTGAGAGGCATGAGC
This sequence comes from Euphonia xanthogaster, assembly GCA_034509185.1. NCBI lineage: Eukaryota > Metazoa > Chordata > Aves > Passeriformes > Fringillidae > Euphonia > Euphonia xanthogaster. The sequence goes on along the minus strand of JAYDZK010000056.1, from coordinate 53,963,615 downwards.
TCCATAAAAAGGACAATTTAGGGTGTGTATATCTATCTATCTATCTATCTATCTATCTATCTATCTATCTATCTATCTATCTATCTCTCTATCTCTCTATATATATATATCCTGACATTTGGAATGTTCTCTTTCCCTATGTAGGAGATGTAAGTGTGATTCTAGCTCGTATATCCAGGCTGTGATGTGTCAAATGTAAGAGGAAGTTGCAACAGTCTGATGCTGAAATGACAATGAATGTGTGGGAAAATTGTGGGAACTCAGACCTCACTGCTGAGATCCCATTTACTCAGTGTACACACCATGCCCTTAATTATACCCATTTTTATATTGATTTTATCTCTTTTTTTTTTTTTCCAGCCTGTGATACAGGTTATTGACCTTCAGCATTTGTACAGACTGATAACAAACTATAAGTAAAGTACAGATACAAATAAATAATCAGTACCACATATGCCCATTGCCCAATTGTTAATTTTGCAAAACATCTTATTCTGTAACATGACAGGTATGGTTTATTTTGCTTTGAAAGTAAAGTGCTTTGGCATTCAGTGCTCTGCAGCTTTAAATTCTCATTTAAATGCTTGTCTCCTGAAGGCCACATTCTTTACCCCTTGAGGCAGAGACTTTGTCCTCTTTCACCAGCTGCTTCATTTTTCTTTTTTCTTTTGATCCTTTTAGCTGGAACTTTCAATCTTCAGTCTATGGAAGAATAAAATTCTGGCATTAAACATAAAATCATATTCCACCTTCATTTCTGAATAGTGCTTATTTGATTCAAATAAATAACTTAATTTGAAAGAAGGAATAGAAAACGTATGATACTTCAGGTAAATATTACTGGGATCAGTGGAGCAAAATAAAATAAACCTGTATTTGCTACAAACCCTGAATTTTACTTGTTTAAAAATTTCACTACAAGGGTTTCTCCTTTGTTATCTCAGGCCAATTATCTCATTAATGCTGTGATAGGACAGGATGTCTTTCTTTCTTTCTCCTGGTATCTTCTTCTATTCTTCTGATGATTTTGGACAAAAATAGGCAGAGAGAAATTAGAGAGAAAGGGAAAGGATGGTGTCAGCTGTTATGCTGTGACTGTGTTAGCTTTATTGACTTAGGAATTCCTGTTTAAAGATTATTCTGGCTCATCCTGAACACACAGATAACTCCTTGCAGAAGTGTAAAAGTTCAATCTATCCTACCGGTGTTAGAGAGACAGAACATATTGGCATTCCAGTACACTCTTGCATTAGAATTTTAAATAGAATTTAGGGAGTTTGTTATCCAAAGTCCTGGTTAAAAATACTTAACCACTCCCAGCCTTAATTTCCCTAAAATATTAATGGGATTTAGAAAGCGTAGCTTGTGAAAGGGGTTCTGTCATGCACCTGCAGAGGTACCTGCGTACCTTCAAGAAACTGGGACCACATCTCTCTTTGGTAAATAATTCCTGAATATGTGACCTGTGACTCTTCCCCTCATCAGGGGCACACCTTCTGGGTGCAACAGATCCTGGATGCTTTCCCACAAAACTGGAAAATAGTAATGGAAAACTGCGTAATGGAAATTACCCAAAACTGGTTAATGGGAAAGGAATTAACCTTAAAGACACTGCAACACCAAATACGACACTCTGAGGGAAATCAGTCCCTATTTACAGTGTGCCATGTTTGTTGTAATTCACTATAAAACATTGATCCTTCTGGGTGTAAATATTATCCCACAGAATATTAACTGCATATCCAGCCTTGTTTCCCAGTGTTGCCTTGTTGATTCACATCTCATTCCTTCCTTGCCTTTCTCTTCCTTTTTTTATCCTCTGGTGGAAAGTTTGGATTTCTGCTTCCCAAATGGGCCGGGTGCATTGGAGCCTGACTCTCTGCTATGTAATGTCATCCAGCCAGCTTTCTCAAACTCTGCATTTCTTCTCTTCTGGTTTCCCACTGCCCTTCTGCCTCCTTCTGCCAGATGCTGCCTCATTCTGGGCCTGACTTGAGGATATGCTGTCTGATTTGCATCCCACAGCTGCTATTTGATCTCAGTTCTGCTCTTTTCTCCCTCCTCCTCCTCCTGCTAGTTTTGATCTAGTTCCAGAGTTTCATTATCTAATTCATTTGTTCTGGTAGACCTTTAATTTCTTCATCTTTTATTAGGCCTAATGGGAATTGTTTTCTTGCTTTGGAGCTTAGTGATGGCTTCTTTTCCCATTTAATATGTCCAGGCTGCCAGGCACTTGTACAGGACTGCACCTCAGCCTCCAGCAGGCCATGGTTGTTATCTGGCTTTTCCCAGCAGTTGTTTGGCTCAGAACCAAGAATGCAGGAGTGCACCAAATGCCTGTGTGGTGTCTGCCCCTGACAATGGGACACAATTACCCGCTCACTTCAGAGATTGTCACCCTAAAAACTCTGCCTTTCTCTGCATATGGCTGGACATGGTTCATTTGTGAGGTTTGTTTGGGAGACAGGCAGGAGAGGTTACACCTCCTGCAGCAAAAAAACCCCCTCAGCTGCCTTTTTGCCAAGTTCCAATCTCAGGAATCCAATGAGCCATCTTGGTTGTGACTTAAAGATGGCAAACCCTGAGAGCAGCATGCTGAGGACATGTACGGGCACAGAGGCTTGGTTTCCAATCCTCTTGTGTCCCAGTTAAATGTGTGGGGTTTTTCTCTTAATAAACCTCACCTAGGGCTCCTAGGTACTGTGTAACACAGGTGTAATATACAAGGAATTGTAATGAGTAACTTCTGCCTGAATGAAAAGGATGGTGACTGCACACTGGAAAAAGCTGCATTTTGAGTTGCATCTTACCCAAAGGAGATGTAATTATTTATGTGTCTTGGAGCTCTTCAGAAATATTGTGGTCTACTAAGAGTAGTAGGCCAATAATAATTAAGAGTAAGTATCGGTTGGACACATGACAGGAGAAAGCAGGAGTGGGACAAGGCAAGAAGAAGGACACACTGATCACATGAATGATGTGATTTTTAATTTTTCCCCATATAAATACTGTGGATTTCTCTAAAGGTTAATTATGTGTATTTGGAGCTTTTGGAAAAATGGGATCCTTTTAATTTTTTTTTTTTTCTGGAGAAATTCAGGGTATGTGGAGATTTCCAAGCTTCTTTACAAATCCGTCTTACATTGATGTCTTGTGGGTGTTGAGTGCTGCCCACACTTGGGTAGCAAGGTCACTGTATGGAGACCTCAGAAGTAGCCTTTTGGTATCTGAAGAGGCCTCCAAGGAAGCTGGAAAGGGACTTTTCATCAGGAACTGTAGTGACAGGACAAGGGGGAATGGCTGCACACTGATAGAGAGCAGGTTTAGGTTGGATATTAGAAAGAAATTGTTCCCTGTGAAGGTGAGGAGACCTGGGCACATGTTTCCCAGAGAACCTGTGGCTACCCCATCCCTGGAAGGGTTCCAGGCCAGGTTGGATGGGGCTCTGAGCAAGCTGGGTTAGTGGACGAATTTCTTCCCAATATGCAATCTAAACCTGCTCTCTGTCAGCATGAAGCCATTCCCCCTTGTCCTGTCACTCCAGGCCCTTGTCAAGAGCTTCTCTCCATCTTTCCCGTGGGCTCCCTTCCAGGAGTGCCACAATGAGGTCACTCCAAAGCCTTCCCTTCTCCAGGCTGAGCAATCCCAATCCTCTCAGCCTTTCCTCACAGGAGAGGTGCTTCATCCCTTCAGTAAACTTTGTGTTTTATTCTGTGATTTTGGAAAGCAATACTGCTGGTTTTAGCTGGGGTAGGGTTAATCTTATTCCTAGTGGCTGGAATGGGGCTGTGGTTTGGATTTGTGCTGAACACAGGGGTGATAATGTTATGGACAAATGAGGCCAGACTTTCTTCAGAGAAAAAGGCTCTCATTTATTTAAAAAGAACTACAGGAGACGGAAGGCCCAAGATAGGCTCAGACCCCCACGCAACAAGTAAAAAAAAATAACAGCGTGTCTACCCCACCTACACACTGGGTTCTCCAGGAAGCGAGTTCCTCAAAAGAACCCCAAACTCAACTGAACTCCCATTTTTATAACCCCCCTCCGGGTCCAGGATCAGTGGGGTTTGGATCCACCAATTTTGGGTTTTGGATTGGCTTGTTTCTGGTGTTCCTATTGGTCTTTCTTATTGTTCATTCCTGACCAATCATTTCCTCGGGGCGTCGAATGATTGGTTAGATCTCTCGTCCAATCTCCTTCCGCGGCGCTGGTTTTATTGTGCTGACTCTGTTTCTGGATGTTATTCTGCCCCTTTGGACCATTCCCCTGCTATATCCTGGACCCTTTAGAACTTGCAAAGAACATTGACTAACCCCCTTAAAACAATAACTCCCCTTCCCAAGGT
>JAYDZK010000056.1:53918025-53959169 GCA_034509185.1 Euphonia xanthogaster | reverse complement strand
TGGAGCATCCCCACCCCTCTGGAGCATCCTCACCCCTCTGGAGCATCCCCACCCCTCTGGAGCATCCCCACCCCTCTCAGGGCTCGGGCACTGCCCAGAGAAGCTCTGCCTCCTGCCCAGGGGGAATTTCCTGCCCCCCGAGGCTTTGAAGTTTTCCCACTTCGGTTTCTGGTCCCTTCCTGTCCCCTGGGCACACTTGGAGGGGTCACTGCCCTCCTTGCCAGGGTCATTCCAGCAGGGCACAGTGGGATTCATGGGATGGGAAAGCTTGGGAAGGATCACAGTGGCTCTGGGATCTGCTCCAAGCTCTCTGCAGGCTCATCCTGGAGGGCACTGCCCCCAGATCCTTCTGGAAGTGTGGAGTGGAAGGTCCCTGCCCGTGGCAGGGGGCTGGAATGGGATGAGATTGAAGGTCCCTTCCAACCCAAACCCTTCTGGAATTCCCAGCTGAGGTTTTCCCATGGCAGGAGACGCTGGATTTGCTGACACCAGAGGTGGGAAACCTCCAGGCTTCTCTGCTCCCACCTGGCTCCCTGCAATGCCAAAGGAATTATTTAAGGAGATGCAACCCCAAGGAAAAACTCCAGAGAAGTTTCCTACCAATTCCTCTCTTCCTGGCAAGAGGAAGTGAGGAAAAGTTGGGAAGGAGCTGGGCGGGAAATCCCAAAAAGCCACGAACTGGGAGAAACATCGACAGGAACTGGGAGAAACATCCAGCGCCAGGTTCCTCTCCCAGCCTTTCCCTGGCGCCGCAGCAGCAAACGCGAGAGGAAAGTGGCCTCTCGTGGATGAAAACTGTGCTGCAGCTCCATAAAAGTGCAGGAAAACTGCGGGAAAGAAAAGCTGTGGAGCAGCAGAGGGTCCCCAGGAAGGCAGGTGGGGACAGCACGGGGACAGCAGGGCTGGCAGCGTGCCCTGGGAGCGGTGGCACACGGGCTCTGCCGCCAGGGAGGGATGTGAGCAGGGAAACCTGGGCACAGCTCCCTCCCCAGGAGCTGCAGGAGGGTTGAGGAAGGGCATCCCTGCTCCAGCAGATCACGGGATAAGCGCAGGAGCCGGACTGGGGGGTTCAGAGGAAGGAAATCCTGCCCTGTGAGGGTGGTGAGACACAGGAAGGGGCTGCCCAGAAATGTCCCATCCCGGGAAGTGTCCAAGGACAGGGCTTGGAGCACCCTGGGGTGGTGGAAGGTTCCCTGCCCAGGGAATGGGATGGGATTGAAGGTCCCTTCCATCCAAACCATTCCAGGATTCTGTCACTCAGCTCTCCCACGGCTCGGCTGCAGCTGCATCCCAACCCAGCCCCGACCCAGCTCGCCTCCCGAGCTCTCCCAGGCTCCTGCAGGGATTCCACAGAGCCGGGAGCTGCAGATCCGCGGGGCTCCGTCCCCGCTCCGCCGGGCAGGGACCGGCAGAGGGCACGAGCGGCCCGCGGGAGCCGCGGGAAGGACGGGGCGGCGACACCGCGGGAGCGCCCCCGGCCCCTTCCCGCTCAGGGACCCCATCCTCCGCACGGACTTCCCGAGCTCCGCGGCATTCCCAGGGGCATTCCCGTGCCATTCCCAGTGGCATTCCCAATGGCATTCCCGTGCCATTCCCATGGCATTCCCAATGGCATTCCCGTGCCATTCCCAATGGCATTCCCAATGGCATTCCCAGTGGCATTCCCATGCCATTCCCAGTGGTATTCCCAGTGGCATTCCTGTGCCATTCCCAGTGGCATTCCCAATGGCATTCCCAGTGGCATTTCCGTGCCATTCCCAATGGCATTCCCAGTGGCATTTCCGTGCCATTCCCATGGCATTCCTGTGCCATTCCCACTGGCATTCCCATGGCATTCCCAGTGGCATTCCCACGGCATTCCCAGTGGCATTCCCACGGCATTCCCAGTGGCATTCCCAATGGCATTCCCAGTGGCATTCTGCTGACATTCCCGTGTCCTGGGGACATGCCGTTGCCGAGAAGTTTCCCGTTTCCTGTTCCCCCAGATGTCAGCTGCGTGTTCCCATAAAAAGCGGGATTGTTCCCGATCCGTGGAGCCTTCCCGGGAGCTGGAGCAGCCCCTGGCTCCCGGATGTCAGCCGTGTGTTCCCATAAAAAGCGGGATTGTTCCCGGGAGCTGCAGCAGCCCCTGGCTCCAGCTGTGTCCCCCTGGCGTGGCTCCCGCGGGGCGGGACAGCTCCGAGCCCGGCTCGCAGTGACAGGGACGGGATGCAGGGAATGGCTGGAGCCGTGCCAGGGAGGTTGGGATGGGTTTGAGGGAATTCTCCCCGCTGAGGGTGCTCCCCAGGGAATGGGAACATTCCCGAGGCTGCCGGAGCTGCAGGAGAACCACACTCCCAGGGTGGGATTTTGGGATGTGGGTGCAGGGAGGGATAAGGGTTGGATTGATCCCTGAGGATCCCCTCCCACTCCCTGTCTCACCTGCAGATCCCTGAGGGTGCCACAGCGCCCTGGGATGGAGACTCCAGGATTTCTCCATCCTTCCCAACTTCCCCCCACAGCAGGAGCCGGGATTTCCAATTCCACAAAACCTTCCTGGGACACTCCAAGCCCCATCCCTCAGAGCTCCAAAGGCTGAGGGAAGCATCAAAGCCTGGCACAGGGAGGGCTGATTAAAGCTTTTTCAACACGGGCATTAATTAATTTCTTTCTTTCTTCATTTGGGTCCCCTGCCTTTGGAACCATCCCCTCCACGTGCTGCAGCCATCTGCAGAGCACATGGAGCAGGGAATTCCACATGCTCCCCATATGGATGGCTCCCCAGGGAGGGCAGGGCAGGCCAGGAGCACTTGGAGAGCTCTGCCAGGGCTACTGTTGGACTCCCTGAGCAGGGCCACGGCCCCAGGGAGCAGCCAGGGAGGGACTCCCAGCCTGGAATTGTGCTTGGCTTCCATCCCCAGGCTCCTGTTTGGCTCCTTCATCCCAGCTGTGTGTGGGCAAAGGGCTGGAAGGGACCTTGAGCATCCCCTTGTCCCCTCCCTGCCGTGGCAGAGACCCTGCCACCATCCCAGGCTGCTCCAAGCCTGGCCTTGGGCACCTCCAGGGATGGGGAATCCATGGAATCACCTGTGCCGGGGCCTCCCCACCCTCCTAGGGAAGAATTCCTTCCAAAAATCCATCTAAATCTCTCCTCTTTTGTTCAAACCCCTTCCCCCTGTCCTGTCTCCACCTGCCCCTGGAAAAAGGAGGCTCCCTCTGGTTTTAAGCCCCCTTTAGGCACCGGGAGAGGCTCCAAAATCTCCCTGGAGCCTCCCCTCTCCAGGCTGAGCCCCCCCAGTTGTCCCAGCCTGGTTCTGGGTGGGAACAGAGCTGCTGAGCTGGTCTGGCTTTGCTGCCCCAGCTCCAGACTGAGATTCCTCCTTCCCTATCTCCAAACCAGCTGATTCCCAGATTTCCCCACATCCGTGGAGCTGGCAGTGGGATCAGTGGGATCAGGGCTGGGAAGAGGTGGCTGATTATCCCCCAAAAAAGGCAGCCTGGTGAGCCCAGCAGTTTGCAGGAACCTGTTCCCAATTTCCTGGCCCTTCTGCTCCACAGGATGTGGCTTTCTCAGCCCCCAGCACGGCCCTGGAGGCAGATCCAGGGAGCAGAGCCAGATCCCTCCTCATTCCCGAGAGGGAGCACAAATTCCAGCTGGGAAAGGTCCCATTCCCCAAAGGTCCCACATTCCCCAAAGGTTCCCACGTCCCCCTGCCCTAGAGGAGAGCAGGTGAAAAGCTGTGCACAAAAAAAAAAAAAAAGAGAGAAAATAATAAAATCTTGGGAAAATTCGGGTTGGGATGGATCTTAAAGATCTCCCATCCACACCAGAGACACCTCGGGGGTGTCAGGCAGCAGCTGCTGCTCCTGCCCTTCACTTCCCTGGCCCTCTCCAGGGATTTCTCCAGGAAGTTTTCTCCCCAGAGCCCTTGGGAAAAGCTCTTTCCTTTCCACTTCACGCTCCAGCTGCCAAGGCCGGTGCCGAGCTCGTGGAATGATGCCCCTGTGGAATAGAGGGAAGGTTCTTAGAGCAAGGAAAAAATGAGAGCAAAAAATTAAACAGGACTTCCTTTCTTCACTCTGCTTTGCCCTGACCCTGATTTATGCCTGAATGCCTGAATTTCCTGGGATTCCTGAGGTCTGGGAACATCTTAAACTCCAAATTTCATCCAGGTCACACCTCCTGCACCCCTCACTCAGCCCGTGGGGAGCAGGGGCTTGTCTGGCCACAGTCTGGGGGAAATCCGGGGTTATTCCCATCCTGGAGGAGAAATCCAGGGGTTATTCCCATCCTAGGAGGGGAATTCAGGGGTTAAAACCCTTGTTTGCAACCTCAGACTGGCCTGGATGGGAATAACTCCATGATTTTCCCTCCTAGGATGGGAATAACCCCCGGGTTTCCTCTCCTAGGATGGGAATAACCCCTGAGCATCCTCAGCTCCCTCCTCCACCCCTCCTGTCCCACCTGGAGCACCGGGACGAGTCCCAGGGACGCGAGAGAGGCCGGAGCGGCTCCTCCGCTGCCGCACCTCCCTCCCGCTCTCCCGCTTTCCCCTCTCCCGCTTTTCACCCGCCTTCCATGAGATTCAACCCGAATAAATTATGCAGAGCCCACCCCCGCCAGGCCGCTAATTAGCATCGTTAATGAGGCCGTGACAATCAGAGCTGTCAGCCGGGCTCTGGGGGATGCCGAAGTGTCCCGGGAGCTTTTTGTCGCCGACTCGAGTCCCCTTTGTGGCGGGCAGGAGTGGAAGGGGAGGCTCTGCTTTCCCTGGGGCCACCAAAAACCTTTCCCGAGCCCGGGGGTTCGCCCTGGGATGGCGCTCCCACCCCGCGGGAAAAATCCCATTTTTCCCATGGAATTCCCAGCTCGGTGCGATCAACCCGGGCTGGCCCTGGTGGCCGCGGGGGTGGCACCGCCACCGCTGTCCCCGAGGCGGCCCCTAACGAGCAGCACGTCGGGAGCGGATGTGTTAAAGGTTTCTGGTTCAGCGGAGGGAAAAATCCCCACAAAGGAAGGTGTACAAATATTGTGGGAAATCTATTGGCCCCTTAATATTTGATGAGGGCCCGGGCCATTGAGGCGCGGAGAATTCCCCAGCAAGGTCTCATTCAGGCGGCATCAATGGGAAACTTTTAATTGAGAGGCTCCTCATTCAGGGCCCGCGGGTCATTCAGAGCCAGGGGCTTTCCGAGCTGGAATTAAAAAAAAAAAAAAAATTCAAATAAAACCCCCTCTGTTTCCTGCGCTGAATGGTGAGGGGTTTAATCCCGCCAGAAGGAAGAAGTGATTCCAGGTTTTAAAATTCGTTTCTGGAACCAAAAAAAAAAAAAAGGGAGGGGGGGGAAGCATAAAAAGGGAGCGGGCAAAGGTGGAGATCCAGGGGTGGTTCCATTGCTGGGAAAAAGCCTGGATGCCCTTCCCTGGGAGCAATATTCACTTCTTGGAGGGCTTGGGTGGGGTTTTTTTTTGTTGTTGTTGTTTTGGGTTGTTTTTTTGGGGGGGGATTTCTTTGTTTTGTTTTGGATTTTTTTGTTTTTGTTTTTCGTTCTTTTTTGTTTTTTTGTTTTTTGTGGTTTTTTTTGTTTTGTTTTGTTTTGGTTTGGTTTGGTTTTGGGGTTTGTTTTTGTTTTTTTTTTTTTTTTTTTTTTTTTTTTTTTTTGGTTTTTTTTGCAGTAGCTAAGAGGTGTTGCTGTGGGCATATCTAGGAGATTATTCAATAAATCTTATTTGCCAGGGGTAAGGGAAAAGGACTCTTTGCCTCGCTTCTGAGAGGAAGAGCTTCCTCTTCTTTGAGGGGAAACAGTTGGTATTGTCACGGACTTTCTGTGTAGATTCTTTGTCTTATTATGGTCTATTAATGAGCTGTTGTCATTAATATTGTTCCTGTCACTGTTTTCTTATTTCATTGCTGTTTCCAGTAAATTGTTCTTGTGTTAAACTGTGATCTTTGCCTTTTGTGCTTCCAGCTGGAGGGGACGGGGAAGCAAGAGCCAGTGTGGTTTCAGTATAAGCATTAAAGTATGGAATACTGTTCTTAAAACATGACAGCCTTAACTGCTGCCCAATGTGAGGCACAAAGGGTTGAGATAACAACAGTCCTGTCTAGAGCTCTTTGAAAACAAATGTGATCTAAGCCTTTGCTGTATTATGTGCAGAGCCAGTGGTCACAATGTTGCTTGGTCTGTTCATGTGGTTGTGGTACCTAACCCCGTATGCCCTGTATGTATTCCCTCCCATATGCTCTTTTTCAGAGGAGGGAGAGGGATCAGGATTGCTTTGTTGCTGTACTCTGGGATATCAGTTTATGACATGGTAACATCAAGGGCAGTGAGGGTCATTTGGGATGTGTATTCATTGCTTCTCTCCTGCCCTTGCCTAGAGTGGAGTCCATTAATAGTCCATTAATAATAGAACCCAGCCTGTGGGGGTAACAGGGGAGGATGATTTTCCCCAGCCTTTCACCCAACTTTTCCTCCTTCAGGCCTGGTATAACAACTTTTGAGAATTTTGAATTCCCTTTGGGTGTTAAGGAGAGTATGTTCTTGTTGTTGTGTCTGCCAGGCCTCCTCAGTGTGGTCCATACCATGTTTAAAATTACAAAAGAAATTTTCATAAAGGCCATTCAGAGATCTTCCCTGAGGGAGGATAGTCAGGAGTGGTATGAAATGTGGGAGGACAAGAGCCAGTGTTTGGAGGATTTCTCTGCTCCAGTGGTTTGGAAGTTCACCCCTGGTAACTACAGGACCCTGGTAAAGTGATAAAATATATGAAAGAAAAATGCTGTAGTGACTCCAGAGAGGCACAAAGTTATGCAATGTGCTGGGCCCTGGCTACTATTTACCAGCCACTGTCACTAGACAGCACCCTCAGGGGGAGGAGGAGGAAGACAGAGCAACAGGCACTGTGGGTACTCCAATTGCAGCTGAACCACAGGCACAACATATGCTGGGAGCAGCTGTCCCTATACAGAAGAAATCCAAGACCAAACCAGTTTGCTCAGTGAGGGGTGAAGATGAAGCAGGGTCCTCACAAGAGGAGGAAGATCCAGATGAGGTCCAGGGCACACAATCCATGTGGCAGATATTTGTATGAAGCCCACCATCGTTGTATACCATCATTAGCAGTGATGTTGATGAAAGAAAGAAAGCAAACAGTACTTCAGGTGACTACCCAATGTGGGAATTGAAAAGATAGAAATCTTCACAGACTCAAGAGGATTTGATTTACAGCCTAAGAAGTCGTCTAGATTGATGTGAAAGCAAGGTACACAGACATTGAATAGAAAAATCATAAACTTAGCTTCTATAGTTATAAGCAAAAATATGCTTCCAGTCAGAAACTGTATTAGATAAGGTGATGAAGGGTTTTATAATGCAGTAATGTAGTAATGTGATTGCATAGAATAAGCTGAAAGTTTAGATATTATAATAGAGACATATATAATAAGACCTTATTGGACAAAAGTATACGCATTGCAGTAGAAAGAAGGGGATAGGTTAGAAAAGCAAAACATACTCTGTGGTGACTGTCTATTGGATTAGAAAGCTATCTACTGTCTTGCAGCAAAGAACTTGTGACCATCTTAGACTTTGGCCAGCTGCTTGCTGGGTTATAAATCTCACGGCCTTTGAGACTGATGTTATCTAAGCAATAAATTGTTCTTAGTCTGCTCGTGGTCCTGTCCCTTTGACTAATGCAACAACGGCTTCCACCCAGCTTTGGCAATATGATCATCTTTTCTTCTCCCTACCAACCTATGCATTGGCTGTGGAAAGAATGTCCAACACTGAAGACGGATTTGAAAGACTCGAGCAAACTAGAAAGGAAATGTCCCATGCCATGCCAGTATGGACCAGAGTCTGCTATTTGGAACAGGCAAAATCCTGCTCAGGAGAGGGGAGACACACTACAAAGTAACCTGTGGTTTTAACTGTGTGACCATGGAGAGGACATGAGGAAGTGGGATTGAAAATCCATCTCTGCCCCAGCAGCATGGGTGATGTTATAGATGGATAATGAGATGACTGGCTCTCGCAATTAAAAGATTAACTATTGTGTGAATATTAAGAAAACTTTAGTGATGTATAGTTATGTTGTTGTAGTTTAGATGTCCTCTGTTCTCCCCATAGTTCCCTTTCCCCCCCCATATTGTGATTATCAGACAGCCGGGGTTGTCTAGGCCAGGTAAAAAAAGGTGTGCATGTGTCCCTGACCTGGGGCAGTTGGGAATGGAAAAGCTCGGTGCTTAGGGGGTGCCCCATGGCAACACCTGACCTCCAATCAAGTTACAAGAAAGCAGTCTCCACTGATAAATGGCCAAGAAGAGCTGACAGACTTTGGGAGGGGCTAGGGCTGGCTGATGCAACCCCCAGGGGTACAAAAGACTGAGCATCCATCTTGAGGAACCAGCCACATGGTATGCATGCGGGCAGTTCCCAGCACTGCAACTTTTTCCTTGTGTAGTCTTTTGTTGTATTTATGTTAAGGTTTAATAAACCTTTTTAAATTTTCAAAGTGAGCAGTTGTTTCTCACAGGTGAGTTGAGAGGAAGAACACCACCATAGAAAACTCATCAAGGATAAATCTTCTTCAGTTTCCACTGGATAAAAGTCCTCAGACAGAATAGAAGGGCTGATGTTACTTCTGATCCTCTTGAAAGGACCTCCAGGTCACATTGACAAGAAGTGAGCAAAAAGTACCATGATCAGAGCTGGAGGAAAGAGACCATTGGATCTATTGGAGAATGTGGATCCGATGGCTGGTACGGCAGGACCACAAGAGTACAAGGCTTTATTTGACATCAGCACCTGATGTACCCAGATGCCATCAATGTCTGTAGGGGTAGAATCCATCTCTATTTCTGGGATGACAGGGGAATCTTAACAGCTGACTCTATTGGAAGCTGAAGTGATCCTGACTGGGAATGAAGGGCAAAAACACATTGTGACTGGCCCAGTGGCCCCATGTATCCTTTGCAAACATTACCTCAGGAGAGAATATTGTAGGGATACATCAGAAAAGACAAGGCAGCCCTGTGAAGTCTCATGTGATTAGTTGCCAAAGTTACTGAGGGACAAGGTGGATCAAGTTAGGTTGCAGAGGTGAAAGCTGTCCAGCTGACTTTGGCTATTGCTGGATATCACTGAATGAGAGAAATGGCCACTGACTCATGCCCAACAGCAAATTCTCTGTGGAGGTGGCTGGACAATGGAAAAAGACCAATTGACAGCACAGAGGGAAACCCATCTGGGTTACTGAATTGTGGCAAGACATTGCTGTGGCAGGAGCTCTCTGGCCAGAGAGAGCTACAGACAGCTTTCCCAGGCCTTTCTGGGAAAAGTCTGTGAGAAGATCAGATTAAGAATGAGAAACAATTCTTATGTTAACTTGCTTTAACCTGTTGTGAACATGTGGAATGTGTTATGGAGATTTGTTTACCAAAGGGTGATTTCTTAATTAGCCAATGGTGATGGTGTTATGGACGAACGAGGCCAGACTTTCTTCAGAGAAAAAGGCTCTCGTTTATTTAAAAAGAGCTAGAGGAAATGGAAGGCCCGAGATAGGCTCAGATCCACACACAAGAAATCAAAAAAAAATAACAGTGTGTCTACCTCACATACACACTGGGCTCTCCAGGAAGCAAGTTCCTCAAAAGAACCCCAAAGTCAACTGAACTTCCATTTTTATAACCCCCCTTCGGGCCCAGGATTGGTGGGTTTTGGATTTACACGGTGATTGGCTTGTTTCTGGTGTTCCTATTGGTCTTTATTGTCATTCCTTCCTGACCAATCATTTCCTCGGGGCATCGAATGATTGGTTAGGTCTTTCATCCAATCTCCTTCCTCAGCGCTGGTTTTATTGCTCTGACTCTGTTTCTGGATGTTATTCTGCCCCTTTGGACCGTCCCCCCGCTATATCCTGGACCCTTTAGAACTTGCAAAGAACATTGACTAACCCCCTTAAAACAATAACTCCCCTTCCCAAGGTTACAATAATCAACTCAACCTTAACTCAATACAAACTGAATCTCACTTATAACAGCTATACAGAAATGGTTTTGTTATTGCTGGGCTGGGATTGTACAGAGCCAAGGCCTTTTCTGCTTTTCCTACTGTCATGCTGGTGAAGGAAGTTGGGGGTGCTTGGAGATTTGGTAGGAAACACAGCCAGGACAGGTGACTCCAGCTGACCAAAGGACATTTCAGACCAGCTGACATCATGCTCAATATATAAAAGGGAGGGAGAAGGAGGAAGGTGGAAATGTTTGGGATGATGGCTTTTTGTCTTTCCAAATATGTGTGATGGACCCCTGCCCTCCTGGAAGTGTCTGAACATCTGCCTGCCCATGGGGAGTGGTGAAAGAATTCCTTGTTTTACCTTATTTGTGCACACAGCTTTTGCTTTTCCTGTCCAACTGTCTTTGTCTCAACCCATGAATTTTCTCACTTCTACCTTTCTGATCCTCTCTCTGATTCCTGTGGTGAGGGGATGAGTGAGGGGCTGCTGAGTGGGGTTAAACCAGGACAGGAAAATGGACAAGGGACCTTGACACACCAAGGGCAGATCTGAAATCAGGCTTTGGGCTAAGTAGAAAGAAACAATTTTTCCTTATTCAAGCAGTTGCATTCTGTTATAGGTTTGTTGGAACAATTAAACAAAACCCATAATTTTTGTGTTTGGAAATATTTGTTGTCCCTCGTTTTTTATTTGAAGGGGAGGAGGATGGACTTCAGTGTCCAGGCTCTGGCTGTGTAGAGGAATAGGTTGTGGGGATATGTGCACACTCAGTTCAGCCAGGTATTCCCATTCTTATGTAAGGATATAGATACATGGAACAGCCAAGATATCCATCAAGGCCTCACAAGTCCTGTGTATTGTCAGTAACAGTATTTTAAACAAAAAAAATTTTCATTCTTAGCAAAGAAAAAAAAAATCTTTGAATCACAGGTCCAGTGAAAACCTTTCCCCAAGTTATCACAATTTAGTTGTGTTTACTTGGTACAACCTAACCTTATCTAGCAATGGTAAGGTTAGGTTGTACCAAGTACAACCTTACCTAGGTGCATGGAGCAAAACAAATCATTCTCATAGAGTATTGATGAAAGGAAATCAATTAATTGTAAACAATCTGTAGCAATGAGTTCTCTGGACAGGGCCTCTGCAGTGCTAATCCTTACTCACAGGATTAAGTGTTTTGTTACAGTGAATCGTCAATGTTGTGGCCTGAGAGGAACTATCTGTGCTTGGTTTGATAACTGTGGGGTTTCCTCTTGTTTTTCTCAGTGTGATTTGATATATCAGACTTCCAGCTCCTCAAACTGATCTCCCTCCCTAGAGGTCTCACATGTCCAGCACCCTATGGAGAATTGTCACTTTTGGGAGATGCCTGTCTCTAGCCATTAAAATAATTTAGACCCTCCAGCTTTTCTTCATGCTTTCCCAAGTGCTCTTCCATTCTTTGGCTCCAGTCTTGCAGGTCCTCCTGAGTATTTCCCAGTTTCATATTCAGCTTTGGTACTTGACTCCAGGTTTGGTAGTGGATTGGCTCACAGAACTGAGAAAGGTGGCACAGCTTTATCTGGTACAAAAAGGGTTCTTAATTTGTAGCTTTGTTATCTGGAATGATTTAAAAGGATAATTAATTCAGCCAAAGGTCTCAAACACAGTTATAGCCACATTTGCATTAAACAAAGAAACCCCCCTTATAAACAATGAACTTTTTGTGTTTTGTAGTCCTGTTTACTTCTCAAATGAACTTTCCCCTTCTCATAATCTTATTCAAAGGGTGAAACAAGCCTACTTAATATATTCTACACCTCACTTGTTCTGGAAAAATGAACAGGATTTGTGCTGAAGTTCCCTGGAAGTTTTCCAAAAAGCTGCTTTGAGCTCTGCTGGTGACAAGGCTCAGCAAGGCTGATGGGTGATGGCAGCTCAGAACAGATCTGTAGGTACCTGAGACTGCTCTTGGGAGATGAAAAAGGTTTGAACCCAACCTCTCTTGTTCTGCTGATCTTTCCCTAGAAGCCCAAGACAATTTAAAATGGTGAAAAACATCTCCAAAAGTAACTATTACTTTTTTAATTACGTCCTAATCTATAAAATCATTGAAAAGCAAATGAATGTATCACAAAGTTCAGATATTCTAATCAATAATTTGAGCAGGTAACAGTCACAATTGCAATTGCCTGAAAATCTGTGAATTAAGTGGGAAACTGGGGAGATCTGTCCCTTAGCAAGGATATCAAATTAATATAATCATTATATTCATCATATATGTATAAGTCAATAATTATGTAATGAAAGCAACAGGGCATGAAGACAGATCTGTAAAACACTAATCTCTAGAGAAGACACTTTTCCATTTAATGCTAAAAATTTGACAGGAACATTTTCAGCAAAATGATTGAATTAATTAAACATTATTAACATCAAACCCAAACTTGTTTACCCAAGAGTACTTGAACCAAATTTAGATTCCTGGGTCTCTGTGCATTGAATATGATATGGTTGATGTGACCTCTCTCAATTTACTTGCTTTTTGATCCTGTAGTATTTAGGCGATTTCACTTCCTCCTGCAGAGTACAGCATGGCCTTTGCCAGATCTTTTCCCTGCCAGATGCCTGGCAATTTTGAAAGCAGGAATTGCATAGCTTATAAGTTTAGGAAATGGTGACAGTCTTTTTCATGAGCTTGTCTGTGTGTGCTCAGACACATGCTTAGAACTTCAAAAATGTCAGGGAGAACGATAACAGGGGATAGTCCAACCTGTAGGAAAACAGGAAAAAACAGAGGAAAGATTCATTCCTTGATTTGCAGTCTTTGGATGTTTTGGGGGCAGGCAGTCATCAGACATCACCTCTTCCTGACTCACCTTGATGGCATTATTTGGAGTGCCCAGGCTGGTTGAGTCACTGCTTCATCTTCTCTTCCCAAGTTCAAAAGCAGGAATCACTTTTTGCCTCTGGCACAGTGGCCTGGAAAATGGAGCACCATCTTCTGCCTTCAGCTGAGCCTTCAAGGCAGTGATTGTGACTTGTGCTGCCCTGCAGCCCCTCAGCCCAAGGTGTGCCCAGTGAACCAGGAGGTGCAGATCCCTATAGCTCTCCCTTTTTCCCCTTGTTATCCTGCTTGTCCTCCTCATGGGCCAGCTGGAAAACCTCACTGAGCCTGGCAGCTCCTTTTTAACATCCCCTCTCACAGCAACAAGCCAAGCAGGCTCTGAAAATAAACAAGGAGTGGGATAAACAGGAGGTGAATTTGCGGAAGCTGCCTCAGCCCCCAGCTCTGGGCACCACTCGACACCAGCACAATCATTTTCCTTCACCCACATTCTCAAATTTAAGGGGCTTGACATGTTCTGGATTGTGGCTGATGGTCCAGTCAGTGGTTGCTGCTCCTTATCCATGCTCCTACATCTCCATACATTTTTAATACATACTCTTGTTACTTCTAAAAAAGACACAGATGTGTTTTGGGAGCTGTCACAACCCCTGTTTTACCAGGCAATGAATCAGAGAATTAATCACTTGCAGCTTTCAGCAGTACAGGGATATAGAGTCACTCCTATCAATTTACTAACCAAGAAACAAAGTGCTAATTTTGGTTGCTAGCCACATAAAGTTCACATAAGGTAAAGGAGAGTAAAGCATAAGTGAACACGTAGTCTGACTCCTCTGCAAATTGTGAGTTTGATGGTGTGTTAAGTAAATGCACCTCAGTTACTGATTTTTTTTTTTTTGCAAAAGCAGAGTACAAATTCTAAAACATCTTTTAAAACATTACTGTATTCCTAATAGAGTCTGACTGTACAAATCAGTGTGTTAAATGAAATGCTTCAAGGATGAATCAGTACAAGAAAGCAAAAATTTTCTGTGGATTTTTTGATGCAGGACATACAGGACTTACCTTTTGAAACATTATGGCTTTTTAGATTGTCTGAGATTTCCTTTTCTGAATTGCTAGTCAATCCAGAAGGATGTTCCCTAATATTTATCACTTCAGTCCCCACATTTTTAGCCCTATTTAGAATGCAAATTAGTTCTCACTACAGCAAGTTATTTTACATTACCAGCATTACTTTTGTTAACAGCTGAATGCAAAGCCCTTTTAAGTTCTTGAGCTTTTATCACATTAAGAAGAAGACATAGATTTGCTTCATCTGGTACAAAATAACTCCTTCCATCTCTACCCATGTCATGGCTCAGTGCTGCTGGGACCATCCATACAGGAAGAAAGGAGCATTTCCTTTACAGAAATCTCCAGTCACTTTTCACTCTTTAAAGATTCTCCCCTAATGCTAAAAATACCATGCCAAGGGCCCACTGTTGTGGTTGTTTCAAACTTTTTTTCTGAATTTACTAAGCTGATTTTATGTGAATAAAATCATCTTACCAGTCAGAACAGTAGCTTTTACATTATGTTGATGTTTCCAGCTAAGGGCTCACTTAGAGGGCATTTCACCTGCTGGTCCAGCAGCCTGGATAGAAATGGGATTAAGGTGTGAGAGGAACTGCAGAGAGGGAGATGCTCAAGGAAGGGGTTCAGCCATCCTGTTTAATGCACTATTGAAGGCCATTAAATCCCAGCAGGATTTAATGGCTGCTGCAGGTGGATGGAGCTGGCCTCTGCCATTCTGCAGCTTCATGGTGAAGGCAGGCTGTGCTCTGTATTGAATTTGAAATCTTGAATTGTCCCCTGTGGCTGGCAGGGGTGGCTGAGCCATAGAGGGCACACTCTACTCCCTTTTCCCAAGGATCCAAGATATGCTTCTTTCCCTCCCCCCCTCCTTTAACTGCCTTCAGAGCTGATTTAGCAGCTGCTGCCCTGGGCATGCCCCAATGGGATTGGGCCATCCCTCCTCTGATCCATTTCCTTCCTAAGGTGGAGATGGGGTACTGAGCTCCATGAAAGGTAAAGGTCTGGCTGGGATGTGCTTCTGGCCTGGAGGGCATGGCTGCCAGCCCTGTGTGTCCTTTCCCTGGTGCTCCCATCACCACCCCCGCTTGGCTTTTTACGGCCGTTGCAGGCATCTACATTACTTATCTGAAGTCTGGGAAAGAAGGCAGTAAACAAAATTTGATCAGGAGGTTTGGGATGAACACCTACTTTCCCAAATGCATTGTTACAGTACCCAGGAGGCGGTGGGAAAAAATAGATAGGACAGAAATGCTGTTGAAAATTTTGTTTCCTTTTTCGGTCTACTCCAAGGAGATGTAAATACCCTGGTGTGATGCTTGATCACAGAGTTCAGCACAATCTTTTCAAGCTCTGTCTCCTAACAGCCTGGGGGTTTTTTAATATCAAAGATTGTGATAGATGAGTAATGTGATGATGGACTCTCACAATTAACAGACAAATATCATGGATATAGGTTAAGAAAAGTTTTATAGATGTTTCACCCCTTTGTGTTGTTATCAAGGGACATCCGGGGCTGGGACATTTGGGGCAGTCACCTTTGTCACTATGGCAACATCTGACCTCCAATCAGGATTTGAGGAAGTAAACACTACCACTGGACAGCGAAGAAGGGGTCAGTGGACACAACTTCAGAAGGGGTTAAAGGGTTAAAGGACGAAACCTCCATTGTGTGGGCAAGCACATGGTGGGGAAAATCCTTTGCTCCCAGCGCCGTAACATTTCCTCTATTCAGTCTTCTGTTATATTTTTTATAAGGTTTAATAAACCTTTCTAAATTTATGAAAAGTGAGTGGCCATTTCTCACAAAGATATAATCTTTTGACAATCTGCCCGTTCTCCTGAGCATGAGAGTGCAGGTACATTTGTAACCATGGTTGAAGACATTTTACCAATGAATGACCACAAACTGTTCTTGCTAATACCATATTTTTACTCTTAACATTTTACAACCTGAATCCCAGGTGCTCATGGCCCATCTGCAAAGTTAGAAGTATACAAATCAAGTTTTCCTACAGAGAATGCAAGGACTGCTAAGCCACAGTTCCATGGGACACTTGTCTTCTCAGCTCCACAGAAAGGTGTTCAAGCCTACCTAAAGATGCTTGAGATGTGGGATTTAGTGCAAAAGATGAGCATATCCCTTCTCTGGCCTGCCTTTCAAAGCTAGGAGTCACATGCTTTGTCTCATTTCTCTCTTCTTCCATTTCAAGGAGTTGTTACTTAGCACAGAGAACAATTTCTAGCTTGGCACAATTTCCGGGTTCTCCCCCTTTCAACTGTACCCATCCTTTGTTTCTTCTTTGAGCCCCTGCAGGCCAGGCCCACGTGTGTGGACATGGGGTGTAGCACAGTGGTGCTCTGCTCTGTGTCACTTGGCACTTTTATCCAGCTCTCAGAGGTGCTGAAAGTGCTGTAAGCACATGAGGTACCCCACTGACCTCAATTGTGCTTGTTTCCTGTTTCAAGACTGCTTTTTATTGCCAAGTAGTGCAAAAAAACCCCTCACATTAGAATAAATGAGATGCAGGTCATAGATTTATGGATACAATACCACAGCTAACAAAATTAATATATCACAGCTAAATAAATTAATCTAAAAATACCCTTTTAGTTCTCCTGGTGTAGGATTATGTGCAGATGAGGCCCAACAATATGCTCTTTATGACACATGGGCACTTTTTTCCCACCTGTAAATTTACATCAATTTGAACTTTGTCTATGCGATGCTGATTTAAACTGGACTGGTGAAACAAGCTCAATATCTATGTGATTAAATGCATGCATCTCATGCTGTCCCAGTTTAATGGCATTTGTTTTATTTTATCTCAATTAATGATTTATCTGAGGTCACGCCTTCAAAGGGCTGAAGTAAAGCTTTGTATGTTTGTATTTGTTGGTTTGGGTTTTTTGGATTTTTTTGAGGTTTTTCTGGGAACATTTCACAGTCAGCTGCAGTGTTTTGTGATGCTGTTGCCCCTTCTGTGAAGGATTTCCCCACCACATGCATTGGTCAGAATGCACTTGCTCTTCTCAGGCACTCCAGGGAAATTCTGCCTCTTTGTGTAGGGGAGTGGATACACTGGAAGTTACCCAGTGTATCATGTGAGAAATGCTCCCAGTCATTGCTGTGAAAGCAGGGACTTGGCCAGGACACTGCTAACAAATAACAAAGGTCAGTGACATCTTGACACAGTGCAGCTGCTTCCTACTCAGATGTGAGTCAAAGATTTTGCTGTATCAGTTTTTAAACTGATTGAATTGGTATCTGCAGTTTCCTGTCTAGACAATGCCTCACTCGTAAATCCAAACAAATCTGGCAAAAGTGGGGAATGACAGTGTCTCACTGATAAACTCTGTGCTTTTTTTCAGATGTTATGTGCTTGAATTACAGGAAAAGAAGTGTTAGATATATTAAGGGGGTAAATAAGAGCACAATCTCCCTCCTGCCCCAAACTCCAAAAAAAGAAATCTTCTTCCAATGTATATTTCATAAAGTAAGCCCTGAAATGCTTTCTGGATGCTTTAGATGAAACAAATGTCCTCGGGAACGCTCACTCCTCTGGTGAGACATTGCACTGATGCCAAGGTTCACTTTTGTGCTTTGGAAAGTCTGTCAGAAAACTGATTGTGTTTTCCCTGTGTTCTAAAACCACTTTTAGTACCCCTGTGAGAAATAACACTAAGAAATAATTTTCCAATGCTCCAGATAAAGGGGCATCAAAGTGACTGACTGTTCATAGTTGGTATTTTTTGTTTTCCATCCTTTTAATTCACTGTGTAATTCTTTACGTAGAGGCATCACTAAAGACTTGTAACATGCTTAGTCTTAACACAGCGTGTTCATGTCCAACAAAATGCTAGAGGCACAGAAGGGACACAGATTTTTCTTTAACCCAGGTGCCTCATGTGACCATGGCTGTGTTTTATAAGTGGCGCTTCTTAGGGAGGGTGAGGTGAAAGGTAGAACCTTGGCAATGCTATTGCTGGATGTAGAGAGCTCAGTGCTTTGCAAGGAGGACAGGGGTTAAATCACTCTCCTTTCCTCTCTGGAGCTGGAGGGGTAGAAGGATCTTCCCACAAGACCCCAGGAAAAGCTCTGAGAGGGGCTCAGGTCTGTGTAGCCCCAAGGACCATGGAAGTCCCAGTGATGACACAATTTAAAGACGCCTAAGTGTGGACACATTCAATTATACTCACTTCTGTGAGTGCCAATTAAGATATAGACATAATTGATAAATTGGAATTAACCTGTCAGGGAAAGCATATTTGAAGCCTTGTTGCAATCACAGAGATATTTAAAGTGTCTTCTCCTTCTGCTCAGTTGTGTGTGAACAAAATTCCATGTTGCACCTTAAAGGAAAAACACTGTGTTTGGTCATTCTTGTTTTTTCTCAAGTAGATATTTGCTATTTATTTGTCTGTAGTCTCTTAGCTATTTCTAGAATAGGCTGCATGCTGTAATTTTATGTGAAGCAGGGTTGAAGATCCATAGGGGGCCAGAGAAATTCCTCTTGGGGCTGAGAACAGCCAAGGACAGATCTAAATAAGCTCTCAGAGGTCACCATGCGGTCCGAGGGTGAAAAGGAAGAAAATCCTTGGCCTGCCTGCCCATCCAACCCTTTTTTGCCACTCTAACCTTGCACTGAGGGGGTGGAAGTGGATGGGGCAGGCATGGGGGTGGTCCCTGGGTTCCAAATCCAGGCGAAGCAAGGGAAGAGCACGCCAGGTTTTCTCCAGGATACACAAGTTCACAAATATTAGGGCTGGTGGAGTCACAAGGCTGGCTTTGTTGATTTAATAGTATTCAGCTGTTCCCTGTTTCCATGTAACCCTACACCTTTCCTAGCAAAACTATTTATTCTCCCATATTAATAATAGCAGTGTTTTTTCAAAGTCACCTACCACAACCTACCCTCACATCAACATCTCAGCCTCTCTCATGGGATTCTGGGAAGGAATTGTCTTATCTTGCCCAAAGATTTCAAGGTTTATGAGGCAGCATAAGACTCTGCCTGTGTGATGTTTCTGCCCCTAAACCAGAGCTCCCATTTGGCTGTAAAAGCCTCGCAGCGCAAAATGTTCTTTGTCATTGGCCCAGCAATTCTCAATTGAAGTTGCTTGTTCTCATTACAGCCAGGGAGTAGCATCTCTTACCAGCAAAGAAACCACAATGAGCTTGGACAGCCAAAGCTAGTCAGAAAATTTATGTTCCTTTGTGATGGCTGTGACAGGACATTGAATTATGTGTGTCTGTTATCTCATTAGTTCCCAGTTCACCTTTTTTTTTTTTTTTTTTAATCTGTTTCTTTTGGGATTTACTAGAAGACTCTAAAGCTTTTTTCTTCACCTGTATCTATGTGCTGATTTTTTTCAGAGTAAGGACTCTGTGGGTTAAAAAACACAGCAGTCAGACTATCCTTTACAGGTTCACTTCAAGTAAATTACTCCCTATTCCTGAAATTGGACAGCATTTTGATTTAAGTACATTTTTGTTATGTAAAATATCTGTTATGATTAAAGCTATGGATTAAGAGATTTTCCTTTTTGGTTTGTTTAACTAGGCATTTCTTATTTGAAACTGGAGTTTGACATCTCTAGCTAGGAGCATTTTCTAATTAAAGAAAATATTCTTTTGAGGTCAGGCATGCATTAGTAGCCTTCAAATAAAATTTAAAAGCAAACAACCAAACAAAACAAACAACAAATCCCAAACATGTTAGTCTAATAGCATATTAAGAGGATGTTTTTTGTTTAGGAAAAATGCATTAAGTGCTTCAGGAAAGAAAATGTTTATTTCTGTTTTTGAACTGGATATATTATTCAGATCTGATATGCACATTTATTTACCATGATTTAGCATTCTAGTGAAGCTGTACTGTCAGGAAAACAGGTTAGAAGGACAATTTAGGTTCAGAAAAAAACTATTAGCCAATTTATCTTGTGGAATGTGATATCTGTTTGAGAAAATCCTTTTTGACTTCTTAAAGATTGATTTTTTTTTCATGAGCAATTTTTAAGAAGAAACGATCTCTCCTGATAGAAAGCAAGGTAGCTCCACATTATTACAACAGACAAAAAAAACCACCATAAATGAAAAAAAAAATAGAAAAAAGAAACTCCAAACCAACTGGGATTTTATTCATGATCCCAGTAAAACCATTGCTGAACTGAGGTGCTCTAAGATGTCAAATCATCCTGAGTCTAATCTGAGGCTCCACCAAAAATCATTCATGTGACCTTGTGGGTTTTCTATCATTTCCAAAACCGGCCATCTAAAATGGCAGGCACCTAAATCTGTAACCTCAGTTCTGCCCCTTTGGGAAGGTTAGAAGTAGGGGGGTGCATTTGTGGCTTGGAAGGGTGTCTAATGCCCAGTATCAACAAATATATTTTTTCTATTTTAAGGGTCATCACACTTGAAACAAACCAAGCAGCTGAAACCTCATAGTTCATCTGTTGCTTCAACTGCCTGTGAAGCAGTTGAAATTGTTCTGTGCAGTTTCACATGACCTAACACTATTTTTATCCTCATTTCACTAATAGGTGACAAAGGCACTTTTCTCATTAAAGCTCCTCTTGCTGCTGTTGCCATGGGGCTGTGTGCTCTGAATCCACCTACAGTCCTTCACCTCTCAGCCCTTAGGGCCACAAACAGGAAAGGAGGTTCCACCTCATCCTGGAGGTCCTTTGTTTTTGCCTCTCACCTCGATGGCTCTTTTTGCAAGGTCAGTCTGACAGGGTATATCCATTATCTGTAATATCCCTGTAATTCAGATTTTGGAGTTTTACAACTGAGAGCACTCAGCTAGCACAATGCATTTCTTTTCTGCACTCCTGGAAAAGTAGAATGTCACTTTTGTTGGGCTGGCTGCTCACGTAGATTTATGAGGCTGATGGACTTTTGAGATGTGCGAGGCTGTTTTTGTACAAATCACAGAATCACAGAATAGTTTGGGCAGGAAGGGACTTTAAAAACCATCCACTTCCAATCCCCTGCCATGGGCAGGGACACCTTCCACTAGCCCAGGTTAATCTGAGCCAAATCCAACCTAACCTGGAATATTTCCAGGGATGGGGCAGCCACAGCTGCTCTGGGCAACCTATGCCAGGGCCTCACCACCCTCACAAGGAAGAATTTCTTCCCAATATCCCAACTAAACCTGCTCTCTGTCAGTGTGAAGCCATTCCCCCTTGTCCTGTCACTCCAGGCCTTTGCCAAGAGTCTCTCTTCATCTTTCCTGTGGGCTCCCTTTAGGCACTGGATGGAAGGCCACAATGAGGTCACACCAAAGCCTGAACAATACCAATTCTCACAGCCGTTTTATGTGGATATTTATGCACACATATGCATCATGCTGTTGTACAGGAAACTGGTCATACTCCTTAAATCCCTCCTTTTCAATCTCCAGCTGGAGGTACACAGACTGCTGCTGATTATTTTTCCAAGGACCAAAGCTGAGTGTTTGCTCTCACCTCTGAAACATGGGCTGCTGCTTTGTAGTTAAATCCTCTGCCCCTGGTCCATTTACATGCAATTACTTTGAGAAAACCCAGATGTGGATACCTGATATGAGGTCTACTTTTCATAGCTTTGTTGTAAAAATTGTTGGAAGTTTGCAATACTGCTGTGAGATGGGGGGAAATGGTGCTGAACCCAGCGTGTCCAGCCTCTAAAAGTCTCTGCAACTGGTGCTGACTCATTGGATTACTCAATATTAGCATGTGGGAACCTAGTGGTGCAGTTGCTTCTGCAGGATCCACCAATTATCAGTTCCTAATATTTACAGAGGAACTATCCAAGGCATTAAAAATACCCCTTGACAAATCTGTCCTTGCTGTGAAAAGAGAGCTGTTCTTCAGAGGAGTGACCTCAGGAGGAATTTTCAGCAACTGCTACATCAAAAGCGGATTTTCTTTCTACTTATCATTCTCAGAGGCTCAAAGCCATGGTGCATCAATAATAACTCATGTTTGTGTAATGTGATGCCACAAACCATAAAAACTTCAAGAAGTAACTTGTTCAAGTAACCAGGGAAACCAAAAGCAGCAGAAAAAATGTGCTTTTCCACCTTATGAGAAAAAGACTCAAATGGTGATCAGTGCTGAGTACAAATCTATGTCTTTTAAGGGAAAGGTGTCAAATCTATGTCTTTTAAGGGAAACTCCAACAATACTTGGAGTTATTTTCCCATTGTGCTCCCTGTAAAAACCAATTGCAGACTTAATAATGGGAACCTTCTCTTTGTTCCACCTTTGAAAATTCAATTTTTCTGTCTCCTATGATGAGAGGGAAATTCTATGCCTGGCATTTCATGTTTGTTTCTTATTTATTCCTGTTAGCACAATAACGGATTGGCAGGCAGGATGTCTGGGAAGCCAGATGGAATAAGGGAGCAAAGTGGGTGGCCACAACTTTAATAAGATATGTCCTCTTTGCAGATTATTCCTGTCATGTTATCCCTGGCCAGACAACCACTTGCTGGTAAGAGCAGCCAGAGTGACAAAAGAGCTGCTCCTGAAAAGCTCTTTTTTTTTCCCTGCTAAATACTTTCAAGTTCTTTTTTCCTGATGGCAAAGGAAATATGGCATGTTAGCTCTGGAAGTAGAGACTGGAGTTGGGCACAAGTTTTCCAGGCCCTGGTACTTCAAAGGACCTAATAAATCATGGGATAATTGCAGAAGTGTCAAAGGAAAGACAGAAGATGTTGCATGGTGATGTCCAGGGAGTATTGTGTTGTCAAATAATAAGGAACTAAGGAAATAAAGAAATAATTTTCCGTACCTAACTGAGAGAGGCCAAAAATGCTAATTAGTTGCTAGATTTTTGCAAGGCTCTTGCTGTTTTCTTGACATGTCAAAGTCTTCTATTTTCAAAAGTAGTACAGTACTTATTACCTTTAAATGTTATTTAATGTCATTAACCAGCTTTCAAGATTCTGAAGATTTCACATCTAAAGTCTTCACACTTGGAAAATATGGAAATTGAGATCTGAGCAGATTTTTTGCCAAGACTGGCACACTTCATAAAGGCCATGTTAAAAAATAAAATAAAATCTAACCAGTAATTTACATAAATATGACTTAGATTATTGAATGAAGTCACTGATTTAAAGGGTCTGGATTTAAATAAACCTGATTCCAGTATTGTTATTAAAAAAATGTTGCGCAGCAGCATGCAGTGACAGCCCATACATTGCAACTGTGTTGAGATATTGTATGAATCATGCATTTTACATATGTCAATATATATGTTATCCAAATATTAGTACACAGAGACCATGACTGAAGAGGTAACATAACTGGAAAGGTTAATTATACTATCTGAATTGGTTTGCCTTGTTAAAATGAACACTAAGTTCCAGGCTGATAAAAGTTATACACCTGAGTATTATTCATCTGCTTTCAGCTATGAATGGTGATATAATTAAACATTTTATCAGTACCTGAAAAAGCTCTGTCACCTAAAGCCTCTTTATTTTAACACTTTACACTGGATGTCATAATAAACATCTTCTCTATTTTTATTTGCTTTACATGGAAAGCCAAGCAACTCCTAGTCTGGGTTCATCACCGTACAGAATGATCCTTTGTTCTCAGGGCCATAGTAAATGGGAATACGTGGGCCTCCTGCAGGCAAGTCTTCAACAAAAGTGGAAAAGTAAAGCATATTTTTGGGAACAGACACACTGGTTTGCCCAGCTCACTTGATAACACTGCTGCATAGACTGAATACAAATTTGTTGTTGTAAGAAGAGATCTCCTTTGTTTGGGGCTGACTCCAAGCACACCTTTTGTGCTTCTTCAGTGGTTTGGTTAGGAATGATATCTAATATTTCTTCTCCCTGACACAAACACCCAGTGCTTTCCACACAGCCTTTGAAGTACGATGGGGAGTTCACTGATGCCTATCACTACAAAAGTGATTCACCATCTGGATGTGCCCGCTGCATTAATTTTCTATGCCTCATTGTATCTAGCAGCAAGAATTAGCTGGGACCTTTTAGGAACCTTTATGCAGTTAAAACACAAGATATATTTAGATTTCTTTTGTTCAAAATGTAGTTTAAAATATGGAACATAATTAACTGACAGGGATTTTGAAATCTTAGAATCCAAGACAAGATTTTCTTAATAAAGGAAGACAATAGCAGCTAACATATATATATACAATAGAAAACTTTTCTAACAAGGTTCCTATTGTTAACAGCTCCTCTTCAGACCGTAGCCCTGCTTATCTTTCCAGCAGCAGCCTATTACACTGACATTTCACAAGCTGAGCCAGGTAAATCTATATGGGGCTGGGTTCCATATTTCATTGGCCTTTAATCTAAACTCGCTCGTATTCAGAACTCTTTAGTCCATTCTGGCTTTTATCTTGCTGGTTGCCTTTGTTAATGTGTTATTTCCATTTTCTCTTTCAACTTAATGATTTTGACTAGGAATAAAGAAGTGTTTTCAGCCCAGACTTCAGAACTGCAGGACCAGCTGTTTGCCTTGTTGCATCTGGTGTGAACCGGGGTGCACTCAAAAAAATGAGTCAGTTTATATCCACTTTATTTGAGAAAGGTTTAAAAGCTTTTCAAGTTGCAGTTTTATACTGGTTGCTTTTAACACCAGCCAAAGAAACTTGTGCTATAACTGGCTTTTGTTTCCATGCCCATGACACTGGATATTAGGTTTGAAGAGTTAGCACAGCCATCTCATCAGTGTTGTGCAAGGGGACACTCTCATATAAAATTGATTTCCTCGTGTTTTGGTAGATCAGCTTCGGGAATGACCTTGGACTGAAAATGTGGAGAGGTTTTAGAAAACAATAGTATTTTCACTGCCTGAAATTAGCCATAAGTAAAATGTAGAGTGTATTTCTCTCTCCCTCTCTCTCTCTATATATAGATTCCTCTGAATACAGTAAAAAAGTAAAAGAATAAAGAAGTTTCCTGGTGCTGTGGAATTTTCCAAATGAGATTTTGTTCTTTGTCTATTCAAAAACTATGCAAATGTCCAGCCTTCTTAGAAAATGAACTGGAAATTAAAGGGGTTTTGACCCAAGAGATACCTGTAAAAGCGTATGCAGAGCAACTCTAAAGTGTTCCCACATTTGTGGGCATGATACTTGGAGTTATTTTAAGCTGACACATTAGAATAAAAGAGATTTAGTTCACCTGACGTCAAATAGTAAATACTTTACTTAATTTGGAGTCCACAAAAAAAGAAAAGTAACTTCATATCAGATATGTACAGAATTTACTGCAGAAAAATCCATATTGTAAAAGGTGTTTGACTCAATTCTATCAAACCTTTTCAAAATCCTGGGTGTTTTCCAAATGAGTCAGAGCTGTTTTGAAAATAACTTCTTTTAATATAGATTTTTTGAGTAAGATTTTATTTGTAATAGGCATTTTTTAAAAGATACTGTTCTTGCCTTCAAACAAATCAGGACTTCTGGCACACAGAAATATGAATTTAAAAGAGTCCAGGTGTTAGGGGAAAGGGCAGGAGATAGGACTGTCTTAAAATCTTTGCAGAGAGTTATGGAACACGAATCATAACCACAATGAAGAGACAAATTCTTAAATCTCCTTCATGGATATCCCTTTATCCCCCTTCTCCTTCTTTTTGATTTAAGTAAGGTTGGGGTGCCTGAAGCGAACCAACAAGGAAGATGGAGAGGGATTTTTTTACAAGGGCCTGGCGTGACAGGACAAGGGCTTCGCACTGACAGAGAGGAGGTTTAGATGGGATATTAGGGAAAAATTCTTCCCTGTGAGGGTGGTGAGGCCCTGGCACAGGTTGCCCAGAGCAGCTGTGGCTGACCCATCCCTGGCAGTGTTCCTGGCCAGGTTGGAAGGGGCTGTGTGCAACCTGGGCTAGTGGAAGGTGTCCCTGCAGGGGGACAGGCAGGGCGTTGAAATGAAACCCATGGTAGGGGGTTGAAATGAAATTGTTTTTAAGGTTCCTTCCAACCCAAACACTTCTGTGATTCTGTGATTTATGTAAATGGTGGATGCCAATGGGCCTCAGGTATTGTTTGGGAGCCTGTGTAGGTGATGTAGGATCTATTTCTCATTATCTGATTAGGCTGTTGGGCAGTTCTTAATGCTACTTAATCCAAACCAGAGTGAAGAAAGTCCTTTGGGTTGAGTCTGGAGGAAACCTGATCTCTGAATGCTTGTTGTCATGCCCATCCCTTTCAATGCTCAGCCCTGCTCTCTTCCTTGGAAGCCCTAAAATTCCTCCTCAGGCTTGTGCAGGCCCTTGGAAAACCCCAGAATCTTCAGGTATGGGCCTCCCAGAGCTTTGGTGGTGAATTCAGCAGTGTGAGCCCCAGGGCACGCTCAGGCAATGGGATGGTGCTCTGAGCCAACCCAGAAAAAAGTTGCTGCTCTGCTGCTGGCCAGAGGGAGAGGACAACCAAGAAAGCATCTGAGCAAGCTGTGCCTGAAAGCTTTCTAAATCAGGGCTGAGCAGAGGAGTGGTGAACACACAGTGTGGAATCTGCCATCCCACACATGTTGTGCAGAGTAGAGTAATGAATGCACCCACTGACAGGGCAGTGTGGATTGATTTAAGCAGCAGGGATGGGGCTGGAGTGTCCCAGCTGCCCTACAGAGCAGATCAGGGGAGCCCAGCTGAAGAAGCAAGAGGGAGGAAGTTACTCACACCCTCCAAATCAGAAGGCTAGCATCAGAAACCGTGGACCACTCCTGTGCTTTTTGGGGAGTTGAGCAACCCTTGCACACCAGAGCATGGCAGCCCCCAGAAATGCCATGTATGGTTGGCATGGGGCAGGGAGTGGTTATAAATTAAATGTGGGTATTCCCATTGAGACCTGGTGGCTGATTATCACCACGAGAACCCTGCTCTTTGTCACAGCCACTTAGAAATAAAAACAACTAAGAAGACTCCAGGAAGGCTAAAATGTTTTCAGAAAAATATTTTAAAAACAGGACCTTTTTCTTTAGTTAAGGGTGATGAAAATTCAAACACAACAGAGCTGCTGAGTCTCAGACTGGAGCAAAGTTGAGAAATTTGATCAAGTCCCTGCTAAAGCCCTGTTGGGGCATGTCCAGCTCTTGCAAGCCCCTCAGCTGCCTGAAGAGAGACGTGTAAACACACATTTGCAAACAGTTGTGAAAGAACCACCTCCATTTACTCAGGGCTTGGGTCACATTCAAGCTGAGACGCTCTTTGCCCAGTCCTACTGTCCTGGCAGTGAAACTCTCATGCTTATTTTTAAATTCTTTCATGTTGCCAAATTGAGAGTTTATGTAAAGGAGGGTCAAGCCTGGATCAGTTTACACAGATAGAATTCTAGAGATTTTGTCTGCCTTTTGTGGCAAGGACAGCTTTATCCCAACCACTTCTACAGGCTTCACCACAGTGGCCTTTCTGGCCTTTCCTTTGCAAATAAGGCTCTTCACAGCATTTCTTTTCCAGGTGTTAAAGCACAAATAAAAGATACAAAAGAAAGCCTATTGACTCATACACGAGCTCTTTCCTACTGCATATTGGGTTTTGTGTGCTGTCACTAAGTCAAACGTTTGCATGCTGTTAGATAATTAACTGTACTGATCAACAGGAAAATCCAGGTTCTGTGGTGTTGTTTTGGATTAAAAATTTCGCTGGTGTGATTTGACAGTGGAAAGCAATTGCCTTGGTGGAAAACACAGCTATCTAAATGCTAGGAAAGAACTGATTAACCTGGAGTGACATGGCTTTTGAGGAAATGGATTATTTATTTTTCTTTCAAAGTGATTCATTAGGTGAATGGAAAAATCATCAGAGTGGTGCGGGATGGAAGGGACCTTAATGATCATCCAGTTCCAACCCCCTGCCATGGGCAAGGACACCTTCCTCTAGCCCAGGTTGCTCAGAGCCCCATCCAGCCTGGCCTTGGACACTTCCAGGGTGGGGCAGCCACAGCTTCTCTGGGCAATCTGTGTCAGGGCTTCACCATCCTCACAGGGAAGAATTTCTTCTATAATTCCCTCTACTTCTTTGACTTTCCCTGTGAACCACTTTTTAAATGATGAGTTAGGTGTTAATACCTCTTCATGCTTAGAAGGGAATTAAACTGAATTCCTTACTTCCTGGAAGAAAGCCCTATGCTACATCAGAGGTGACACTGGCAAAGCTGGTGGATACATGGCTAGGCTGTAAAAATTCTTACTTTCAAGAACATCAACTTTACATTCATGCTATCAGTTCTCTTGTGCATAAGGCCCATCCACCTGCCAGATGATTTTCTAGATCTCATGGCAATTTTGTGTGCAGTTCCACTTGCAGCCAACTAGTCATACATGCACGTGCTATCTTTCTACCAAGAAGGAGAAAGGTCTTCAGGACTTCAGCTTCTCAGGTTTCCAAACCACTTCAGACTATTAACTCTGAGGACTTCTGGAAAAAAAAAAAAAAAGAAAGAAACAACAAAAAACCACAAATAGCAACAAAAAACCCCCAACACCCAGCAACAAAGCAAATTCTCTCTTTGTGACGAATGCTGGATTATTTTTGTATGCATTCTTGGCAAATATGACAACGTGCAGCCCTGGGAGACCATGCTACTGAGCAGATTTTTGAAAGCAGCAGCTCTTTCAGCAGAATCTCTGCCAAGATAATAACAACAAAAAATGAGCTGCTTGTTGTCAGAACCCTGAGGAGGCAGAAGGAAAAGTGTCTTGGAAGCAGATGAACTTCACTTTAAGTTCTGCTTTGAATAGACGAAGAGGGTGCTGAAAGATTGTCAGTAGATACAGAGATAGACTGGAGAAAACAACAAATTTTGGAAGCCCAGTGGAGATTTGGGTCATTGTAAGGTTAGGCAAAGTATGTGTTGGGAATGCAGTGAAATGTGTGCTTGTTTGCATGTGTATTAGAGTAAGACAATTTTGGGGAGCTGGCTTCCAGGTCTGACTGCAGGTAAATATGTTGTGACACCCCAGTGTGCCTGGAAGGCAGGGCTCGAGTTGTGGAAACTGAATCCTGAACAAGATTCTATCACTTTGCTCAGTACAAGGGGTAGTAAATAGCTTTTGGAACCAAGGTGCCCCTGTAAACAGCTATCACTGCTGTCAAAAGAGCCACTCCTTTCCCTGGAGACAACATTGGTTTAAGTTTTGTGTGTGCCCAAGGGGAGAAACAGGATTAGTTGCTTTCCTTTCGGAAAAGGATTTTGGGGTTTATCTGGAAGGAAAACTTGGCTGAAGCCTGAGTCAAACCACAAAACAGAGAAAAAGATTTCCAGTGGTCCATTTTTTCCCTTTTGGGTAAGTGTTGATTTGCTGATGTCTTTGGTCAATGTGCTGGTTGTTCTGGGAACTATTCTGAGGTCAGACATCAACCAGTGGTTCTGGCATTTAATGGCTTCAGGATGGGAATAGCAGGGAAATGAAGAAAAAAAATTTGGACAAAAAAATTGGACAGCTGCAGTGGCTGGCCCCTTATTTCAATCCATCCTGAAGCACTAAACCAGTGCAGGATCATCACTGGATCTTGGTCTCTTTCTCGTGTCACTCCTTTGGTTTCAGTGCACTCCTTTGCTTTAACTAGATGTGTCTTAGTGCAGGATCAGGTCTCAGCTACCAGATACCTGCAATGTATTTTTCCAATGTCAAAATTTTATTATAGGTAACTCTTGGAATAGGCACATAAGCCTTCAAATCACACCTGGAAGCTGGTGTGATTTGAAGGTTTTCATTATCTTACTCATTAAGTCCTGGGTCTGCCCCAATAGCTGATATTGGCACTGTGTATACCACTGTGTTCCAACAAATAGTGCCTTTGTATCAAAGCCATTTTGCCCAAATGAGTAGAATTTACTGAGAATGTGTACACAGCATAGAAGAGGAGTATTTATTCAACATGTGAGAGTGCATAATGGGTATGAACCTCAAATATTGAAAACAGTCCAGAAGACAGAAGGCACAGTTCGATAAATTCTTAGAGTATGGCATTTAAAAGCTCCTAATTTACAGCTTTTTACATTTGGTAACTTAAAAGTAGAGACTGCAGGGGAAATCCTGTCTCACTACTGCTGAGAGAAATTTCAGAGGGGCCAAATGTTACCTCTTTGTGCATAAGGCTGGTCTTGTCTATGAATGTGAATGGAACTGATAAATTGCTTTATTGCCCCTTCTATGCCTTTGCAATAATTACATTTGTTACCTGAGTTCTGGGTAGTTTCTAAGAAATTTGCTGGTTTTTAATGGAGGATTTTTCCTACAAAACACAGAAGCAACTTCTAATACATCGTTCAGAACATGAATTCACCAGTTTCCTCAGGAATCTGTGGATTAGGAGTTGGGAGAGGTAGGTGTAAATTTGGTGAGCACGGAGTAGATGTGTGACGAAGAGTGAAGATACAGCAGGAGAAACAGAGCAGGCATGATAAGGAAAAGGCTGCAGGCAGATGATGAAGTTGGAAGTAGCTGGGAAAGAAGAGACCTAAAGGCAACAAGTGGACTGGGTTTAGCTGCAGGAATTAAAGACAACAAAACACTCCCTGCTGGAGCTGGAATGGAACCCAGGAGCCACGCCAGCACACAGTTCTGTGGTTTGCTGGCAAAACGCAATGGTCCACACTAGAAATTATAAACTTTTGCAGCTGTCCTCCACTCCCTGAGCTCCAGGAACCGAGATTAGGCTGAGGTGACTCACACAAGTGAGGCATGTCAGAAAAATGCCCTTTAATGAAGTGTCCCTTCCATTGTCTTGGTAATTTTAGAGCAGATGTTGTATGGGATACATGGCAGGACACACACATGGGCTCAGATGCCTTCTGCCAAACATGAGACTTGGGATGGACTCCCAGTGGCTGCTGTCAGTGCAATGGGTGGGTCTGAGGAGCTTTACAACAGCACCATCTTTCACGGCACAGCCTGGAATCTGATCCAGTGCTAGATGCTGCTGTGGGTTGCTTTGCATCCTGGCTTTTGATTTGTGGGAGCTCTGGGTCCTTGAGCTACAAAGGCACCCTATACCCATTAGAGCATGCTAATGTTCCTAAGAATTCTGAATAACTGGTGCCTTCAGACTCAACTGAGCAATAGTTCTTAGTTTAACATCTTCTTCTTCTTGTCCCCATCAGTAAAGGATGTTTTTGGGGATAAATGCTCTTGCTCATGAAGCCTTCAGACATGCTGCTAAAGTACAAGGAGTACAAGATGCTCAGTCAAGCATGTCTTTCCCTTCCCTCACTGTGGCATTGAAGGACTCAGGGAGGTGATTTATGCTTGCTGCTTGTAGGAAATTCCATGGGGAAATGAAGCCTTTTGTCTTCAGAACAGGATTTTGATAAGTGTGTCCTGAGGCCACACACAGCATAAGAAGTGAGTGAGGAAAATGGCAGTGAACAAATACAGAGCAGCCAGAGCACTTGGAGCATGCAGAGAGAGAAGTGCTTTAAGAGGAAAAGATAAAAAAGGGCTATGATCACTCAGTTCCAGAATTTATCACATTACAATCTCACAGGAGATGAACTACAGTTCTCCAGGATATACTTAATTTCTGACATTTTCTCTCTTTTAAGTGCTTGACCTGACATCTTTTACAGTGTTTAATACATTTCTGAGGGTAGGAATTTATGCACATACCCACTCACAAGCCAGGTGTGTGACCTGTAGTTACTTAACATACACATTAGATACATATTTGAATTCAAAAGCATTTTTAGAAAGTACTTTTTAGTTACTATCACTCTTATAACTGATATTCCTCACTTAGGGAAGTGTTAGATTTTATTTGAGGTGTCTGATCTTTCTAAAACCTCTGGAAAGGAATGGGTTATGGTTAAAGATGGTTTCTTTAGTTCTTTAGACCAACTTGCAGTCTATGTTAATAACCAATCTGCAAGGAGATTTTTTCCAGCATCCTAATAAAATTGCCCCCAGATTTTGCTTCCCTCTTGTAGCCAAACTGCATCTGGTGCCCAGCTGATTTAAGTGTCAGGACACCTATAGCAGGCTGGTGTGTATGTACAGAGATTCACAAATGTGATGGAGGCTGGAGCTCTCCATCATCATGCATTCCCCATATGGGGGAAGCAGGATAAGAAAACATTGTTTCCTTTCAACAAGCCCAGAAGAAAAGCAGAAACCTGCTGAGGTGTAGCCTGAGAAATATCTGATCACAGAACCACAGACTGGTTGAGACTGGAAGGGACCACAGTGGGGCAGCTGGTCCCACCTCCCCCAGAGCACAGGGCGCAGGATTGTGTCCAGAGGGGTCTGGAATATCCCCAGTGAGGAGACTCCACACCCTCTCCGGACAATCTGTTATCGGTCACTGCCCAGGGAAGAAGTTTTGCCTCCTGCCCAGGTGGAACCTCCTGGGCTCAGTCCCTGCCCGTTCCTCTGGTGCCACTGCTGGGCCCCTGGAGCAGAGCCTGGGCCCTGCTCGGAGCCCTCCCTGCAGACAGGGACACCCAGGGCTCAGGGCCCCTCTCAGCTGGGGCTCCTCTCCAGGCTGGACAGCCCCAGCTCCCTCAGCCTTGCCCTGCCAGAGATGCTCCAGGCCCTAAATCATCTCTGCAGCCTCCACTGGCCCCAATCCAGGAGCTCTCAGTGCAGTTGTGATAATGGACAAACTGGAACAATTGACATCACTAACACTGCACACAATTTATCCTGCTCTGCTGAGAAATTGATGCTGGCTCTTGGTTTCTCTTCTGTTAAAAATTGTTCTTATGTAAACATCCAGCTAGTATTGCTCGTGAACTGAACATCAGAGCTAATTAACTGTTTGGAAACTGGATGTCTAAGTTCTCTGAGGGTTGGGATTTTATCATCTGAGAGGAACTTCCCTGGGACACTTCAAAGAAATACAATTTAGCAAGAGAAGCTCGAAAGCCTTCCACCACAAATCTTTGTACTTTTTTCCTTGCTGCTCCTGATGCTTTTGACAAAATCCCCAAAAGTTGTTGAAAAGAGCTTAGGGGACAGTAAGTTACTGTCTTGCAGTGTTAATTTCAGTTATTCCTAAATATTCCTTAGATGTTGTTCCTGCAAATGAACCAAGGTGAAACAAACCAACCAAACAAAAAGCAAAACCAAACAACAACACACAGAGAAAATCCCCTAAAACCTATAAAAACCACCAAAATCTATAAAACCCCCCAAACCTATAAAAACCACCAAAACCTAAATATTCCTTACATGTTGTTCCTGCAAGTGAACCAAAGTGAAACAAACCAACCAAACAAAAAGCAAAACCAAACAACACCACACAGACACACACAGACAAAATCCCCCAAAACCTACAAGAACCACCACCAAACCCAAGACGATCTCTAGGTGTGATTCTAAATGTGCTGAAGGAGAAGGGAGCTGCAGGTGGCCCTTGTGCTTTGACCTGAAGCCAGGCAGTAGCAGGACTAGGAAAGAAACTGTGCAGTGTAAATGACACAGACAAGTGAACTCTTTCTCTGTCCCTTTTCTCTTCCTCTGTCCTTCTCTGACAAACTCCAGGCCCTTCTAGCAGGTAGTTCCAGCACTGCTCTTTCAATCTCAAAGTCCTCAAAACCACTCTTCCAATGCACACACACTCCTTTGAGTCCCTCAGGCCCCTTTTACTGGATTTAATTTCATTGAGCTTACATTTAAATCAGCTGTCTTAACTTCTGGGTTTTTTTCAAATGCTGGAAATTGCTTCTTTCTTTACCAAAAGAAGATGGTGTGCATAGGTCTCATTCAATAGCTGGAAAGGACATTTAAATATATGTATTGATCCTTAGTTCTGCTTTGTTCCTGCCCCCTTGAGGAACTTTAGGTACATTTAAGCAGCTTAATGCCATTATTAAATGGAGACTTGTGAGGCCTGGAGCTACAGAAGCAGCTTGGTTGAAACCTTACAATTTGCAGTATTTCTGTTTCACTTCAAAAGGACAAGCCTGGGCTTTTTGTAACAGCAAAGATTTGTTAACTTAATTCACAGGCAAGGTCTTTTCCACAAAAGCGAAGTGGGCACTCTTGCAAGCTCTTGGTGATCTTTTAAGTGCTTTGTCTGGAATATTTCTTTCTGGAAACTGAGAGTTCAGTGGAAAGTTTTGGGTTTTTTCCCTTCTGAACTGGTTATAATGATTTCTGTCTGCTGTCAGATTCAGCAAGGTTCAACCAGATCTTTTGGGGGGTCAGGATTACATCCTGGCTTTACCTTTAATGTGTCAGAGTGTCTAATGGTGATAAATCACGGGAATGCAGTCCAGGGAGGATCAGCCCTGGAGTGGGGGAACAGTGTGGGGGGAAGGAGAAGCAGAGAGGAGCTGTTATGGATGGACCCCATTGCCCCATCCCCCTGTGCCTCTGGGTGCTGGGTGAGGAGGGGAGTGAAGCCAGGAATAAAGCAGTGAAATTGAGGGAAGAAGGAGCAGGAGGGTGTTGCTTAAATCCTTTTGTCTGCATTTCTCACTATCCAAATCTATTTTAATTTGTAAAAGTAATTAACTTTCCCTAAGTCAAGTCTGTTTTGTGCATGATGGTAATTGATAAGTGATTTATCTGCTTTTATCATGACCCATGACCTTTTTCCTTTTATTTTCTCCCCTGTCCTGTTGAAGAGCAGGAATGAGAGAGAAGCTGGATGGGTGTCTGGCTGCCAGCTAAGGTCAATCCATCACAGCCATCTTACCAGCCTACATTACTTTACAATTTCCTTTTTTTTTTTCTTATATATATTCGCTAAGCCAGCAGATCCTGTGGTTATCTCAAGAAGCTCTTAAAAATATTAGCAAGAGACCACCCATGGGAATATTGACAGAAATCGACTCCCAAGTGAATTATCCTTCTGAACAGTAACAAACCAGATTTAAAAGTCAGGCACCTGCTAAATGAACTTTTCAAATATTTTAGTCTTTTGTTTCACTTGCACTAAATCCCCTTTACATTCTCAAATTAGTTTTTGAAAGTTTGGAGTAGAATTGAAAATATTTTCATGAAATGATACATGAAGATAGCAGAAAGCCCACCCAGGAAAAGGAAAACCAGTCTCTTAGTCTGACACGAGTAACACCTCTCTCATCTCCATCCAAGTTAAACTCAAGGCTATTCACAGGTGGGCAGCAGAAATTGATACCAACATTGCAAAGATGACGGTCAGAGACAGTGCCAAGCCCTGAAAATCCAGAGCACTGTCTCAACAGAAGGATGAAGGTCCCCAAGGGGAGCAATCCAGGAAAACACAGGCATGTTTGCATTTAAACATGATGTTTCTCTGGAATTTTCTGAGTAGGTGTGTACCTGCAGATGATGTGCAGTGTTTTTAGAGACCACAAACCTTGTTCCTCTTCTGCACATTCAGAGAACTGGCTTCGTTTTTCTTCCTCTTCTTGTTACTCAAACACGCTTCGTGCTTCAGATTTTATTTCACCAGAAAGAAAACTTCAAAGCCACTCACACACATATATAAAATGCTTTATCACTTCCTTTTCTTTTGTGGAGTCCAGCACATGCTTTAACTGAATAAACAAAGAACAATTCTGAGAAATGCAAATCCTTTCTTTGCAATGTGGTGTTGTGAATGCAAGGCAAAAACATTGGGATTTTTCCTTTATTTCAGAAGGGTATTCATACTCCTTTTACTGAGATGATAGAGC
Source organism: Euphonia xanthogaster (assembly GCA_034509185.1). NCBI lineage: Eukaryota > Metazoa > Chordata > Aves > Passeriformes > Fringillidae > Euphonia > Euphonia xanthogaster. The sequence goes on along the minus strand of JAYDZK010000056.1, from coordinate 53,923,679 downwards.
CAGGAATAATGGCAGGGATCAGCAACCAGGCAAGGACAGCAAGAAGCCAGCCTACAAAAAGGCAGGTGTTGAAAGGAAGCAAAATGAGAGAACTCCAATTTCTATCAGGCTGCCAACCTGTCACTAGTGGGGGTTCCACAGGGCTCCATCCTTGGCCCTGCTCTCTTCCACAGCTTTGTAAACGACCTGGACACAGGACTGGAAGGGGTACCAAGTAAGTTTGCAGATGATCCTAAATTGGCAACAGTTAGCACAATGTGTAAGTGCATTGTTCCTTTTGACATCCTGTTTTGTTCTTCTAGCTAGGAAGCATCCAGGTCCTAAATGCTGTAGCACTATTGGGTCGGTGATGTTGCCCATAAAATATGAAAATGCTATGAAAATCCTGAACCACAAGAACTCAGAGTTTCTGGTCACACAGCTGGTGAAGACTTTTTGCAATGTTTGGCCTTTATGTCTGAGAAATCTCTTCACATGCCTGAAAGCAACCATGGTTTAGCAGGTCTCAGTGGTTCATTATCACTCAGATAAGGTGATAAAACCAACCTGTTTAAGGCCTACATGTTGTAACATTTACTTTCGTGAACATCCTTACAGTGCAACATGTAATAAAACCCCACTTCTCAAAATTACACTTCAAAACATGGTTCATGTAAATGAAGACCAAAATTCCCGTAAGCAGCTTTGGCACCATCTAAATAAGCAGGAAGCTGCCTAGAGGCAGATCAAAGGACACTAAAGGTGCTTTAATAGAATGCAGATGCTCTCATACAGTCAGAACAAAAATAAGAGGAACTAAATTTTGCAAGGCTTTCACTTTACTAGTGCCCATTGGAGCTCTTATCAGGCTACAGATGTTCACAAGTTCAAAACCATTCTTGTCTGGCAGCACTGTGGTCACAAAGCTGGCACCCTCTTCTTCCATCCTATATTCTGCCTTTGAATTTCTTCTGCAACTTCCATCTCAATTTTGCCTTCTGCAGAGCAGCCTGGAGCAATGTGCTGTGTTGTAGAATCATGGAATGGTTTGTGTTGGAAGGGACCTTCAAGATCACCTTGTTCCAAACCCCTGCCATGGGCAGGGACACCTTCCACTGTCCCAGGTTGCTCAGAGCCCCATCCAACCTGGCCTTGGACACTTCCAGGGATGGGGCAGCCAGAGCTTCTCTGGGCACCCTGTGTCAGGGCCCTCCCCACCCTCACAGGAAACAATTTCTTCCTGATATCCAATCTAAATCAATTCCCTTTCAGCTTAAAGCCATTCTCCCCTGTCCTGTCACTAACTTTCCCTCTCCAGCTTTCTTGCAGACCTTCTTCAGGCACTGGAAGGCATCCAGCTCTGCAGTCTCCACACCTTCTCTTCTCCAGGCTGAGTAGCCCCAGTTATCTCAGCCTGTCCTTGTAGGAGAGACGCTCCAGTCTTCAGAGCATCTCTGTGACCTTCTCCAGACGTATCCCAACTGGTCCCTGTCCTGTGCAGATCCCAGAGCTGCACACAGGCTCATTCCTAACCACCTCCTTCTAAAGCTTTCTTACTGGGAAATAGGTTCCCATTCTGCAGCCACCTCTTATTTGTGGATGATTTTTAGAAAAAAAATGGAAATAGAGTGTGAGGAAGCTCTTGGACAACCTGATTTGAGCCACCAGAAAATAGTACTGTTGTTTCAGCAACCTTTAAGCCTCTGAGAAATATGAAAATGGTTGCTGCAGGAAGTGGAGGTAACTTCTACACATGGGCAGCTTCTCTTCTCTCCTTGCCAGGGCTGAGGTGAGCCCTACCTGTCTCATCCATGGCCTTCCAGCTGTGTCAAGGCTGGATGGATCCACTGGTACCAAGTCAGAGGTGAAGCCTTGAGCTGAAAGTGTCTCTAGTCCTGATAAATACCCACCTCTTCTCTGTGCTCAGACTTTCCATTTGCAGCTCCTCCTGTGCCAGTCAGTTCTTTAACTTGCCATTTATGTTCAGTTGGTGCTCTGTTTTTTGCAGGAATGATCCTTACAAATGGGATAGGAAGTTGGAATGTGAGACCTCAGGCACAGTTCTCACAGGAATTTGTTCCTGCACTAAATGTTACATGACCCCCCCACCCCGGAGGATTGTCAGGGGACCCTCCAGGAATCTTCAGGGATGTTGGAGTTAACAAGGGAGGGAAAGAAGGAAGGTGTCTGTGGGTGCAAAGAGCCCTGACACAGGGGAAAAAAAGTTGCTGCTGCTTTTGTCAGAGCCCTGCCCCAGCAGCCACGTCAGTGTGTCCTGCCATGGGGCAGCCCAGCTGCCTGGCTGCTGTGGTGATACCCATGAGACAGCTTCTGCTTCACCAGCGCCCCTTCCTTCCCCTCTGAGCATGAGAGGGGCTGGGAGTCCTGGAGACCTGCCTGGTCAGGAGGGCTGTGAGGGTCACCCTTTTGGGATTGAGAACATCAAAACCTCAGAGGCTGTGGGCAGCACTGATGGACACTACAGTCACTGCAGTTTCTGCACCCCAAAACCTCTGGACACAGTAGATCCCTATAACCAAGCTTTTAGAGAGTTTTAGTGCCAGCAGGAACAAGATTATGTCCACTGGCCTCTGAACAGAAATACTGGCAACTTAAGACTTAATTTGAATGGCTGTGGGCTTTGAGATTGATATCTTTGAGTAGTGTGTTCTATTTTTTAGGTTTACCTTGCATGGCTGGAAAATAGCTGAAATGGGGTGTTTGCAAGAAAGGGATCTGTTTGATGAGTTCTTATGCAACTTATAAGAAAAACGACAATTCTGCTGGACTTCAAGGAATCATGCATGGCCAGGCACTTAGACCTTCCCATCTCCCTTTAGAAATGTTTCAATCAGTTATTGAAATGTTTGATATTTAATATGGGCTTGTGATAATACTGCTGCTGTATTATCCATCCCTCTTGCATAATCCCTCCCTTGTAGCTTTTTGTGCACAGTATTCTGTGTCCTCAGTGCCTGATCCTGAGCAGCAATTTCAAGCAGAAGGACAGTGTGTGCAAATATCACTGATGGCCAAACAGCTGCTTGTGCTGCCTGAAAGCTGCTGAGCTCAAGTGAAACCTTTCTTGTAACAACAACAATGATCCCTGAAAAATACCAGCATGGGGAATGTCTTTGGTAACAGAAAATAGCTCAGTTTGGCCCAGAAAAACACAAACCAAAATCTGTAGTTGTACTAATGTGCAGTTACCTCAAGACAGTTTTTGCCTGTCTTTTTCTCTCAGAATCCTAGAGGGAACATCCAAGGTGCAACAGCTAAAAGCCCCAAACTGCCTTACAACTTCTCCTCTCTCAAAGAGCCTCTTCCCAGGAACTGAGGGAGGGAGCTTTCCACACTGTAAGTTTGGAAAGCTCACTGCATTCCTCTTAGAGTTTTGTTTGCATCAAAATTAATTATTTACATAAGTCAGAAACCACCTGCACAGCTCTTGAAATGCAGAACATGAGCTCTGATTTCAGCTGCACCAGAGGAAAGCAGGGATAACCTCAGGGCAGTTGACTGTGGAAATTCCTGGGTGTGCAGTTGGCATCAGTGGGACCTTCAGGACTCTCTCAGCAGGTGTTTCTCTCCAGTGTTTCTTGTCACTAGTGGAACACCCACCACCCTCATCTGAGTGCTTTCCTGTGAGTTATAGGAGCCAGTCGGGCTTTAATCAATTGAAACAGAAAAACTCTGGAAAAAATATGGGACTTCATTAATTGTAGAATTACAATTTATATATCTTTTCATTCCTTACTATGCAAATAATGCTAGCTCAAAATCATGCAATTATGCAATCAAAAAAAAAAAACTTATAAATGACAGTTTAGGTCAGCTGTGCAGAATTCAGTAGTTTAGCTTTTTAAGCCCATATTCAAACTAGCACAGATGGAATGATAATAAAACCAAACTGCTCTGATGTTTTCTGCAAGAATATGATGTTTCCTGCAGTATTAGAACTTCCAGATAATCTATCCAAAATTTCATTGACCTATTTTTACAGGAAGTATGCCTGAAATATCAATGCTTCCAGTGGGATTTCACAACCATTCAGAGTTTATCTTAATGCATCATAAAATCTTTAAGATCAAGGCTTTTTGAACATTGTACATAAAATACTGCATTACTCTTTGGCAGAAGGCAGATGATTATTAATTTCAACCCAGCATCACATCCTTGTTGTCAGTGTCCTTTATGATATACATTGTAGATTGATCTGCTCAGACTCAGGAAGATCTTCCAATATTTGAAATAAGGTTATCAGAGGAAATCTTGAAGGTACAGCATCCAGTACTCTTGAATTTGAAGTATTTTTTTCCATACCCCTTCTAGGACAACATATAAGGGAAAAGGTGGTTAATTATCAGATGGGAAAGCCCCCCCTCCTGAAAATACAGGATTATTACCCAGGGATACCAAATTTGCATCTGCAGCTCATAAAGATTGCTTAAAATAGAAAAAGAAAAAAAAAAGCTGTAAACTTAAACAGTGGCCTATATCCATGGAGATTTATATCCATAAATGTACTTATTTTGGATTTGAATGATATGAATTTATTCTCCATAGTGAAGAGTTCAAAACCATGAAGTAAAGAAAGGTTTCCCCCTTCCTACTCTGCTCAGTGCAGGAATAAGAACCTGCTATTATCTATTTCAGGGAGGGGAAAATGCTGGGTTTTTCAGCCTAAGCCAGAGGTTTTCCTTTAAGTGGGAGCTAGCAGAGCTTTAGGTGCTGGGACAGAGGAGGTTTATCTGAGAACTCCAGGAATTGAACAGGTCAGTGTTGTGTAACTCATACTTCTGAAAAAAAGGCTACCTAAGCACTTCAAATTTCCATCAGTTTAAATGGAATGGAAATTCTGACACATTTTATGGTGAGGTAGAGACATCTAGTGACTATTTTGTGTGATTCAAATACAAAGGATGAATGTAGGAGGGGAAAAAACTTCCAGATTCTTGAGTATCCTTTTAACAATAGGTACATCTTTATACGCAAAATAAATTTAGTCTGGCTTTGCATTTCTGGCACTGAGGACAGTTTAGTGCTTAAGTACTAACACAGTTACTAACTCATGTTACTTTGTTAAAGAATCTTCCTCAGAACAGCTTGGCTGCAGTCTCAAGCAAAAAAATGTCTTTTTCTGCTGAGCCATCACCTGCCTGCCAAGGGAAGGGGAAGATGTTGGAATTAGAAGGGGAAGGATGTTAGAACTGGAAGTGGGATGGAATTAGATCGTCTTTAAGGGCTCTTCCAACCCAAATCATCCTGGGATTGATTCCATGCTGCCTTGGACAGAAAAGCTTCAACCCTGTAATCTTCTGCTCACCCACCTAGATGCCTAAATCTCAGCTCTTTACAAACGTTTGCTTTCCAGCTGGTACCTCCACAGTCCTCCCACTTCCTCCTGAAAGGTCAGTCAGGTACTGCAGCACTCTGGGACACCTCACATTTTCTCATTTTATTTCAGCAGCCAAAGAGCACATTTTTCCAGAGAATGCTGTCTTCCTTTCCATGACAGAAGAGGACAGTGTGGTTCTTCTCCACTCTGCTGAGCCCCCCCTGCAGGGCTGCATCCAGCCCTGGGGCCAGCAAAGGAATGACAGGGAGCTGCTGGAGCCAGGCCAGAGCAGGGACACCAAGGGGATCAGAGGGATGGAGCAGCTCTGCTGGGAGGA
>JAYDZK010000056.1:53866169-53880256 GCA_034509185.1 Euphonia xanthogaster | reverse complement strand
CACCCTCTTCCTCCCCCCCCCCCCCCCCCCCAAGCCCTGGTGGTGGTCTCTCTCCAGGTTACTTCCTCCCCTCTCTCCCCAGGTTACTCCCTCCCCTCACCCTCCCATCACTTGTATCCCATTGGCTGTGTTCCCTCTTCTCTGCTCCCCCATTCTCCTGGGTTTAAAATCTCCCTCCATGAGAGATTCTGGCTCTCTCCCCCTGGGATGCCGCCTTGATACCCAGGCAGCTCCTATCTAGGAATAAAGTGGGACTCTGGTCCTGAGAGGAAAGAGCGCCTTGAGTGTTTTACTTTTGTCCTTGTAAAGGCTGCGAGGGGCCAGGATGTAGAGCTAGCCGCTTCAGATCCGAACAGCCCCAGAGATCAGCCTTTACACTGGATTGCCAATTTTTCAAGATCTTTCAGATTCTTATTCAGTCCTCCAAAGCACTTAGAATTTCCTTTCTCTCTACATAATATTAAAATCGTTATGAAACCCATTAAGCACTTAGTCTAGGTTAATACTTTGTGCAAATAATGAACTTTTCAGTTCTTAGTCCAAACAAACAAAACATTTAGCCTTGAACATTAGTGATTTCTTCTTTTTTCTCTTAGAGAAGAAAATCCCTTCCTACTCAGCATATTCTGTGGTTCTGTGAGAAAATGTCATTGTGATTCAATAGAAATATTTTTGTTTTCATTGCTGACAATTCTAATAAAAGCAAAGAACTGAATGACTAATGAAAAGTTTCATTAGGTAACACTGAAAAATAACAAAGAAATGCCACTCATTCTATTGAACCCAGTGCTTAAGCTGCTTACCCAAAATACCAGAGATTTAGATTCACTGCCTTCTCCTATGGAGAAGTGTCAAATCCCCAGCTCCTAGAATGCTCTGGCCTCCAAACTCTTTGTCAGATCTGGGCAGCTTTTTAGTCTCCCTTTTAAAGCATTTTCCCAGTAAGCTGAAGTGATCCCTGGCAGAGGGACAAGAACCAGGGCATTCCCTTTTCCAGGTGAGTATCCTAATGCGTACAGAGAGAGCACGAAGCTCCAGCTGCTCTTTCCCATGTCTTGGACAGCCTTGCCCTCGGGCAGGGATCCTTTTATGAACAGCAGCCATCAGAGGAACCTTCTTCCACTAGTCTAAACCAGAATATCCTTAATGTGGATATGGATAAGGCCTTAGATGTGGAATAGGACAAGGGTAATCAATTGTTCACATCTAAAAGGTCCCTCACATCCAAAATGGTGTTGTCATAAAAAGGGATGAAGATACTTGCTCCACTTGAGCAACCAAAACAGAACATTTTTTTAAAATTTCTGAAAAGCTTTGTCAAAATCACTGCATCTTTTCAGGCCAGCCCCAAACTTGTTCTTCAGTGAGCTGAACATAGCAAATGCATTCTTTGAGTGACACTCATGACAGCATGAGACAAGTGTCTGTCTGTACTTGAGAGGATCCAGGATCCAACGCTGACTCTTTCCAAAACAAAGAAGAGGGACCTCAAGCAGCTTCTACTGAAAGTACCTGAAGAAAATTTTTTTCGCTCTGGGAAGCCCAACATGACGTTATGGTGCCACAAGCCTAAAAATAAATAGGTTTTAACTGTTCCCTCTTTAGGTAATGTTACTTTGAGCTCCCAGATGTGGCCAAGGAGAACAGTCTGTGCTGCTCTGTTCTCAGCTACCATGTGGAGCAGCTTCCCAAGCCTAAACCACACCAAGATTGAGATAATTAGAGAACCTAACACAAAAACAGACATGGTTGGATTTGAAATTCATTAGTAACAAATGCTGTACAAGATCCTTGCTGCAAAACTACTCATCAAATAGTAAAGCTTGAGGAAGCAAGTCCTGCATATTGGTGATGGATTGGGGTGGTAAAGGAAGTGCTGATCCCATTAGTCTGCTGAGCTCTATATTCTCAACAGAATAGGAAGCGTTGTGCACTCTGAAATTGTGGTGAAAGAAACCCTAGACCTCTAGCAAAAATCTGTGTCTGCTAAGGCCCTTGCTCAGTGCTATGTTTGGGTGAGAATTACAAGGCTTATTTTCAGTTCTTAGATTTGGAGCGTAACCACTGAAGAATATTTTGTTGGAGATGTTCCAGTGCCTAGAGGGAGTTTCTTGTAAAATGACCACACTCTAAGAATGGACTGCAGAAGACTCAGAAGTAGAGGAGCCCTGAGCCCTGGGTGTCCCTGTCTGCAGGGAGGGCTCCGAGCAGGGCCCAGACTCTGCTCCAGGGGCCCAGCAATGGCACCAGAGGAACGGGCAGGGACTGAGCCCAGGAGGTTCCACCTGGGCAGGAGGCAGAACTTCTTCCCTGGGCAGTGACTGAGCACTGAACAGATTGTCCAGAGAGGGTGTGGAGTCTCCTCACTGGGGATATTCCAAAATCAGCTGGACTCAGTCCTGTGCCTTGAGAAGTTCATGGCACACTGCTACAACAAACAAATGGCTCACCATGTGGCCTCAAAAACAAGGATTTCCCAACACTAGCAGGGTGAGAACACCATAAGCAAATGGCCAAAGCATACCTAAAGTTTTCTATACATGCCTTTTTTTTTTCTATAGGACACCCTGCACAGAGCAAAGCTTTATCTATACCCATCACAGACTTGACTTATATTTCAGGTGACCTTTTCAGAGGTTGTAGAAAAGTTTCCCATAGCTAACTTCAGTGCAAAAGATCAATCTGTATCTACTAGTTAGGTATCTACGACGACTTTAATTAACATTCATCATTATTTGCTCTTGCTAAGCTACAGAAGCAGCCCTGAACAACAAAATAGTTACAAAAGGGAGCAAAGAATTTAGCTGGCACTGCTTTCTTATTCAGCTTCCTCTATAGGATTTTATATGTATCTTTCTGTAGATTTGGCACTGGCCAGGAGTAGAAAAGAGAGCTGCTCTGGCTGGCTGAGTGGTGCAGTTCAGAACTACAGTTTTCATGCAACTTTATTATGAAACTGTTTGTTACAATGCTGAACTCATAGACATAAATGTAACCTAAAAACCTTAGGAGATTTTCAAGCCTCCAAGAAAAATTAACATCTTTAGGAATACCATGGACACAAACTCAGTATTTGACTTAAAAAGCATATGAAAGAAGAATGTTGTAGAGACTATTTATATTGAATATTTAAAGCAAAATTTTTATATTCTTACATTCTTAAATGTTCATAGGTTTGGGCTATGAAATATGAGACTTTCGCAGTTGTGATGTACATAGTAAAGCTTTGGATGCTGCAAAGCTGCCAGTGTTCTTGGGGGGGTACATCTAAGAAATGCTTTCTAGAGTTTTTAACAGTAATAACTCTCATTTCAGTCCCTCACTCTGCTCTGTGAAGCAAAGCTATGGCAGTTTTGTTCCTGGGAGGTGCTAAGATGCTCTGCTGCTTGCTAGGTTTTGCTCTGCGCTGCTCAGCCAATTTGAGAGACACAAATGAGAGGTCTCACCATACTGTGGCATCTGATCTCAATAGCTGCAACTCATTCAGAAAGCACAAGTGGAGATGGATCGCCATGGAGTTCCACAACGTGTTCCAGTGTGCACAAACATGTCGGGTTTTCTCCATTAGCAGAGAGGTAGAGATGATCTGAGGGAACCTAGAGAGATGTGGCATCCAGCAGCAGCCTGATTTTTTTCTCTGCTCAGCATTGTTTGTTTGTGCAGTCTTAGATTGAGTGCTCTGTCCCAGAAGAGAAATGACCCAGGGTCCGGATTCCGCTTTTTTATTAGAACTGATGCTTTTGGAAACAACTTTGGGAACATTGTGGGCAGAAGTTTGTCCTTGTTCCACACACAGAAACAGATCCTGTGCAGAATTTTGTCCCTGTCATGAACACAGAAGCAGATTTTTCTTTCCCATTTATCTTTCACTTCCATGTCTTCCCTTCTGTATCCTTCCTCTGTTTTTTCTCTCTGCCTCAAACAATAGGTGCCTAAAAAATAAGGGTGTGCTTTTCTGGATGTACCATTTGAATGGATTTCAAATGTATGGATCTGGATAAACCTCTGTTCCTCATAATCTTGAGTGTCTAATCATCTTTGAGCACTGCTTCCAGTTCAGAGAAAATTCTAAGTTAACAAATTTAAAATTGGACAGTGCAAAAGACTTCTTCCCTTCTCCCCACTGATCACAGCACCTTCAAAATTATTATTTGTTTCTCTAATTAATAAAAACAGTTAAACAGGGGCATCTCACAGCCATAATGAATGAGGGGAAAGTGTATTTAAATACGTGGTGCTGAGGATAACCATGGCCACAGCTCAGCAAAAGACTGTCCAGGTTTTGAAAAAACTCACAGTCTAATTAGAGTGACCAAACCTCCTTTTTCTTAAAAATAAAAGATGTACAAGCTTGAATGAGCATAAATTTTAACAGACTGGAATGAACAAGAAAAATCTTGAGTAATATATATGAACAGGTCTAAAGAAATTTAAAGTTTACATCTGTATTTTAACAGATTGCAGTGGGACCACACTAGGCTCAGGGAAAAGAAATTGGAAGGACACTATCCTAAAAGCCACATGTGTGGAATTTTCACTGTAATGGGACATTTTATGCTCAGAACGAGGGTTCTGTCCTTTGCTTATATGGCATGATAATGCCATGGTGGGAGACACTCAGATATAAAGAACAGGTAATATAAGAGCTTTTGTCTCTCCTTTTGGGGCATTTGCTTTGTGGCTTAATTGTAGAAAAATAAGTCCAGTAGAGAGAAGTCTTAAGTTTAGTCTACTGTTGGGGAAACCACACTATTTCAATATTTGTTAGCAATTTTCTATATTGCAACAAGCAGCAAATTCTTTTGAGGTGGCTTTGTAGCCATTGAAATCAGAGTCAAATATCCCAGTGACTTTTTGGTAGCAAAGTAAAGGTCCTTTTCTTTCAGAGAGTCTTGTACTACTTTAGGCCCTTTAAATACTTCAGAAATCCTTTTGGCTGCTAAAAATAAAAGGGGTTGTGACATTTGTTTACAAATCTGCACCCTTAAGGAAGATCTGGATTGACTTCTTGACTCAGTGGGGGCAGCAGAATTCCACTGAGTGGAAATGTTTTAGTCAGACTTTTAATTTAAAATGCTAGCGCTTTTGTTCTACATCTTAATGCTGCACTAACACTGAATTAAAATGGAGTCCCAATGGTAATGTGCAATATCTGAATCAATATCATGCAATTAGTGTCATGAAAATGAATATTAAATGATATAATAGCAATGGGACTCACCAAAAAGAGGGGATTTTTAAGGGAATAAAGCCTTTGGTGTCCATTAACTCATGCCCGACTAATGCTAAATGATCAAATATCTGGAAAATACTTGTGAGAGCTTCACTAATGTCCCCAAAATGTATGCTAATTAATGGTATTGTGATAAATTCTGAAAGAATTCATTATGGCTCAGTACTTTTAATAGATAGTTATGTATAAATTTAATCTCAACAAACTCTGGCATTACCACGTCCCAGTGATTAGTCCCACAAAGATGCGCTGGTGGACTGCGTCCAAACTCTTTAAGACTGCCAATGACTTCTTTTTCTGTTTGACATATTTAACTTTGGAGCTTTCTGCCATGACTGAGAATCAACATCCTGCCTTGTTTTGTGGCTTCATGGTCAGTGCATTGCCTCTGTCCACATGATCTCCACAGTGCACAGGCTGGTGTGGATGTGACAACGGGAGGAGCACAAGGATGGATGTGATTTCAGTCTGTCCAATCTCATGTTATATAAATATTAAATTCATTTGCTGGACAAGAAAACTGCTTGGATTCAGATTCTATCAAACACCAGATATATGGATTTTTTGAGGTTGTTCCCTGCTCTCATGGAGTTTCCCACATCTGTTACACAGTAGGTCATGGCAGGTCCTGGTCCCAGCGCCTTCAATACATCAGGAATCTGGTTTGTATTCTCTGAATGTAAACTAACACATTTTCTATCTAACTATTTCCCTGCACAATTAACCTCCCAAATAAGCAAAGTGTTCTTTAATATCTGAAACATGAAAGCCATTTACAATTTATTGTAAATTATTACAGACATACTCAAGCATGGGACAATTTTCAAGGTGTGGGAATATAAATTTAAATTAAATTCTTGTAACTTCGTGTAAATTGCAGATATCTCTTTCAAGTTCTCCTCATCCTTTTAGTTGGATATGCTGTCTGAACTAAATTTAATATAAATGTCACTGATTTCATCCAAAACACGTCCAGACGCAAGAAGGTTTTTAGAGCATATGCTTTGCTGGATTTACGCCTGGATTAAATCCAGAGAAGCCCAGTGTGCTCTTCTAAGCAGGACTGCATCTATACATGCTTATATGATTTCCTAAATCAAGGCCTTTTTTTTTGTTTTTTTTGCATTGCTCAAAAACTTGCTCTCCATTTAGCCTTCATATTTATTGATATTAAAAGGATTTGCCAAAGTAACAATTATAAGCCAGGAGTCAGGGCAGTGTTACACCAGGTTTATTTTCTGTGTAGCCAGAAGGCAAATGTACAACAGAAAGTCATTTACCTGTTTTTAATAGTTTGGGGTCACCGTTTGTCTATACATTCCTTATGTCACTTATAAATTAAATCAGTAAAATTAAAAGTGCTGATTTACTTGGTTTTCCTAGAACTACATAGAAATTGGATGCTACATTTTGATTTTCACTGGAAAAAAACTGCAGTGGGTCAGAGTCATCCCTGTTGTGTGCCAGAGATTAATTTGGCCTTTGGTGATAGATTTGGACATAAAATACGCTTCTACTCTGAACATATGCTACATTAAATGGCAGCTTATACCAATCAGTCCCACATTCTGAGCCGAGTCAAAATTGCTGACTCCAATGACAAAGTGATATTTTTGCTGCTTTTTTCCCAAAAGTACATGCTTGAGATTGTAACTGAAGAATGTGCTTCTGCATATGGTTGAGTTCAAAATATTTAGATGGCAGTGCAAGCTTGCCTTGAGCATGTGCTAAAGTGCAGCCCCTGCAAAAAAGAGACTTGCCTGCACAGAATAGGGTGTGGTAGCCAACTTCTGCTCCATCAAATAATTTAGCAGGTCAGGAAGTACATCTTTTTTTCTGAAGGAAAATAAAAAGAATCTTCAGTCAAGGCACTACCACCACCACTGTTTGTCTGGGGATTTTTTAATTTTGTTGTTTTTTTTTTCGTTGGTTGGTTGGTTGGTTGGTTGGTTGGTGGGTTTTTTTGGTTTTGATTTTGATTTTTTTTTTTTTTTTGTTATTTTATAACTGACACCCTTAATCAGCTCTTCCCTCTCCTTCTCCTCTGATACTGCAGTGCATTTTCCTCATTATGTTAACATTGCTGTTAGAATTCTCTACACCTAAATTTTCCTCAAGTCTTTCAGGGAGCCCTAAGCAATGAATCTGTAGTCCAAGTTAGGAATTGTGCTTTTCTTTCAAGCAAAGACATCAGAAAGCCCTGATTTCCACAAAGGAAAACCATTTCTGTGTATTTACTTCAATGCTTGCTTGACCTTTCTTGTGCATCCACAGGTACACATGTGTTCAAGCACTCACACAAAAATCAGGCCCTGATTTTGCTCTCTTGAAGCAAAATCACTTTGGTTTGCTCATTCTCCTCTTGAGTGCTTGGACTACAGATTCTTCCTACCCCACATAATGGACCTTTAACTACAAACTCAAGGTGCCTTTTGTCCACTCAGCTCTTCACAGTTACTTCAGCATGTGGTCAGGTGAAGTAAGAAATTGAATTATCCTGTGTTGAAATCCATGTTGCACAAAGTACACTGGTCACAGGTGGCAAGTGAGTGACTTTTCAATCAGCCAAGACAGATCTGCAGGAACTCCAGCCATCCCTTAGGTTCTCCCCCTCATGGAATTGCAGGTGCAGGCTGCAAGGAATGCTGTATTCCTGCCAGGCTTTATTTTCACATGATCAAAACCGTTTAGGCTGTCAAAACATTAACAACTCCAAGGTATCACCTTAATCTCAGGTAATCCTCAAGCTCATTATTAGAGACTGGAAGAGTATCCTGGGAGAGTGTTACTTGAGATTTACTTGATTCTCACCTGTTTTCCATGGAATGTGATATTTCTGTTTCCACAGGCCAGGATGCTGAGCTTAGTGGATTTTCACCCTGGACTTCTGCTGTTCTTGCATCCGGGTTGAACCTACAACCAACCCATCCTTATTCAAGACATGGAATTATGAATAAACAGCACAATAATTCATGTGAACTGCTATTTATTTCTTTGCTATTACTAAATAAGCAAATCGCTCAAAATCTGCTTGGGCTGGGAAATGAAGCTCCATGGGGCTGACTGTCCTTCAGAGCAGTCAATTACAGCTGGAAGAGGAGAGGCGGGAACTGGGGCAGGATTAGTCCTACTGAGAATCAGCTCTCTGAAAATTGAATGTCTGGCTCAAGCTGCTCACATGGGGCTCTGTCTCAAGCACCTCAAGGGAGTGATTAATCTCTCTCATCTGAAAGATTAAACTAAGTGAGGACAGCTAAATGTGGGGGAAATCAGTCTTGTTCTCAGTTTTTTCACCCCACTGGTAATATTTTAAATAACTGGATAATGATGTATAGCAAGCTTAATAAAGTTCATCAAATTAAAAGAAAAAAAAGGATTCTTGAAACCATCTGAGGCTGCCAAGGAATAACAAAAAGACGTTTCGCATATTTTCTTCCCAGAGTCTGAAGGACCCAGAGAGTCAATGGAGACATTTTTGTTCCCATAAAAAAAAAGAAAAAAACAACTAGTAATATTAATTTCAAGGGGTTTTTTTTTGCTTTATTTTGTCCAGGTTAAGCCCACTCTTTCTCACTTCCTGGAAAGAAAAGTTTCCATTTTCTGTTGCAAACTTATTTCTACAATTACAAGACAAAAACAAGGGTTAAGAATATGGATCACCAAGAGTTTTCAGGAGGAAAATTATCAGAAATTCCATTTTTTTATGGTATTCAGAATTTTCTGTGTGCTTTCTTTTCAGTCTAAAAAGAAAAACTATTTTGAAGAGTCAAAAAACCTGTTCTTGCTTTCAGTTTCTTCCAGAGGACAAGGCTCTGCCTTGTTTGAGCAAGTAAGAATTGTTTCCAGTGCTGTCCATGAGAAAGTTAACTCATTTCCTTGAGCCAGAAATGGGCTTTTGTGTCTGGGCAATGACTTCTGGATCAGATTTAGTTATTTCAGAAAAAATGTCCCCTGATGCTGTCAGCAGCAGCTGTAAGAGAGGATGCATGTCTGTATGGGATGCTTCCTGAGCCCAGGCCTTTGTCTTCATCTGTGCTATAATTTCATTACCTGTCAATGGGGATGATATTTACATCGACCTCACAGAGGTGTTGCAAAGTTCACTTCATTAAAATTTGCCAAATGTCAAGTCCTTGGAAGCAAGATGGGATGGAATTATAAAGAAGTTATTTTTAGTATTCAGAAATTAATCTTTTAACCTGCCAGAACAGATGCTCTTTGCTTTTCTCTGTGCCCTCCAGGCTTCTGAACTCTGGTGAATCATGAGCACAAATTATCTGCAGACTTTTTCTGCAGACAAGGTAGGGATTGCATCAGACCCTGTGGAAAAAAAGATATGTTCTCAAAGACCTGTTGGAGTCCTTTTGAATGTGAAGATTGTGTTGGACAACTTCATAGATGATTCTGCAGCTCTCAAACCCAAAACTGCTCTGTTGGAAAGGCTTTTTCTAGGAAGTGACAGATGTTAAGACCATTAAAATTTAGATTTGTCTTCTGAAATCTGCTTTTCAGAAGAAAATTTCTTCTTCATAAGAAGATTTGTCCTCTGAAATCTGGTTTTCTATATTTCCCCCCCATTTGGAATTAGTAATTGTCAAAATTGCAGTTTTCAAATGAAAAAGTTAAACTACAGGAATACCATTAAAAAGTAGTTAGGACCAACAATGAAACACAATTTAAGAGTCCTAAATAAATAAAAAATAGCCATGGCCTGGAAACTAAAAACTAAGGCCAAAAAGGAGAGAGTGCTAAGGCTTAGAATATCTGGCATGGAAAAATGCATAAAGAGTAAAATAGGGGAAGATGATTTATTTAAGCTTCAGGCTTTCTTTTTCTTAATTATGTTTTAAGAATGCTTCATTTTAATTATCAACATGAATGGTTCAGTGACTCAGTTCTACAAACCTCAACAGCTACAGCTCAACAACGTGCAAATTCTGTTCCTCCCACTACCTTTCCCTCTGATACTTGACCACTGCCTCTGCTATGTTTCAGTTGGGACTGTGTGACCAACATGGGAATGTTAGGGAGAAAAATGTCTGCAAACATTCACATTCCCTTTGTTTCACCATGAAGAATGCCACACTACCAGTGTGGCACTGGCCTGTGGGCCTCATTGCTTCAAGCTGTCCAAGCTTCCAGCATTGGGAGAGCCTGCCCGAGAGCTTGCCAGGATGATGGGATCTGAAATAACAGCACTTGTCCATTTTTCACACTCTTTGCCTGAGCATGCACTGGCCTCAATCAGTGGCTTTGGACTGACAGAAAGTAGGTTTAGATTGGATAGTAGAAAAGAATTCTTCCTTGTGAGGGTGGTGAGGCACTGGCACAGGTTTCTGGCAGACTGGAATGTTAATGGTTAATGACTCAAAACAATCTGCCACTGCAGAGGTGCTTAAGTGTTATTTTTGTGCTTTTTTATTGCTGTTACTGTAGATAACACAAACAAAATGGCTACAAACCTGCTTCCCATTGCAAACAAACTATTCAAAAATAAATCTGGAAAATATAGATATATTTATAAACACAGTTATTTGTGTTGTTTCATTTAATCTGTCCCAAGATATTGACAAGAACCTGGGATACCCTTGCCTTCAGGGGCAGCTCATAACGCTTGCACAGAGCAGCTGTGGCTGCCCCATCCCTGTAAGTGTTCAAGGCCAGGTTGGATGGGGCTCTGAGTAAGGCATAAGGAAAAGTGTTCCTGCCCATGGCAGGGGTTGGGAATTAAATGGACTTTAAATTGAGTCCATCCTTTTACTGAGCTTTACTTAATCAACTTTATCAACCAGACCAGAGCACTGAGTAATTTCTTGAAAACCTCTAGGAATGGGGACTCCACCACTGCCCTGGGCAGCCTCTTCTAGTGCTTAACCACCCTTTCCACGACAAAATCCTTCCTTATGTCCAACCTGAACCTGTCTTGGTGCAGCTTGAGGCCGTTTCCTCTTGCCCTGTCCCTTGTTCCCTGGGAGAAGACCCTGACCCTACTTGGCTGCACCCTCCTGTTGAGGAGTTGTAGAGAGTGAAGAAGTCCTCCTTGAGCCTCCTCTTGTCCAGGCTGAGCCCCTCAACTCCCGCAGCTGTTCCTCACAGGATGGACTGTCTTGGTGTATTCAGAGTACAGAGCTTGAAGATGAACAGGGGTCCATGCAAACACCAACAGCTGCAGAGTTACCATGGAAGAGAACCAGACAGGCATTTCAGGTACAAAGAGATAATGGAGACATGGTTCAGAGGAGTGAATCATCTCATTCGTGATGCTAAAATGCTTCTAATAAAATGTGATGACAGCCTCGGCGTTAATAACATGTGCACTATCTCTGTGATCAGCACAATGTTTATTTTAGAGAAGGGTGTTTATTCCTTCCATTGCCTGTCCTCGTCATTCAAGGCTGAACAAAAGATCTTTTGTGTAGCACAGAGCTGAGCTTAACCCTACAAAGGACTGAGCATTCTTACAGCAGTGGACTTAGTCACATGCTTAACTTTAAGCATGTCAACAGCCCCACTGAAATTGGCAAGACTAATTATGTCCTCGGAGTTAAGCAGGGACTTAAGTGCACTTTTGGACCACAGCCAGAGTACTCAGCACCTTTGCAAGCCTGATCTGCCAGTGAGTAAATTTTGTTTTGGAAGAATTTATATTCAAAGAAAGCAAAATGACAAAAAAAAAATAAAAATTAAAAAACCAAACCAAAACAAAAAAAACTAACCAAACAAACAAAAAAAAATCCCTAACCCTTGCATCTTTCTGTATTATTAAATTGGATCCAGGCCAAAACTTCACCATTCCCACCAGCACATGCAGCTGTTCTCTGAGCAAAGGGTGTAATTCCAACCCCTGGATAAAAGTGTACATTTCAGTGCATTTGCCATAAGGAGAAGTTTGCCGTTTTTCACAGTTCAAGCAACTTTTCCTGGTTGGTGGTAGTTTCCTTGTCTCCAGTGAAAACTGCCTCAATTTCCTATGGAATGTTTACAGGCAGAACGGGAAACAGTTTCATTTTATTGCAACCTCAGAGTGTATTTCCCATTTCATCACGCCCCTGAAGTATATTTTCCAACCCTGCAAGCTGAGCTGTGGCTTGGAGAACCCCAGGGGAGAGTTTTCAGGTACTGAAGGAGCTTTAGTGAGACCTGCTCTGAAAAGAGTACCTTGAGTCTCCAGAGAAGGGTGAGGTGAGATGAAGTGCCACTGCTGCACCATCATCTCATTCCAGACCATTGCCACCATTGACACGAGCCTGAGTAGAGGTCACTCTCTGTCCTCAGTAATCCACACAGTGAAAGACAGCACTGTGAAACTTTGATTCCTTGCTTCTCATCTTGATTCCTTGCCATCTCCTCCGGGATGAATTCAACCTGCAATTGCTGCTCAGCTGTATTTATTTTTTTTCACCTGCATACTCATTTTCCTCACTGGACACTCCAAATTTTCACCAGATTACTTAAATTCTTAGCTTCTCTCCTACTACTTAATGCTGCCAGTACTTGTTCCCTTCCACCTCTGGAAGTGAATGCCTCCCAACAAACAATTTCTCATGGATGAAATAAAAGAGGAGAGAAAATGGAAGGGGGGAGGGAAGCAGGAAAGAGGTAAGCTCCTGAGCTTTGAGGTTTGAGCTGTGGAGCTACCAGTGCTTTTTTAGCAATGCCCTCCCAACTTGCCAGGACCTGTCAGTCTAGCCTTCCTAGTATCACTTGCACTTCGAACTTCTGCTGGAATGTACTCGTCTGTTGATTTCCCTTTTGCTATTTGGTGAGGTTCATAAGGCACAGCTCCAGTACCTGTCCTAACTCCTTCATTTCTTCTCCTCCCCACCTCTTTTCAAACCAATCATTAAAGTACAGCTGTTCTGGCTTGGAGACCCTACACAGAGCTTGCAAGCAATATTTGTTAAACAGATCTTCAATTAGCTGTAAGCTCCTCAGGTTTAGCTCTGGAAATGCTCAACTTAGCAGCTGACCTTTCAGTTCAGTCACCTATCAACCAACTGGACTTAGTTTTAAACCCCAGTCTTTACGTAAACTCTTGGCACTGAAGGACGGCTTTCTTCCCTCATCCACCTTTGCTAAATCACACAAGAGTGCATGAGGTGACATTTTCTGCTTTCTAAGAGACCAAAAGATGATTTTGTTACAATATGTATAGTTCTGCTTTTAATCCTTGCTGTCTTCAGGTTCAAGTGACTTCAGAATTCACCCCTACCCATCATCTATCCAAATCATTCCATCAGGCCCATCACAGTGGTACAGGAGAAATGAGGTCACTTTCACTTTCCTGGAAGGATAGTAAATGCTGATTTATTTGATAAAAACCCAGAAACATCTGTAAGCACATCAAGCTGCAGAATGGAGTGGGATGGTATGAGTACCTCCTTCTGCATGTTGGATATTCCCATAATCCTAGAATGGGCCAGGCTGGAAGGGACCACAGTGGGTCACTGGTCCCATCTCCCTGCTCCAGCAGGGCCATCCCAGAGCACAGGGCACAGGATTGTGTCCGGAGGGGTCCAGAATATCCCCAGTGAGGAGACACCACACCCTCTCTGGACAATCTGTTCAGTGCTTGGTCACTGCCCAAAGAAGAAGTTCTGCCTTATGACTAGGTGGAACCTCCTAGGATCAGTTCCTGCCTGTTCCTCAGTGCCTCTGCTCAGTACCACCAGCCTGGCTCCATCCTCTTGGTGATGCCTTAAGTTTTAGCTTTCATATTCTCCAGATTCTGAACTTCATATAAAGTGTTAACAAGTCCTCGTCACAGTTTAGTTAGACAAAACAATCCTTTTCCAGCCTGAGAACCAAGGACACTGTTGCAGCTTCGGGCCCATAAAGTACAAACAACAGCAAA
>JAYDZK010000056.1:53849839-53864620 GCA_034509185.1 Euphonia xanthogaster | reverse complement strand
AGATGCTCCAGGCCCTAAATCATCTCCGCAGCCTCCGCTGGCCCCGCTCCAGGAGCTCCATGTCCCTGCTGTCCTGATGAGCCCAGAGCTGGACACAGCACTGCAGATGTGCCACACAGGGCTGGGCAGAGGAGCAGGATCACTCCCTGAGCTGCTGGCACTGCTCTTCCTAATACACCCCAGAATTCCTGATGATTTCATGTGCTACTCACCCCTGTGAAAGGATCACTGGAGGCTGAAAATGCAATCACAGGGGTGCCTGGTGTCTCTGGGCATGCAGCAACCTGAGAGCTTCCCTGAGAGGTTTCAAACTCTCTCTCTGTGAGAGTGCCTTCATCAGTGTCTCTAACTGATAAGTGAAAGGCCACCCCAGGCTCTCCTGCAGGATCTGGGTTAAATGCTCTAGGGCAAACAATGAAATTCCCTTTGGGCTTTCTGAGGGGAAGATCTGAAGCACTAAAGTATTGAAGAAAGAATAAGAAGCAAAAAAAGTTTTGCTATATAATGCTACAGTTACTCCTCCTCACTACAGGGATTGCAACTCCTCCCTCTCTCTGTTCTGTCACCCTTCAGAACTTTCTTCAGTACACATGCAAATGATCCCAGGTACTTTGAGACAGGAACTGGGAAAATGTTAGTGGGGTAAATTAATCGGGAGTATCCAAATCAGATCCAAGTGCTATTTTTTTTCTGATTTAGAAGATGAGTCACTTTTTCACTGGATGACCAAGCTGAGCTGTAAAGCCCTGGCCCGTGTTAGAGAAGTCTGACTTGAGGCCAACGTTTTTTCTCATCAAAACGAAGGCTCAGCTAACACAGAGAAAAGTAACCTTTGAAAGTGTTTATCAGCTGGTGAGCAAATAGATCATAACAATCAGTTCTGTGAATATAATATATTAGAAATCTTGGTAAAGATAACTTCTTCCCAGTGATAGACTGTGAAACATCACCACTTTGTGGTTGTACATAAGAGTGAAGATTGACGGTGAGTCTGAAGGAATATGACATCTGCAGAAGGCATGTCTAGTGTCTATTTCTCCTAATTTTTTTTCTTCACTTTTGCTATGAGTGATAAATCAGATCTGGTTTATCCTTGTCTTTGGCTCTTGTATCTTTTTCCCAAGTTTTCACTGTGTCTGTGAGCATCTAAAAAATTCCTCAGGGAAAATTAGGAGTGACTTGCAATAAACATATAATAGAATTAATATAAATGTGTATATACACATAATTATAAATATTTATAATTATGAATTTTTTTCCTGTTTCCTGAGGAAGACCAGGCCATGTATAGGCACTGCAGTCAGGAAGGAGTGAGAATTGTGCAAGCCAAGGGCAGCTCGGGTTCTGTAATTTATTCATGCAGCAAGGCTGTCATTAGCCACTGTCAGAATATTTTAAGAGTTGTTATTGTTGTGTGTCAGGAAAACTTAGGGATGGGGAAACCATAATGGTTTTGTACTCAGCTGCTGAAAGGAATTTAGTCTGGTATTGGCCAAGGAACTAAAAATTAGTATCTGGGGAAATTAATTGGATAAGATTATTCATCTGTCAGGCAGCAGAAGAAATCCATCTCCCATTGATTTTGGGACATCTGTAATTGGAGGTTTGCTATTCTAAGTAGTGCTGAACAATAACCATTTGAATTATTCACTGTGTTGATTCCCAGACTGATATATGATACTGCCAGGCTGGTGACTTGGCAGAATCTCATGCCACAATGCTACAATTCAAAAAAAGCATTCCAGAAAGTGGAAGAAGACTCAAGATGAGGCCAGAATCCCAGGTGTGTAAAACAAGGAAAAGAATGGTACAAAATGTGAGCATCAAAGATATTTTCTGTAACTCAAGGGAAGCAATTAAAAGAAAAAAGAATTGTATTGGGTTTTTTTAAGAAAAAAACCCAAAACTAAAGCAGAAAAAACCAAAGCAACCTTTACATTCTAATTAAAACCTGGGCAGTTTGGTTGTGCAGATAGAGCGATCAAGATCACAGGCACAGGCACTTCATTCAAGAAAGACATGACTGAAGACTTAAAGACAAAGTCATAGGAATGAGAAGTGAAGTGCAAGCTAGGGAAAGATCAGAAGGAAGGACCACCTTCCAAACGCCTTCCAAGGCATTTTCGACACAGATGAAATGCGTGGCACTATTTTCCAAACCTCATTAACTGGGGGAATTTCCCAATGCACTGACAGAGAGCAGATCTTTCAGCAGGCAGGGCCTTATCTTATCGATTTAAGCTACATTGCTGTATATTGATTTGCTGACTCTAATCAGGATGTTCTTCTGAGCAATTAGATCTTGTCTGAAAATGTAGGAGTTGCTGCTTGCCTCTACTAATCCTGAGATTTCAATCAATACTCACAAGATTCAACCAGTACCAGTCAGAACGTGGCATGACTGTTCGTTGGAATGGAATCTCCATCCAGAGTAAGGCATCCCCACTCCCACGCAAACTCACGTCTTCCACCAGAGCCTCCTGTCTTGAATCATGCTCTGGAGGATCCTGGCCTCCTCCCCTGTCTCCAAAGGCAATCTGCACTTACTAGTGTCTGATTCCAGAGCTCACTTGGCTGTTAGTCAGGCCTCTCCTTTCTTCCCCTTGATCAGACTGCCTGGAACAAGTCCACATGGACAGTGAGGAGGGGGAAACTTTTGTTCCCTTGGCTTCTGCAGCATGGTGGGAATATTACAATTTACATCTCCAAGGCACCAGCAGAACATCAGTACCTTCCCTGGCCAGAGGAAGGGGAGGGAGACACTGTGACTCAGTCACTCAGCTGAGTCACTGTCCTGGAAGCAGCAATTTGGGTGGTGCCACTGTCACCACCCTTCTCCCTCAAAGCCGTGCCTGTACTCCCTCCCTGCCTGCAGGAGACTCTTCTCATCAGGGACTGAGGTACCTGCCCTGGTGCAGCTGATTTTAAAATTAGGATGACATTCTCCAAGCCATGGAATAAATGTGAAGGCATTCCTTTGAAAGAAAATAGAAACTGTACCCACCAAAACCTTCTAAAATACCCAAGTCACCCTTTAAGCTGGGTCTGGCAAGACTTTTGGCATTAAAATAAACATTTCTGCATGCCAAATGTTCCCCTTTCAAATTGGAAAGAGGAATTTAATTGAAATTGTTAAAAAATCCAAGAACAATACAGAATTGGAGTTTTCCCAAACTGTCCTTCCCCTTTCTCGCATCAGAAGCAAAGAGTGACAGTTATATTCCTAGACACCCAAAATAAAGACCAAGCAGGTGGTCCTGTCCTACAGTATTTAATAATTATCTCAGGCTTCCCAGGAGAGCATCTTAATGACCCTCACACCTCCTACAGTGGCATGTGCCCCAGATAAATCAGTTCTCATAGTAATTACAGGCAAGAATTCTTACAAGCACCCATAGGACATTATTTTATTTTCAGGCTGAGGAAAGTTAAAAGCCATTTAAAAGTTATAAGCCAGGCATGAAGGATACTTAAATTGTCTTAAAAGCAGCACTGGTTTTGCAGTATTTATGAGCAAATCTGGGGAGGACTCAGATGTGGATCAGGCCCATTAGGTGTGAATTACATGTAATGCAAGATATTCCCATCTGCCAGTGGTCTCGAGGCATTCAGACCCCTGCACAGAGTTCTTCATTTACTGCTTCTCTAGAGCCAAAGCAGCCCTTAGGCCCAGGAGTGAATCTGGGCTTTGTATCAAGATCAGATGAATGGCAGCAGTAAAAATTATTTGAGGATCAGCTGCAGCTCAAAAGAATATGTGTGCTTCTGGTGGAGTTTGAGGTGCTCCTTCAGCCCTAGAAGTGCCCTGTGTGCTTTCTAAAATTTGAACAGAAAAGGGAAAACATTTTCACAAGCACTTCTAGGTCAGTAATTTTCTCTGTTTTCACTGGAAACTTCCTTTAGGAATTTACTTGAACAATTTTAGTCAGCCATTACCACATTAAGACTTTCTGATAGTAAAGTTTTTATTCTTTCACAATTTGAAACAGTCCTGAACAAAGCTAATCAAGAGGAAGTAAATTCAAAATAGAAATTCTGCTAAGATAACAAAGGTCATGTCTAATGCATAAAAAATACTGTGTTCAACTGAAATATTTTGCTTCATTAACTTACGTTGTTTCATTGCCTGTGTCACTGCTGGCACAGGATGAGAAAGAAAGTGGAAAATAAGTTTAGGTGTTTTGTTTCTTGACTATCTTCAGAGTCCTTTTGCTTGGCTTTTCTATACACTGCAACCACATTTAGAGCTAGGCCATCCCTGAAATGTGTATTTATGTAGCTGTTCCTTTTCTCTTTCTTTTTTTTTCTTTTGGAGCAATTTAAGTTCCCACACTAAGAATGTGAAAAGAAGCATCAGCAGAATGGGTCCATGTTTGTGCCATTTGGACCCAATCACCTGAAGATGATTTTTATGCACCTGAGGGATGATGTGTAATGTTTATCCTGCTGAGGACCACAGCCCGTGGGACACTTAGGAAGTCTTGCTGGGGCATGGGAGTTGCTCAGGGGTGCTAGAGCTGACTCCAGGCACCCTGCCTGGTCTCCCTGTCACCAGCAGGGCTGGGAGGGGAGGTTCACTCCATCCTGAGAGCTGTGTCCCCATGGCAGGGTCAAAGTGGGCTGTACCCATGGCACTTGTCTTGCCAGGGGGGTTTTGCAGCACAGCCAGCTCATTCCAGCTCTGGATTCCCACCAGGCACAGGTGGTTTAGTGATTTCTGCAGGGCACTCAGCAGGAGGGGGAGATGAACTCTCGTTGCTTGTCACCAGGAACATCACTTTAGGCTGGATAAGGATCAGGCTTGGAATAACTACATGGAAAGCAGGACCCTTGTCAAGGAACTGGTGAGTCAAAATTCGAGACAAACCATATGAGGTGGATCTGGGCAGGCCTAGGAAGTCTGTATCTGATCATATTTGTATCCCTCCCTGTTGAATGTTCTATTTCTGACTGCAGGCAGTGCCAGTTATTTCAAAAGAAATTCAGCTGTAGACTATTGCAGTTTATCCCCAGGGAAAGCCTGGCTTTATATTTATGGCCTGCGTCTTGAACAGAAGATTTATATCAATTTGAAAAAAAGGTTGATAAACATTTAGTCTTTTGGACAAGACACTCTCCAGTCTCTGGGGAGAAGCATTTTGACAAACCCTGGAAGGGGTGATAGGGGCCTCAGACTCATTTTTAAGACTCAAGCCTCAGGGAGGAGCTTATGCAAGAGCAAAGTCACTTTAGGCTTTGCAGGCTTAGGCTACAAATTTCCAGGGAGATCCAAAATTCCTGTCCATGCCATGTGAAAGCAAAGTGCCTGTTTCAGATAGCATTTACCCCACCTGAAACTGAGGACTGAAAACCCACCTCAGTCCCCACTGTGAGGTGCTCTGCACTTCCCAGGGAATGCCCAGCAGCTTTTAGGAAATTTAGATCACCATTCCTCTCTGCCCTGCCAAACCCCAGGTATCCCTGTAAAGTGGGCACTTGGGGTTTGCTGGGCAGAGAGTAATGGTGATCAGCAAACCCATCCAGCCCATAGATGGATGGAAAAACTCAGATGAATCTCCAAAGCTGTTTCTTCCTTCAGAAGCACTGGGCTGACTCAAGATTTACTGGGCTGTCAGGACAAAACAAGGGATTCAGGAGACCTCCTGATCCTGTCCTCAATCTTATTAATGTCCTGCCTCACCCAGTGCCCCCATGGCTGCATGTTAACGAAGAGCTGTAATTGGTAAATGAAATTGATTACACAACTCTCTGAATGAGGCAAATTGTCCATCTCTGGAGAAAAGGTATTTTCTGCTGTGCATAAATCAAACCAGGGTCTCTTAAAAGCCCTGGGTAAGTAGAGAGCCTTTCAAATTGGCTACAAAGTGCTGGACAAAGCATTGGCAGAAGGAAGGGCAGGGACAAAAATTACCTTAGTGGGTCTTTCCTATCCCCAGTTTCAGTGATTCTATGAATTTTAATTCTGAGCGGCACAATTTAATTACCACTTGCAAAGAGCTGCAGAAAATGGAGCCATTTTCTACTGTGGGCAGATCTGTCCTGTCATATGTCAGCTGTGAGGGCACTAAATTGTTCCTACAGAAAAGTGGACATAAAATTGATCCATGTCTGCCTGAAGGACTGTATATTGGGGCATCACAGCTGGAAAATGCTGCCAGAGTTTGGCCTAAAAGCCCTAAACCCCTCTTTAATAAAACAATCTGAACTCTGCTATGTTGCAGGACTACTCAATATCTTGTCATTTAATCATGTTAAAATTTGCATATATCTGTTTTTGAATTGCTGCAGAGTAAAGGAATCAATTCCTTTACTCTCTTACTCCTTTTATAGTAGCCATTTTACTAATGCAGAGCTTGGCCTTTTTCATCTAAGAGGAGAAATGTATTTCTAAGCTATTCTGGGAAACAAGGAATAATTCCCTTTCTTTGTGAGATGCCCTTGTCATATTAATATCACCCTTTGAACTCTCTGTAATCCTTAAGGGAGTCCTCCAAGCCTGGTGTCAGTTTTGTTCTGAATATTCTTCATACTATACAGTTGCTCCTGAAGCTGTAATGACGGCACAGAGACAAAAAGATCTCAGTGTCTGGCCATATAAATATAAATTAGGAGCCTGTGTATTCATAGTATCATAGAACCATAGAATGGACTGAGTTGGAAGGTGCCACAGGAATCATCTCTTTCCAGCCTCTCTGCAGGGACACCTTCCACTAGACTGGGAGGCTCAATCCTAGGTAAGAAAACCTTTGGGACAGGAGTCATAATTTAACATTTCTTGTGTGTAAATATGCACCCTACTCTCAGGCTAAGCCTGACCAGTTTTATCTCCCAAATTACATTATTGCAGGAATTAAGGAACAGGTGGCACATTTTGGGGAGTTTGCCTGTGATGGTTTTAAGAGAGCAGAGTGCTCTGGGAGGAGTGGTGATGGATGTTCCTTCATTCACTTAACTGAAAGCCTCTCACTTGTGCCAGCTGTAAGTTAGGTTTTACAGACCAGATTATTACCTTATTTTTTCCAAGTGGCGATATTGTTCTTAAGTGATTAACCTGTGCTCGGCAACAGTTTCTTGAACTGTGCTCTCTTTTTTTGACCATTTTTCCTCTTGTTTGCACTGAATTGATTTATTTATGTAGAGTTTGATGTGTTATAAACCCTAAAATGATCCTAGACATCAAGTCTCTTCTCAGGGTAGACCTTATCTCACTGTTGATGGCCTGATTTATTTAACTCACTGCAGAAAAGCACTGTTTTCTGTGATATGCCAAATTATGAATTCTCCCTTAAAAACCTGCTGTGACAGACAAATAAACATTTTAGCCATGGGGAGGCAGAAGCAGAAAGGCGTTGGGACTTGCTGAAAGCCACACAGAGTGTTACTGTCAGAGGCCAGATTAGGATTTTGCAAGTCACTCATCAGCAACCTCACTTGATTTGGTATCTGGGAGTTACAAAGAAACTTGGCAAACTTTACTAGTTCTCCAACCACTGGC
Organism: Euphonia xanthogaster; assembly: GCA_034509185.1. NCBI lineage: Eukaryota > Metazoa > Chordata > Aves > Passeriformes > Fringillidae > Euphonia > Euphonia xanthogaster. The sequence continues at coordinate 53,857,125 of JAYDZK010000056.1, read as the reverse complement.
ACTGCGATTGGATCCCAGGAAAGCTCAGGACAAAGGTTCTGCCAGTTTCCCTTCCCTGTTGTGTGCGTGTGTGTGTGTGTGTTTGTGAAGACAAAAAGGATCTGACAGAAAGGTGCAAAACCTGTGGGTAGAAGTTGTAGCAGCCATTCTGTGAGACTGTGAAGTTGTGATGGGTGGTTTACTGACAAATCCCTAAATCCCTTCGAGCAGGAAGGTGGCCCTGCAATATAGGACTGCCACCACCCAGTTGGTTTGTTCCCTTTTTTTGGAGGGGTTCAGAAAATGCATCTCCAGGATCCATCTGAAAAAGGCAAAGCTTGACCAGTGCCAGTCACTTTCAAAATTGTCATATCCAGTTCAACAATACAGTTCCTTTCTATGATGCCACTTTGGTGTTTGGTACATCCATGCCCTATATCCTTTCAGGAAGACTCACTGACCTAGGCTTGCTGGGTTGGTTACTCAGATAATTCCCTCACATAGGAGAGAACCACACAAATGAACTGGGTTTTTTCTAGTTACCATGTCTAAAGGATTGTGCGCCATGTGAAATAATAAGGATTTACTAAATTATGCAATCATAGAATGGCCTGAGTTTGAAGGGGCCCAAAAGATAATTTAGATCCAACCCCCTTCCATGGGCAGGGATACCTTCCACTATCTCAGGGTGCTCCAAGCACTGTCCACCCTGACCTGGAACACTTTCAGGGATGAGGCAATGGAAGATGATACCCACTTACCTTCACACACATGTACCAGACCATTCCTAGAATCCCTAGAAGAGTTTTAGGAAAAGGGCACAGAAAAACAGAGCAAAACTTCAAGAGCATTCCTACTGTCCTTCATAATTCTGGTAACTATCACCTGTGGATTTTTCTCAGTATCTTCAAGAAAAAGACAAAGTTCCTTTTTCTGTTTACTTTCCAGCATTTCCTACAATTCAATACTTGCAGCTGAAGGACATAAGACATTTTTTAATGTCATTGCAATGTCATTTTTCTCCACAGGCTACAATAGATTTTTTCCCTAGCTCCTTCTCTGGAGAAGGGGGAAAGGATGGACACAGGAGTGTGAGACCTGCTCAATAAATAATTTAATTCTCAGTAGTAGCAACATCTAAAACAATCTTCCCAAACCCAAGTGGAAATCATAGCTGGACACAGACATATTCCCCCAGCTGCACAATTCCCAACAGAAGTACTATTTAGAACTAATGGGTCAAAAACATTTCAAGAGTAATTCTGCTGAAAATGATAGTGTGAATCAATCTGAAATTCAATAGGTGGTGCCTAAACTCTTTCTAGCCATGAGCAAGAAAAGCCTGGCATGTGGAACAGCAAGTGCAAAATAAAAGCAGCAATGAGAGTGTTAAAGAAAGTCTAAATGATGAAAATCTAAGCCTGAGCCGAATTTTTCTTTGTGGCCCAGGAGGTCTGGTCACACATATATAGTGCAAATTTATATTTTAAATGCGTATATACAGTGCAATTATGCTCTTGCACATAAACATTTGGAGGAATTTTTGGTTCATTTCAAAGGTTTCCAAAGTGCAAACCTGGGAAATATTACAGATACATCAGGCAGATTGGGAGCCACCTTAATTTTCAAAATCATTGCAAATGACTTTATGAAAGAGAGACTTTTCTTAGATAGGTTAGGTCAAGAGCCACAAGAGGGATGTAGCAATGGAAGCAAAGTCTACACATTCCAGAGTGTTGCAATTTTCAAATGCCATTATTTTTTAGCTTGGGCTTCAATCTTCAAATCTGCTATATACATGAGTTGTTCCCTCTGGGTGTTTAGAAGTAAAATAATTAACTGTGTAAGCTGGTTGGTAGTAGATTGGTAGATGGTTGGTAGTAGATAGATAGATGTGTTGTCACAGAAATCAAGATGTGCATCAGAAAATAGGGAAGGAGTAAAACCAGCCCAGGACATATCAGGCTGTAAAATACATAGTTTCCAGTGAATTTAGATCTCTGCCAAGTGTCTGCTTAAATATTTGGTTTTATTTGCTAATCTCAGCCTACCTTGGGAAGTGTTTTTTGTTAGGAAAACTCTCTATCATCCAACTGCCTTGTTCCTTCAGGTCTTTTATTTCGCTGCTCCAGCCAAAGTTGATTTTCATTTAAATGTGGTAAACATAACAAGCCCTCTCATGAAATTTTAGAGGTCAACGGCACCCCCCATTTTATTCAGTGTATGTTTCTTTACTTCATCTAAAAGAAGAATAGCAAAACCACAAACTGAAACCCAATATCACCAAGCATTGAAAACAAAAGGCTGCTTACAGGATTGGAGTGCTGGGGAAAAAAAACACCATTTTACTTTGCAAAGCATTTGGAAAAGTGCATGTGATCTTTTTATTTCATTCTTTAGTGCCTTATATTTCAGCCATCCACCCTGGGCTTAATTCTGTGTGGTCCTACCAGCAAATGTGGGATTTGTTCCTGGTGTTACTGCTCACCTACTGTGTGACAAGGGCTGAAGCACATCTATATCCTTGTGGTGCCTAATGCCATTCAGTAAAATGGCTGAAGAGGACTATTTAATTTATATTTGTGAATTATGTTTATTAATTATATTTATGCATTATATTTATAGATTATATTTAATTTAGCTTGGTTCCAGAAGGCTTAATCATAAATAGTCTCCTACCCAGAGTACCTAAATGAATTCTCTCTCATGTCTCTCTCTGCTCTCTTCAGTGTTTTATTCACTCTGCCAAAATATGGCACATTTATTTGTTTAAATTTTGTCGTGCTAATATTTTTGATAATACTTTTAAATTTGATTTCTATCTTTTCTTACAGTCCCATGTTCTGGAATGCCCTTTGGAACCATTTCTGTGGGAAGGACTGCAGGACTGTGCTGTTCTCTCACATCACGAGCCTCTAGCAAAAAAAGCTACTGCATAAATCAATAAAACAAACAAGAGGAAAGGTGTTTTGCTATAACTGTTAATTAACATGATTTGCCTTGTTAGATGTCATTCAGTTTTAATTATGATGATTTATATTCATTTCTATACTCCTTATATTCAAGGTAGGGACATTGATGAATTTCTACTGTTTTTGACTTTTAATAAATTGACATGTGTTCATAAAGTTTCATATTTCAAATGTTAAAATACCTTAATTAAAAAAATACTATTTTTATGCTTCTTATGAGAAGTATATCTTTAAAAACCAGAAACATATTATTACGAGTATGCTGCTCCATAATAAGAGGCAGTGGGGACATTAAAAGGAGGAGGATGAATCTAATTTCAGTGCTTTGCTGGGTTCACAGAACCAAGAAGCTTTTTTCCCTTGCAACTGGAAATGAGAAACATGAACATAGATTACGTGATAAATAAAAATAAGAAACACGAACACAGATAACAAGATAAATAGCACATTGATTGGGAACCTTATTATTTGGGAAGCCTGTTATTACAGCAATAAAACCACAAAAGGTGCATCTGTAAATAGGATAAAATACATTTGTGTGTGTGTTTAACAATATTAAAGTAAACCTAGAAAGAGCTAATAAATATATTTAACAGTGAAAATAAAATCAGTAATTCACATATATAACATGCTGTATGTGGACTTTGATGTAATGTGTTAATAAACAAAATAGCATCTCTCTTCCATTATTTGAAACTACGTAAATCAAATATCACTTAAAAAACTTCTGCTAGAGCAAATACTTAAGTCTAATACCTCAGTCTCCGTTTCATTTTGTGTAAAATTAAGTCTGTGTGTACTTCGTGTGAATTTTTATGTATTAAATGCACTGTTTTGATTATTGTGCCACCTGTGCATTTTTTTCTCTTTTCTTACATTTTGTTCAATTCCCACTGTTTGGAAAGGGAATCACACAGAATGTCAAGACACTGGGCTCTTGCCATGCTCTGCTTTGCCCTGGAAAAGCAGGATCTGTCCTATCAAGCAGGATTGCAGTACCAGAGGTATTTAAAATTGACTTTAGGAAGGGTGTGTACAAGTATGCTTTTATGAATCTGATTTCAATGGGACAAGTTCATGAGTAGGATTATATTGGATTCAAAGCAGGATTTGAATATCCTCATATTTCAGTCTTTCAAAACCCCTACAGATCATTTCCTAGTGCACAGCTCTGATAAAAACAGCTAAATATGGCTGAATGTTACAGATGAGTTGTTTTTCAAGGCTGCTTGCTACAGGTTAATTGGGAGAACAGCAGTTTTTCATTTATTCCTTTGTAGATCTGCAGCAAAGAATTCCAGAGAAGGATATAGATGTATTAACAAACAGATGAAGCAGTTGGGATTTCTTGGTCTAGTGATATTTTGCAAGAATTCTTTAAAAAATTGAGGCATTTTTTCCAGATCCTTATCCAGACATTTATTTGTTTCAGCAGTTTCCACAGTAATTGGCCGATACAAACACCCAGAGTATTTTAGGGCTGGCATAATGGGTCTGCTCCTAATTTATAAAAATAAATCACAACTTAAATGTCACTTTGCAGTTTCATGTAATAAACTGATAGACAGCTGGAGAATCGTAACAATATGGTAGCTTATTTCCTTTATTTTTTTTTTCAATCAGTGGCAATGAAGTTTCTTTTCACAGTTGACCAAACTCCCAAGACAACATGACAAAATGAAGACTGGCCAGCATAAGCCAATACTTTGGGTTGTCATCATTGCCAGTGTGGAAAATAGCTTCTAGTGAGCTGTACATCACAGAAGTCTTCGAACTACTTCCACACATGCACAGATGCCATGTGATGAATGTCTTTCCAATGTGAAGCTATTCCCTGCTGTTAATGTCCTGAAGCTGTATGAACATCTTCCCCAAAACTGGTACCAGGCAGCAGCTAGAGCTGATTGGAAGACAAGAATTTCCATTTTTATTAACATCTTGGGGACTTCAACATTTGTTTTGTCCTGTTGGTTTACAAAAAAAAAAAAAAAAAAGCACACTGGGATAAAATATGCACTGGAACAACATCTGTCTGTCTTTGGAGAAATAAGAAATCCCAGCCCCAAAATTGTGATACACATTTACATATTTGAGGGACAGACAGCACAGTTTAGACATTGAAGTCATTGAAGTACACCAAGGCTTTGTCCCCTGCTCTGTCTCCTTTGGTCACCTGGATGACTGCTGTGGCCTCTGGGCTACAAAATGGTAGACTCATAGACTGTGCTGAGTTGGAAGGGACCCACAAGGACCATCCAGTCCAACTCCTGGCCCTGCACAGACACCCCAACAATCCCACCCTTTGCCTGAGAGCATTGTCCAAATGCTCCTGGAGCTCTGGCAGCCCTGGGGCTGTGACCATTCCCTGGGGAGCCTGTTCAGTGCCTGACACCCTCTGGGGGACAACCTTTTCCTGATATCCACCCTAACCCTCCCCTGACTCAGTTCCAGCCATTCCCCAGGTCCTGTCCCTGGTGACACAGATCAGAGATCAGGGCCCGCCCCACCTCTTTCCCTCGTGAGGGTGTTGAAGAGCACGATGAGCTCTGGCCTCAGTCTCCTGCAGCTGAACAGACCGAATGCCCTCTGCTGCTCCTCACATGGCCTCCGCTCAAGGCCCTTCACCATCTCCAAAACACTCTCAAACAGCTTTAGATGTTTCTTACATTGTGGCACCCAAAACACAACATTCAAGGTGAGGCCGCCCCAGAGCAGAGCGGGACAATCCCCTCCCTGGCCTGGCTGGCCATGCTGGGCCTGGTGACCCAGGACAGGGCTGTCCCTGCTGGCACCAGGCCACTGCTGGCCCATGTCCAGCTGGCCACAGCCTGGAACCCCCAGGTCCCTTTCCACAGCACTGCTCTCCAGCCTGTCATTCCCAGTCTGTCTGTACATCCAGGGCTGTCCCATCCCAGGTGCAGAATCCAGCCCTTGCCTCTGTTAACTTAACACAGTAGGTGATGCCCAGCCCTGTCATTTGTCCAGGGCTCTCTGCAGAGCATCTTTGCCCTTGAGGGAGTCAACATCTCCTCCCAGTTTTGTATCATCTGCAAACTTACTTAGTATCCCTTCCTGTCCTGCATCCAAGTCCTTTATGAAGCTGTTGAAGAGAACTGGGCTTAAGATGGAGCCCTGCAGAACCCCAACAATGACAGGTCCCCAGTCTGATGTCACCACAGTCACTGTCATCCTCTGTGCCCAGCCTGTGAGCCAGTTACTCCCGCTGCACACCATGTTTTTATCCAGCTGTGGGCTGGACAAAATCAATATGTTGTCCTTATTAATAAACTCTAAATTATTTTTATAGCATAAAAATCAATGACCATCAAAGCAAACACTGTTTGTTGTAGTGACACTTTCCAAACCAACTGAAAAACCTCCATTACAACAAAAAGTAGCAGTTCCTCACACCAGGACACAGAATCCATGATCTCTGTATTTCTGCATGAAAAATAAGACACACTTCATTCAACTCATCTAAAGTTAGACTAAAAAAAAAAATTTTAAATCTTTTGCACCTGGATGAACTTTTCAACAGCAGATAAAGGATAGGAACAACCATTCCTGTAATTTTTCACTAAATAATAATTATGTTTCTGAGCTGACAGAGATGTTTTTGTAGGGAAGCAAACCTTTAGAAGGTATACCTTGAAAAAAGACTTTTTGTTTTTTTCTATTACATACTGATGCACACTGACCTGATACAGATACAGCTTTTATAGCTGATTACAATCTTGTCACCCATATACTCCTCAAAAATATTAAACTGCTCTTTTTCACCTCAATGCAAATGGAATAATATAAGACCTTTTAAAACCTGTATTAACTTTATATTTTATGTGGAGACCACGTCACCGTGGAACTCCCCTGTCTTTGTCATAAAAAAACCCAGCAAAGACAAGTGGCGGCTTCTCCATGACCTCCGTCAAATCAACAACATTATTGGAGACATGGGCTCTGTACAACCAGGGATGCCCTCATCTAGCATGATCCCACAGAATTGGCCTCTTGCTGTGATTGATATCAAAGACTGTTTTTTCCAAATTCCTCTGCATCCTGAGGACGCCCCGCGTTTTGCCTTCTCGGTTCTAAGCATTAACCTAGAAGCCCCAATGAAGAGATACCACTGGAAAGTACTCCCACAAGGTCTCAAAGTGAGTCCTGTGATTTGCCAGCGGTATGTCTCTTCCTTGCTGTCCCCAGTCCGTGAAGCTGCAGGAGATTCCATCATCCTGCACTACATGGATGACATCCTGGGGTGTGCCCCAACCGATGACATGCTTACTCACACACTTGACCTGACAATCAATGCATTGGTTGCTGCAGGGTTTGAGC
>JAYDZK010000056.1:53835656-53845788 GCA_034509185.1 Euphonia xanthogaster | reverse complement strand
TTTTTTTCCCCTTTATTCCTAAGCTGGAGCCTGCTTTGCTCTATTCCTGGTCACATCTCACAGTAGACACTAGGGAGGATGTATTTTCATGGAGGCACTGGCATTGCACCGGGGTCAAACCATGACAGTCCCCTTGACCCTTAGAAATTGTAGGGGTTTTTTATTTTTTAATTTGAAAGTTGAAAAGATGAGAGGCTCCCATGCAAAAGAGGAATTGTACATATATGTTTGCAATTATGGAAAGACACAATGAAACTAAAATTGCACATGAAACTAAATTTGTTTTCACCACTTCACAGTTACCATTTGCAGTCTCTAATCTTTTATAAGTGGTGGCCATAAAGTGATCTCTGGTACAAATTATTTCATTCTGGAAATGTTTGTATTTTGATGTAATTAAGAAAATAATCAATGAGTTCTTACTTAACATTCATAAATAAAAAGAAGAAAGCATGGGATCATTAGGTAAATGAATGAATAGAAGGACTTAAGAAAAAAAAAGTGATGAGTGGGTTTTCCAGTGTTGTCTAGAAAATTCAGGGAAAGAACTGCATTTTCTTCACATTCTCTTAAATTTTTCAGACTAAAATTCATCATTCTCTTCAAATAAGGAAATCAGTAAAAGTCTGTATCTACAAAGAAATTATTCACAAGTCTTCCTCTTTCTCAGAATGCGAATCATACCATGATCAGTACAACACCTGAAGCCTGACACCCTGGTGTTCCAGGATTTCTGGCTGAGCTTCAAAACTACAGCACTTCCACTGCCTTGCTGCTCTGGTTTCTGATCATATATTTGAGTTTCTGCTCCAGCTTTTCCCTCAGGAAAGACTTGTTTGGATCTTCTTCTGTACCAGCCACCAATTCATTGAAATTTGCAGTTTAGTTCCTCTTAAAACTGAAGTCATCTGTCAGATGTAGCTGAAATTGGAAAAGGGTTTTGAGATTATGAAGAGAAAGGACAATAGCAGACATCAAGCATTTTGTTAACATCAATCTTATCCCCACAGAAAATCAAGCCAAGGAGTCTCTGCTTCTATAAGCACTATCAGACATCTTCCTACAAAACACCTGCTTTGTTCAGGCTTTCTAGAAATAAATAGCAACAAAAAAGAAACTATAATTCTTGCTATAAAATAAACTTTTAGAGGGTCTGGGTGTGAGAGGAAACCAAGGAAAAGTTTTCCTATTAGCCAGACAGATTTTGGGTAAAACTTTTATGAACACTTTGGGTAAAACTTTTGTGACAAATGGGGTAAAAAGAAAACCAAAATTTCATGCTTAATTGCAGCTAGCATCACTGAAATCCCTTTATAATTCACTCTGCAGAGTCATTATATAATTTATTATATCAGCAAAGACATCACTATCATTTAGATATCAGTGATGATACTGCAGAAGAAAGGACAGGATAGAATTTGAGCTGTTCAAAGATTGATTTTATGTCTTAGACTTTAAATAATTTGAACATTTTTGTCATTTCCCCCCTCTTCATTTAGAGCTATCAAGAATTCTCAGGCATAAAAAGCAAGCTGTGATTCCACTGTGTGGATTCTCTGTGATTCCGCTGTGAATACACTGTGAAAATTTATGAGATTTCAACCTGGATATTTTCTGTGTTCATGCATCTGAAAAGTGAAACAATAACTTGTTTGTCAGTTTTCAGATTCAATGTATTTTATTTTTAAAAATGGACAAAACCCAGTCCTCATCTCCATCCTTCCAAATCAAGGAACTGACAGAGTCATAAATGTATTTCCACTTAAACATTTATTTCTGAGGGAAAAGGATTTTTAAAAAGAGAGAGAGGAGAAATAAGTTAGCAGAAGTATCTCTGACCTGTTTTGAACTTGATCATTAAATTAATAATTTTTCCTACCTTCTTTTTTGCCAGGGTCCCCTCTTGTCTTTCCTTCAGAAATTCCTTGCATAATTTCAACAGCAGTTCGTAGTTTATTAATTCAGGCTTAGGCATCCAGCTCTTTTAAAACAGGGTTCCCTCAATCATTTTTCTGGTCAGGCAAGTAGCCTTCTTCTCAAATAGTTTTTTTTTCCCCTCTCCAAAGAAAATCCCCTAATATTATATTTCCCTATCAGAGACCAAATACAAATTCTTCCTCCTCCCCCCCCCCCAACAACAGCCCATTGATTTCATGCACGCTTTACCAGAAAATCCAAGCAGCTTTACATTCTCCCTGCCCCCAAATCCATGAGGTTTCCCATTCCCACAGTGTGCTCCAGCCCCTCTGAATGGACCACACTTCTGATTCCCAAGGACTCCATAAAGAGCCCAGAAGTGAGGTGTCCTCCCTGGCAGCTCTGCTGTGTCACAGCAGCAGTGTGACAGTGGCAGCAGATGGGCTGCCTTGGAGCCTCTGTTAACAGCATGATGTCTCAACCCAGCCCTCCCGTGGGGATCCAATTTTTGGCTGCTTGGCAGGCTGGAAAGGGGGAGAATCCGACCTCCCTCACTCCTGTGCATGACACATGAAACAAAAGCCTTCCCCTGCCTCACTGATTTCAGGCTGGCTCAAGTCCTTTGCATCGTGCAGGCAGCACAGGCTGCCCCATCCTCCTGTCCTGAAGGTAAATGAGTGATTTATATTCCTAATATTATTATATGGATGTCAGTTCAGGCAGGTTCATGCAAGGCAAGACAAGAGCTGTTAGGGAATTTGACTGAAAAATCAAGGTGATTTCATTTACCCTCATGGCAGAAACAAAATAAAGATAATGATTTGCAAAGTTACTTCAGGGAACAGCTCCGAGGAGCTGCCATTTAATACCCTCTCAAAGTAATTAAATGACTTCTTATGTGATCACCCAAAGATGGCATATGGAAATCCATAATAAACCTGGGATGCTATATTTTCTTAATTTTCTTTTTCATCCCTGTAACACTTAATGCTTACATACAAAAAATTATCTTGCTTGGAGTTTTATCATGAAATAAAAGTAATTGATTTCTCACAACACTGTTACCATACAAACACCACTTTGTTGTCTCCTTTCTCTGCTCAGGAAACACACTCCACTTCTGATAAACTGACAGAGCATAAAATAGCTACAAACTAATCCTTGTGGCCTGAGAACTCCCAAGATTTTTTGTTCCCCTCCCCCTTGGCAAGAATTAAAGACTTCCTCTTTCACATGGCAAATCTCCTTTTTCCCACATATTTGGTGTCAGAGCTGTGTTTCACTAGGCCTTACAAATCCAAATTCCTTCAGGTCTTTTTTCCCTTCGGTAAAATCCATATGTACGGGCAATAGGAGTAGCAAGAATATCCATTCTCTTCCATCAGTCTCCTCCTGTCCTTCTCTTTCAAGGCAGTCAGTTCCTTTCCTTGCATGGACACAGCTCAAGAGTTTTCTTTTAATAGTTCTCATCCTTTTCCCTCATGTGTCACCTCTCTCACTGCACATTCATAATTCTCCATCTGAATCCTTTAAGAACCAAAAGATGCACAAATCTATGTAGCTGAGCTTTCCATTAATTCCCTGTATGAAATTGTCTATGAAATTTCATTATTTCTATGAAATCTCCCCTGTGAAATCAATCGTGGTGGTTTTGGCAGGTTTGTAAAATTTGCTGTCAAATTTAGTCATAGCTAGACTTTTACTACATGAAATGAAAAATAATTATTTCTTCCATCACCCTCTCTGATGTTTTTGGTGAGATGAAGCTGGACAGGAGGTGAAAGCTGGCACCTCCTGCAGCTCACCTGAACAGAGAGAGTCCTTCCAAGGTAGCTTCTGAAGGAGAATCACTGGGGATGTTTAAAGGGGTGTCAAAGGTGGCACCTCAGGTAGGAGATGCTACCTTAGCTGATTCCAAATGCCAGTCCTTATGTGGAACCAGCCTTGCCTTGAGGCTGCAATTCTTCTGCAGAGCCAAGCTTCCCTCTTTTCCAGGCTGCAGTTCATCTCTTCAGTAAAAACTTTTGAACAGGATTGAGCAGGTGTTGAGACTGCACTTCTTTCAGAATGGGTCACCCTGGCAATGGGTTTTGCTGGGAGAAGTTGTCCCACCTTCTGCATTAACACCCTCACAGATGGCAGCTTTTCAGAATCATCAAATCACAGAATTATTATCGCTGGAAAAGGCCTGCAAGACCATCAAGCCCAAACTGTGACCAATCCCCACCTTGTCAACCAGACCAGAGCACTGAGTGCCATGTTTGACAGTTCTTTGGATATCTCCAGGAATGGGGATTCACCACCTCCCTGGACACCCCCTTACAGTATCTGATAGCCCTTTCAGTGAAGAAATTTTTCCTGATGTGCAACCTGAACTCCCCTAGTGCAGCTTGGGGGGACCATTTCCTGTCATCCTGTCCCTGTTCCCTGGGAGCAGAGCCCAATGCCCTCCAGCTATCCCCTCCTGTCAGGGAGTTGTGCAGAGCCAGAAGGTCCCCCCGAGCCTCCTTTTCTCCAGGCTGAGCTCCCCCAGCTCCCTCAGCCCCTCCTGGTGCTCCAGACCCTTCTCCAGTTACGTTCCCTTCTCTGGGCATGCTCCAGCCCCTCGAAGTCCATCTTGCAGTGACCGGCCTAGAACTGGACGCAGAATTTGAGGTGTGGCCTCACCACTGCACCTCAAAGCTCCTCCTGGCTGCTCTGCCACTCCAGAGCAGCTCTGTGACGTTCCCTGCTACATGCAAAACCTGCAGTCTGGACTGTGAGTGACCTCACTGCGATGGAAAGGTGCTGGCAGGGAAAATCTTCCATTGCTCTTTTTAAAGCACCATGGCTGTGCCAGAGCAGGAGCCTTGAAATGGAGCACACAGTTTAATCTGCCTTTGACATGTTTGTTTTTAGCCCAGTTGTTTCTTATTAGAAAGCACTTTCATTTCTTGTAATCATTCATCAGCACTTCTGTGTGAGCACAGTGTTTAACAGAACACTCTTACCATCACCTTCAGACATCAGCTGTTCTTCGATTAAGGAAAAAATCCTCCTCTGTTGAAATAAATGGTGATATGTCTGAATCTGGAGGAAACATTTTTAAAAGGTGCATTTGGGGTTATGTAATTTTATTAGCCAAAATCACATGCACCCTGATTTACCAAATTTATTATAATATACATCTGTGTAAGGAAACAGGATCAAACACTAACTTACAGACCTCTACAATGTGTTTCATGCAAGTCTGCTCCCCGGCACACTTTTGGCTCAGGCCAGCTATCTTTGGAGTGGTTCAGGGAAGCTCACAGCCCAAAACCTGCATTCCGTAGGGATTCTGCCACTCTTTTCCATGGAGGAAGAAAGATCAAGCCCGTTGACAAAGAACCAAATCATAGCACTTGGCCCATGAGCCAAGGCTGGGGCACCAGTCTGAGGCTGGGTTTTTTGGCAGTACAGAACAAATCTCCATCCGGTGTAATGAGGTTTTGTATTACTCCCGTGAAAAATAAAATATTGATGTAGGTGACTTTGATTAAAGGACATTTACAACACTGTACTTAGTGTGTTCATTGGTTGCATTTTTCCTCTGCTCACTTTCAGAGATTTTTTTTTTTGCAGAAGGGTTTACCAGTGCCAGCAATACACTGCAATTTTGGAGGGTGTGGGGTGAGTTCTGCACTGATTTATTGCACTGCAGAATGTGGATTCCATTGGTGTTAGTCAGGTGACACAAGATCACAGAACTCAGTACCAGTGTATTCCTATTGTCTGTTATCTGATAGTTTGCTTAATGGCCATATAAAGAGCTTTTTTGTTTTAAACCTCTTGGGTCTAACTGAATATTTTACCTTCAGATACTATACAATAACATTTTACATGTAATTTATGAATGTGAGAGAATCAACGTGGCTGAAAAGTAATATTTTTATATTTTCCTGTGGTTTGTTCTGGGTTTTTTAATTTTCTGTTTGTTTGATAAAGCTCATTGGACAAAATCTTTTAAACATCAGGCATGATCATATGCTTAGCCTTTTCTAAAAAAAAACACCAAACAACGAAACAAAATAACCCAAAAAAAACCCCCAAAACCCCACCAACAAAAACCCACAAATTTTGGAAAAAGAATATTTGAGTGAAAATTGTTTGAATAGAAGGAAAGTCATTTCTAATGACAACTTGTGAGTTCTAAACTTTCCTTTTCTGCAGCTTTTTCGCTTGGTCTCATAAAAACATTCTCTGCCCCTGCAAGGTTTGATTTCAACTGTAACAGCAGAGCTGATAGACACTGCACACTTTAACTAAAAACTGTCATTGTCAGATCAATATGGTGGCTGAGATGGGAATAATTCAGACTTAAACTATCTAATGCCTAAGATTTACAATGACTAATGGCTTTGAAATAAAAGAGTCAATTAATTTTACAAATACATCAGGCAGTCGCCAGAATTTCACCTTCTGGTTTTGGTATGAAAAAAAGATGGCATGGTTCAGGTTGATGCAGAATCTAGTTTTATTTTCACTAATTCCAGTCTCAAATCTGAGCCAAGAACCCTACAGAAACACAGGCCTTACTCTAATGATTGTCAGATTAGGGAGGACTTACTCTGGTGTGGATCAGGCTGCTTTTGCAGGTTGGTGCAGACATTGTGAAGATAATAATCTAAAGATATAATTCAGGCAAGATTTAAAACTCTGCCTGGTTTTACATGTGTAGGCAGCCTCGAAGAAATCAGTGGTATTACCCATGTATGTAAAGTTAAATGCACACATAAATCCTTGTGAAGCTGTGACCCAAGGGTCCAGCCTTGTATTTATCTTCAGTATGGATTTTAGGTCTAGAGGCCATTTCATTGATGATTTAAATATGCCCAGACACAGCAGTGTCTCATATTCATGGCTGCATGTATCTGATTGATCAGGTCCTTAGATAATGTGAGGAATAGCAGGAAAGAGAATTTTATTTTCAATCTGTTCACTTTCAGTATTGTAACTCCAACCAGATTTAAATCCTCCTCTTTTCTTGCATTTTTACTCTGAAAAGACAGAAGATGTTAATTAGTGTTAAATTAGAAGGTTTTTTCAGTCTTCGTCAGGACTTCCAATTCCACCACATATTGTTCTCAACTTTAGTTTATGATTAAATTACTAGTGATAAATTGGCCTGCCCCTTACCCAAGTTCTGATTAGAACATTTATTACTATTATTATTATTATTGTTATTGTTATTAATGATTATAATTATAATTATAATTATAATGGTGTAGTCATAATAATGACTTTCCTGTAGAAATTTCTTTTGCCTTTGTGTTTGCCTTGGAAAATGTGATCTACACTCATGTAACTGCTTTGGTTATGACCTTTTGACACTCACTGATGTCTATTTAAGAATCTTCAATTAAATGTCACTGGGCTCAGCAGAGTAATGACCCCTTATTTTTACAGCTGTATCAAAATTTCTTCTCCACAAGATTTTCAAATTGTATTTTTTGATATTTGGCATTTCTCATTAAGATATATCCGAAAAATCATTTTTATACTTACTGGGAGTCTCTGAAGCATACATACATCTGGCTTAAAATTCTAGAATATCTTCTATGTTTATTAAATCTACCTGTCTTTGAAGAATTTAATGGATTTTGATCACTCTCCTTTGGAGGACTATTACCTGAAAATTTTCTGTCTTCAACACTCGAGTTCTGTAAACCTGAAAGATATTTTTTCCTAACAAGCTTCTTCATTAAATACTGGTTTCCATTCACTCATTGAATCTCAACACAGTGTAGCTCAATAGAATTCTATAAAACTGTGCTGATATGGAGATACTGCAAAAGTAGAGGAAGAGACCACAGCATTTTCAAATAGAAGGTTTGGAGCCACCATTCTGGTTTTCCCTCCACAAAAGATGATCTGCATTAACCAACAGCAGTGCAATTATATTGGTCCAATACCTGTGTGATTTCAGAATCAGCCCCTACATAAAATGATTAGACAGCTGGAAGGTGGAAAAATGCAACAATTCATATTTTTAATCATCTGCCAATTGCCATGGAAAGAAGGAAGGAAGGAAGGAAGGAAGGAAGGAAGGAAGGAAGGAAGGAAGGAAGGAAGGAAAGATCNNNNAAGTGGCGGAAGGAAGGAAGTGGCGGAAGGAAGGAAGGAAGGAAGGAAGGAAGGAAGGAAGGAAGGAAGGAAGGAAGGAAGGAGTTTATTTACTTGTTAGTAGAAGAAAAAGAATTCTTAGAAAAAAGACTGTGGAAGAGACACCAGGATTTAGGGGAAGACAACAAGATTTAGGAGAAGCTACCCTTAATGCTTAGTTCTGTTTAGTGTTTTTGTGGTTTGCATCTCTTGCCTTCACCAAGTCATCAGACCTTCATGGTCACCAAGACTTATCTTCTGCCTGTTTTCTATGCCTCCTGGCAAGAAAAAATAGAATTTCCATCCCTAAAAATCATTCCATGATCCAAATTTTATTTTAGAATCTCAGTAATGTTTTGATCTGACAAAACAACGTCTCTGAAAGCTGTCAAATAAAGAGTTCAATATTCCACTTGCCAAGAGCTTGCTAAAATAATTGGTAGAATCATATTCAGGACTGCATTCATCTCACAAAACTTCACATGTATGGGTAAGGCATGTAGAGCACACTGTTTGCCAAGATGTTTCCTGCATCTGATGGGGGAGATACCTAAAGTGGAAGCTTATTCCCTTTTCCTGGGATGAATGAAAACATTCCTCCATGTGCTGTTCCTTTAATCACAAGGGCTGCCTAAATATCTAGGATTGACTGGATGCCAGTAAGACACTGATGTGAAATAACGTAAAATCTAAATCAAGAGAGCTGAAAAACCTCATGAAACAAAATATAGCCAGAAAACAAAGACACTCTCTCCCTGCCCCCACCAAATTTGGATGTCATGTAATGGAACAGGAAAATTGATGGGGTGTGTCTAGATTCGAAAAGCCATGGGTGTACTTAAGCTTTTGAAAAATGCTGCATCTTCTTTAGTCAGACTGGCTGCAAAGGGTCTGGCAACATTTCTGGACAGTTTTATAGTTGTAATCACATGTGCTGCTATGACAGGGCCTCCGGTCTCTCTATGCTCAGTATTGGCAGAGTCCTAATCCCAGGAGACTCGTTCTGCAGGGTTTGTAGGGCACTCTGATTAGCCAGGCAAGAAGAGCTATTTTACAACTGTGGACTTACAAATTTGCTCAGTTCCACAAGGAAAAGATTTACAATGTATAGAAGCTCACAAGCACTGAAGAAACCGCTTCCTTTGTACAGATTCTCTCACATGATTCTTTATTTATTTTTTTTTACTGCTAAAATGTTACTTAATGGACTTCTTCTCTGATGTCTAATAATATTTATTGTTTCACAGTGGTATGCAAATTTTCCTTTTTAATTTGCCAACAAATTTCACTAAGTGTCTTCCCTTTGTCAGGCAAAATTTCTGTCACTTCAAAATACTGCTCTAGTTCTATGTCATTGCTTCTTAAAGCAATTTTCAGAAGCTGTAATGAGGCAGGGAGGCACATGCCTAGAAATTTCAGAAGAAGCCCTCACATTGCACAAACTTCTCTGACTCACTGTCTTAGTAGAATGGAGCTGACGTTTCATATGGCCTGCTGCTCTGTGTGATGCCAGCTATGTTACTGTTTCAAACAACTATTTCATAAAACTATCTAGCAAAAGCCGACCTATGAATCATTAACAACGTTGTTTACAAGATGACTTTCATCTTCCTCATGTTTTTCTATACTAAATTTCCACTTTAACACAAGCCACAACTACACCCTTAAGTGAAAATTCATTACCCTTAAACTGAGTGTAGATTTCTGCAAACAGTTTGGCTTTTGTGCTGGTTGTTAATGATTAACATTTAATAGGTTCTGACAACATGTTCAGCCAAGTGCAAGACACAACTGAAGACACTCCTCAGACTTAAGAAAACATGCATTTAGCACAGTAGTAGCTTGTCAATCCAGAGAGCCAAGGACAGAACCTGGAGTTATAGGTATCTGTGGAGTTTACTCTGTAGGTGACAGGATCCTGCCAGAAGCACAGACAGTAGAACCCCTATCTATCCACTACTTCCATACAGAATCACCAATGGGTAGAGACTGGAAGGGACCACAGTGGGGCAGCTGGTCCCACCTCCCTGCTCCAGCAGGGCCATCCAGAGCACAGGGCACAGGATTGTGTCCAGAGGGGTCTGGAATATCC
>JAYDZK010000056.1:53819313-53829878 GCA_034509185.1 Euphonia xanthogaster | reverse complement strand
AAGGCAGGAAGGAAGGAAGGAAGGAAGGAAGGAAGGAAGGAAGGAAGGAAGGAAGGAAGGAAGGAAGGAGGGAGAAACCTTTATTTATGCCACTGTGGATGTATCTGATAGACTCCTGAGGAGGAGCTCCACAAGGACTAGGACAGGTTTGGAAAAGGCTGGCAAGGATGGTCAGAAAAAGTCTTCCAGCTGTGGTAAGACTGAACACACTCCAACTCATCAGCTTGGATAACTGAAGACAGCTATGATGGAGGTAAAGCTGTGAAGTAGCAAATGATTTGAATGGAGTGTCTGAGGAATGACCATTCATTATTTCTTGCAGAACACGAACTCAGGGTATACCAGAGAGCATTCAAATGAAAAATAGGAAATTCTTTACCATTTCATTATTCCAGAAGATAATGTACACTAAATATATAAACACACTTAAAATACTGCAAGAGAAATTTCTGGACACCAGGCAGATATGAAACACCGTCAAACAGGTACAAACTCCAGATGTGGAAGGTTTTGTGTATGATCATTAAATAACCCAGAATACAGATTACTATACACATTCACACTCTTAATTCTTTCCCTGTATACTGAGCCAGGCAGATCTTTGGTCTCCCCTATCAAATCATGAAATAGTTTCATTAATATGAATCATCTAATGTCTGTTAACCAAGATACAACTTCTAGGCTTAACTGATGCTTGAAGACTGATTACCTAGTTTTAGAAAGAGTGTATTTTTATTGTTCAGGAATAACCTTTATCCTTTTATAGATTTAATTCAAAACCAACATAAAAAACTGTATGAAAATATCTTATCAGGTAAAATTCTCTTGTCTGATTATGTTTCTGTCATCAGAGGATTATTAGAGCAGGTTAAATCATCCTGCAATACAAGGAGCACTAATAAATTTTTATTGCAAGATAAAACTGTGATTCAGGAAATTGCTTCCTCAGTAGATAAAGTTACTATTAACAGTGATATGTCAGAAATTCAATACACCATTTTATGGGCTGTATTTCAGACAGGTAGCAAATGAAAAGTCATTGCTATGCCAAACCATCCAAACACTTTTTGATAGGGGATGTGCCTCATGTTCAGCATCAATTTATTATAAAAACCCAAGATAGGTGTAAAAGTAAGGAATCTGGTATTTTTAGTGTCATTGTACACAACTAAAAGTAAGAAATATTTTGGGGACAAAAAACTAACGGGCTTATATAAATAGAACTCAGTCTCCTGAAAAAAGTGAGATCTAGGGATCAGCAAGTTCATTTTGTCCCTGAAAAAATACTGTTCTAAATGGCTGCAGACACAAAATCCATGTGCAAAACTGGGAGGAAAATTAAGACGTTTAAAAATAAAAACAAATAAACTAAAGAAAGATGCTGGGAATGGCTCAGGCTGTTTGATGCTGCTGGCACTGTAAAAATCATTCTGAACAAACTCCATTTTAGCACAGGGAATCTCTGCTGGCATAAAAGCAGCATCTTGCAGCTACGCCAGAAAGAAAAAGGTCCTCTCCTGTGGGAGAGGACAGGCATGGGAAGAGTTTGGTTGCATGTGACATTCTAGGTGACGTGACATGGCTTAGCAGCCATTTCCCAGATGAGCTCTGAAGTCAGGGTGAGCTAGAGCTGGCCAAATGAATGAGGAATACGAAATAAGGAACAGAAGAAACTTAAATAATAAAAAAATCCATTTTGAACCAAAGTCCTTGAAAAGAAATTGGAAACACAAGAAAGTAAAAATACACCAAGAAGCAATAGATGAAAGGAAAAATGAATTTAATTTTTTTAATTGATTGACTATAATTAGTGTTAGAAACTATTTCCCAGGCTCTGTTAGTTATTGAGAGAATATCACCTCCATTAAAATTTATTCCTTTAGTTCATGAAAAACACCTTAAAACATAACATGTCAAACCTCACTGACTTCACGTGTTCATTTCACACTTGCAAAGATACAAATCCTTGCAAGCACTTATGCAGTGATTTATCTTTACTCACACAAGGATACTTTGGCTGTGCTATGCAGAGATATCCAAGGTCTTCCAGAGATACACCTTGGATAAATACTTGTTTCCCAGTTATTAGTGTAATTTCCTTACAAACAAACTTGCAATGAAATATCATTTAATTAGGAAGTCAATCCTCTTATTTTCTCTGTGACTATTGAAAAAAATGCTTCAATAACTGAGTTTCTGATACTTTTCTCTTTTTCTCCGTCTGTTTTACATTTTTCCACTTGCACTCTGCCTCAAAGGTTTTCATCTGGGGAGACAAAAAAGAGTAAAAGAAGCAGGAAAGTCAAGCAGATTTTACTCTGGTTTAAATAGAAATTAGTAAAAGTGTTAATTTTAAGCATGTAATATTAGGACGAAAAATAAGCATATTCTATCAGTATATTGTATAAGAAATTGTATAACAAACCAATTTTGTCCTCCTTTTAGTATAAAATGTTTGATTTCGATGAATTTTTCTCTTTTCAGTTTTTGTAGATTCAAGTTTTGCCCTGATGCAGTCATAGTTGCATAATTCTGGTGCTACTGGAGCAGGCTGAGAGCAGGTTTGGGGTTTTCAGTCATAACCTGGTCCCTGGTTTCCATCAGCTGCGATAAGAAAAGGGCTAAAACTGCCAGAGCAAACCATGATTCGATGTTGTTGTGAGGTTATGTTATGTCACGTCTTAAGATCAATTAACTGTTCAATATTTTTTAAAATCATTCCATCCTTGAAAAGCATGAGGTCCAAGATGGGGTCCAATAACTCAGACAACAACATGCTCCACAAAATTAAAAGCAGAGAAGGCCAATTAGACCTAAATCTCTAGAATATTTTATTGAGATGTCTTCCATTTGCTTAGAATGTCAAGCAGTGATTTTATTGTATTGAGGCATGAAAAGCCTCTTCTTTAAAAGGCAATTTGTAGAGAACAACACAATGTAGCTCCCCCCTCAACAGCCCTCCCGTGGAGAAGTGAATCTTTACAGCTCCAGAAGAACTTTGGCTGTTTTGTGGCAGGAAATCAGGTTAATGAAGAGGTCTGAGCCCCCATGTGGTATTCACATGCCCTCTGAACAGAGAGAAGCTGTGAGACAAGCAGAGAAGAAGGAAAACACAATTNNNNTATCTCGCTTGCTGTGCCTCTGTTGTGCTAAAGTAGAATGCAATATGGAGATTGTTTACCCAAAGTGAGGATGTTTTTTCCCTTGGCCTATCAGGGCCAAGAAGTGTGTGTGTGTGTGGGACTGTCCGGGACAGTCACAAGAGAATCAGAGATGAGTGCAGTTCTGTGCAGTTGTGAGCAAGAGTGAGTGCCTGGCAGATTGAGTTTAGAAGAAATGTACATAGTATAGTATAATAAAGTAATACCTTAGCCTTCAGATAAACTGGAGTAAGATGCATCATTCTCTCTCCCCTTCATCGGGTGTGCCTTGCTTTTATACCACACATGCCAACAGTGACACTGGCCAGAGACTTCCTCCAGCTTCAGACAAACAAGCCGGAATTCCTGCCTGTGGCTGAATGCCAGCATTGAACTCTTCCCTGGGCAGCACCTTCCACGAGCCACTAACTCAATAAGATGGCAGTTTCATTAGAGCTTTACAGCGTTTATGGAGTATTAAATTACTTTCCTACACCCTGGTCCTGTTTTAAGGTTTGTTTAATCATTTGTGTCTCTGTTTCTAATGGGGATTTCAGTTTCCAAACAGGCCTGAAGCCAGAAATGTAAATGGAGGGCACAATATATTGCTTCCTGAAATATGACACAGGGCAGAGGGGAGGAGAAGAGGAGGGCACAGAAAGAAAAAGGAGGATGGGGGAATGTGGGGAAAAATGTAATCTTAAGATTCAGGCTAATTGAACACCCCACCAGGAGAGGATGGATGATCCTCCTGGGCAATTAGCAGACTAAGCAATATCAATAAATGAGTCTCTTATAGGAGACCTTCAAGAGAGAGA
The DNA here is from genome assembly GCA_034509185.1 of Euphonia xanthogaster. NCBI lineage: Eukaryota > Metazoa > Chordata > Aves > Passeriformes > Fringillidae > Euphonia > Euphonia xanthogaster. The sequence goes on along the minus strand of JAYDZK010000056.1, from coordinate 53,825,920 downwards.
AAATGACTCACATGAAGGAGCTGAGGAGATGAGATCTGCAGAGTGATGTGGGAGGGAAGTGAGATGCACAGAGCAGCCATTAAATCAAAATAGGTGGATCTGCAGCATTAGAGCTGAGTAAAAAGGAAGGTAATGCTTGACAGGTTGGGTTGCCCCTCTGAGCTTCCCAAGAATGGAATTCAGGAGGGCTTAACCTTCAGGGAGATGAAGAGTTTCCAACAAGCTAGGACACAACACAGTGGTAACAGTGGGTTCAGAGCAATATGGGTCTCTTTTCCAAGCAGCTCTTCCAGGAACATTTATGCCTGGCTGGCAAAACTGCCCCATCCCACAGGAATCATGGAATGGGTGAGGTTGGATCAGCTGGTCCCACCTCCCTGCTCCAGCAGGGCCATCCAGAGCACATGGATTGTGTCCAGCTGGTTCTGGAATATCCCCAGTGAGGAGACTCCACACCCTCTCTGGACAATCTGTTATCAGTCACTGCCCAGGGAACAAGTTCTGCCTCCTGCCCAGGTGGAACCTCCTGGGCTCAGTCCCTGCCCGTTCCTCTGGTGCCATTGCTAGGCCCCTGGAGCAGAGCCTGGGCCCTGCTCTAAGCCCTCCATTTGGACATTTATACACACTTATACTCTCAGTCCTGTCTTCTGGAACAGTTTTTCACCCGCCTTTTTTCCTTTTTTTTCCTTCCTTTCTTTAGAATCATGGGAGGCAGAACAGGATTTCAGAGGGTCACCAAGCCCTAACTACTGCAGTCTCAGGAAACATCATAATCCCAGTAAAAAAATCCATGGAACTCTATCTTAAAATCTGCTCAGATTATTGTCTCACTTCCCCTTTACTCCTGCTGAACAGCTGTTGCAAGAATCTCTGTCCTTGAGGACTTCAGAATGCTTAACAAATTTCCTAGATATATTCCTTCTAGGTTATACCCATGTGTTCTTGTGCCAATTATTTCCTTCAGTTTAATTACTCTTCTCCCTTCCTGCTGTTTACTTAATTGCTTTTACCAGCTTGATTTAAGAGCTTGTTATGAAGTGGTTTTAACTGTCTTTTAGTTTGTTTCTAACTAGACTGTACAGTGCCTCAAGGGGTTTGGCAGGTTCTTTCTGTTGTCATAATTCTCTGATTATTCTTAATCCTGTGAGCCATTCCTCTATCAGGGATGGTTTGGAAGTATTTAGAAACAGCACTGTCATGGTGTCACCAGATTACTAAACCAAGAATATCCAAAACCCAGTCCCTCTGACAGCTGTGGAAATTCAGAATGCACAATTTGTATCAGGGTTTATGGGGTCCCATGAAAGTGGTGCTGTTACATTTTTCAGTTAAGAGTGACTGAACTGCTTCTTGACCCAAGAAATTATTGGACACTGTTCAAGTGACTAGGGATGTCATTCAAATATGAGCAGAATCTATGTAAAGTGTCAGCTTCTCACAGATGTGGTTGGAAATAGCAATTATTGAAAATATTACTGCCACTGTTTAAACCTTTCTGTAAATATGCATTTAGAGGGCAGTGTGTGTACAAGAATTCTCTGCTCCTTTCTTGCTCTGGTGTCCTGGCATTTCTTCATCAAATGGGCTTTGTGCCAGGGGGTAAATACTGTCCCTTCTGTTAACACCCATTTGGAAAGGTAATTCCTGCAGCTAGATGGTAATGACTTTATCTTTGCACCACGACTGCCTAAACCACCAGCAGTTCATGGAAGGGTGAAAGCATCACACCAGTGATGTGTCAGCAGGTTTGGTATCTTGTGCTGAATTGTTGGAGCAGCTCCCCTCAGAGCAAATCCCTGGATGCCTCCTGTTTGCTTGGACCCTGCAGCCTGGCTGTGCANNNAGCAGTGAAGTGCTGCAAGCTTTCCACTGTACCTGCTTTGCCACTCCTGAGCCAGCAGACAGCATGTGCATTTGATTTATTTAATGAATGGGAGTCTAATTATAAAGCAGAGGAAATCACTGGAGCATAAATTTATGGTCTGCCTGAACTCACCTCCCATGTAGGCAGAAATCAGTGGTGGGAGTTGATGTTAGCAGTTGTGAAGATGTCAGGGAAGAAGGTGGATACCTGCAGGCTTTCCCTGACTCCTGGGTGGAGGGAAACAGGGATGCTGCGCGAGCAACAGGAGAAGCTCAGCTGGCAATGGCTTTCAAACATCTCCTTGAGTCCAGGATGTTATGACAAGAGAAATAGGGAGACTTGGATAAAAAGTCCAGGGTGTTCTGACAGCAGCCTGTCCCTCTGTTTGGTTATGGCATGAAAAACTGAGTCATAAAGGGCTGCAGCTATACACTGCAACTTTGTGCCCATTTTTGGCTACGTCTTGAATTACAAAAAATTACAATGACTTCTTAGAAAGGAAATCCTTGCCTTTCTACTAATATGCTCTAATATTCCTGGAAGGGAGCCAATGTGTCAATTTAAGTACCCTCTCAAAGTGCGAGGGGCTGTGATATTTTCAAGTCCCAATGCCAGCTCGAGCCTCTCTGGAATGTGTGCCAAAGTCTTCCCACTGAGAAGAATGCCTCACATTAAGCGTGTCATCCCTGGGCTGGCCCTCAGCTCCTTCCCCAGCTCGGGAGTCTCAGCTTTAACCTTCATTCCTGTATCCCATTTCCCAGCCCCATGGAAAAGAATGCCGTAGACCATTCTCCCCTCACTCCCATCATCTCTTTACACATTAATGTGAAATGAAATGTTCTCATGGCTGGCTGTTGAACAACAGACAGCAATTCCTGTGTGGGGAATTTTAATGCCACATTTCTTTCCTAACCTGGATGCTGCTCAATGTGCTTGTCACTGCAGCTTGGAATTTGTGCATGCCCAAGGACCCAGCCCTGCAGAGGTGATCAAAAATTCAAAAACATCCTAATTTGAACCCAAATGATGGAAAACAGAAGTTTTGTCTGGGTAAAACATATTTCAGAAAGACTTTCTGACAGGATATGTCCATCCTGAAGAACATCCCCAGACTTGTTCAGTAACACATTTAGAAATCCAGTTAACCATCATGTACTTGCAGTTTAATGGAAATAAAAAGTACAGTCCATTTTAAGACTGATGGAAACTGAAACCCTTGGAAGAATATAATCAGATATGTTTTCAAATTAAGCCTAAATTTTTATAAGGCCAAGCTCACAAATATTGATGATTTCTGAGTAGGACAGTAAGAAATTTAATCTGCTTTGTATGGGTTTTTAAAAACACCAAGATATTAATCTCCATCTTGACTTATTTGGGCCTCAAATATTCTCCATTTTTTCTCAAAATGTTGGAGCCAAGGATTTGTCTGTGTGTTTTTGAGTATAAAATGAAGGAAGACACAAAAGAAACCACCTCTGCAGGCACAGAACAAAGACATTTGATACTCTTTCTATGAACAGGGGAATGGGAATTGCCCTTCCATTGTCATTACTGGCTCTGCTGTTTTCCCTGGTTTCAGTTTCCCTGGCAAGCTGGGTATCTGTTATAGCAGGAAGATGAATTTAAGAATGTCTTAATTCACAATTAATCTACGTAACTTTCTAAAGTACAGGAGTGGGAAAAAAATCAAACCAGTCTAAAGAATTAAAAGAAAATAGCTAAAAACAATAGACATGTAAAAACAGGCATTTTAACTCAGTTTGCAATTTAAGGAGAAGGATTTTTAATACTTTTCTTTGACAAGGTCAGTGATTACAGAAGAGAAGAAAATCTTATCTTTTTTATTATCTAAATCTTTCTTTTTGAGACAGACTGGGCGAGGATATCACAGATTTGGACAAAAAAAATATACAGGATATCACAACTTAGTAGCAATACACAGGAACCTCACACTGGTGTGAAAGTATCAGACAGGTTGAAGTCTTCTACAAAAACAAGACTAAGACCCCCAGTTTGGAAAAAAAAAATAAGTTTAATAACCCATTTTCCCATGTTCTGAGGTCTGAAAGATGAGATGCACCATGGTAACATTGTGATATTTTACCCCATTCTTGGTCATCATTTTAGCATAATTCTAAATCACATTTGATATGTCTCACTCTTTACTGGTTTGGACTTTTTGCTTTTGTTTTAAAAACGTTTGGAGAAATAAAGGATTAAGTATCCTTCAGCTCCCCTGGACATGTCAAATCCAGACAGCTTGCTTTGAATTTTTCTATTTTTCTCGTATTATTGAGTCCATCACTTTTCCTTTACAATTAACATGGAAATATCAGCCTTTCTCCATGCTTTTTATTTTGATTAAGTTTGGGAACTTTATTGAGAGATTTTTTTGTGGGGGGAGGGATTGGATTTTTCTTGTTTTGTTTTGGTTTGTTTGGTTTTATTGTTTTGGTTTTAGGTTTTTGGTTTCAATTAAGGTGTACAGTAAGGGAGATCCTCTGTAAAGCTGCTGTAAATCAGGACAGTGTTAGGAATTTAAACAGAGTGTTTTGAGGCTGAGTTAGGATCTAGAGTTTAGGGACTGTGGATATAGGGTAAATTAACACAAATAGATTTCTGCACTTGTTAACCACACAGAAAGATAATAGTCAGAGAAAGAATATATATATATATATAAAAGTAAGAATGCATAAATGCATGAATATTATTTAAATGAATTTTTATGTAATAAATGTGTTTATTTCAAATAAATGTAATAACATCAATGCACTATTAATCCCTTTACATTTACAAATATGTGAATTTAGAGGTAATTAATATTTACATTTATTATTATTCATAGTTAATGTATTTACAGCAAAAATGTTGCTTATTTGCTGTTTTTTTAGGTAAAAAAAGGCTTTAAGGATTGACTTTATAGGTGGGAGAAGGTAGGCAGAATAACACAGATCAAAATTTGGAAATCCACTTCTGCACATCAGGTTGACCATGAATGACCTTGGAGTTCCTTTTGTTAAATTTTCCTATAATTTGTGATAAAGGAATCAAACCTGAAAAAGCTTGTGCTGTCTTTTCTTATGGAGAAAAAAGCCTTCTCTAGAGGATGACTTGGCTTCTCCTTTTTCCTAAGGGAAAAAACTGCTGGGAACTCACCCTCAAACATAGAATTACTGGATCAGTGAGGTTGGGAAAGAATTCCAAGGTCATTGAGCCCAACCTATGACTGATCCCCACTGTGTCAACTAGACCACGGCACTGACTGCCACATCCAGGTGTTCCTTGGACACCTCCAGGGATGGGGACTCTACCACCTTCCTTCCAATGTTTATCAACCCTTCCAAGGAAGAAATTCCCCCTGGTGTCCAACCTGAACCTCTTCCAGTGCAGCTTAAGGCCATTTCTTCTTGTCATGTCAGAATGTCACAGTCTCAGGATTATGGCCACATAGATAAGGGGCTGAGACAGTCTTGACCTCTTTTTTGGCAAAATGAGAGGACTAAGTTGCTTGGAGCTTCCACAGAGAACCTCTGAGCCCATTTCCCACAGTTTGTTTTTTCTTACTCTGTCTTTAACCTTAGACGCTTGTAGATATCTTGAAGAGTCTCTCCAAAGAGGGTTGAGCTCCCCTCTTGGCTATGCTGGTGAAAATGCAGACACTCCTTTGGAATTAACCTGGGTTTTGATCTTTTATTGACTTTGGCTACTGCAGGAGGTGACCCTGCAGGATGCTGAGCCCTTCTGTTAAATCTGAAGTGTTTGGTTGTGATTTCACTACTGCAAACCCCTGGTTCAATGGGGCGAGGGACCTTCCCACAGCCAGAGCAGCAGCTGAGTGAAGTGACCCCCACAGAGGACTGAAGTGACCCCCATGGAGGGCCTGTGGTTTGTTTATGGAAAACCAATCCGGGGCCGGAGTGGTGATTACACAGAGTGCTCGCTGGCTCCTGCTCCATCCCTGTGCCAACAACAGCAGCGCAACACTCTGAGTCAAACCTGCTCACGGGGTCAATGGATGGGACTGAGTCAATGGATGGGGCTCCTGCCAGCTCCCAGCTAGCCAGGGGTGGTTTGTTTCTCTTTAATTCACTTGGATCACACTCATCTCCAATGCTGGGTGAAATTTGGAGGTGCTGCAGGAATCCACCAGGAATGTTTTGAGAGCTTTGGCACCATCCCCAACTGCAGCAGAGACCAACCACTCGGTGTTATCTCCTACCTTTTTCTATCCCATGACACTTTCCAGCTCCTATCAGCTTCTAATTTAGCCTTCCCATGGAATAATGTGCTGCAGATTATTTAACTGTGTCTTCACTTTTAAAATTGGAACGTTTGCATTTCCTTACCCATATTGATCAGTGAATTTAAGGCATGGGAAATGTGCAGGGAAGAGTCAAGAATGTAAACATTATAGGCAGAAGAAATAGTTAGATTTAAGTACAGTTACTTTTAATAACCCCGTATATATGTTATATACATCAATAATATATTTGCTGTAATCTCAAGCGAGATGTATACATGTATAAGCTGCCTATGAGTACTCTCTATAAAAATCAGTATTTTAAAAGATATAAATACTTGTTGAGGGCCAAACAGCTGCTAGTTTGTCATCACTGGAAGGCATGACAAAGAAATAGAAATAGAAATAGAAATAATAGAAATAGAAATAGAAATAGAAATAGAAATAGAAATAGAAATAGAAATAGAAATAGAAATAGAAATAGAAATAGAAATAGAAAT
>JAYDZK010000056.1:53802773-53819213 GCA_034509185.1 Euphonia xanthogaster | reverse complement strand
ATGGGCGTACCAAGGGAAAGGAGTTCAGAGGTCAGTATGCTGGAAAAACAAAGATCTTCACCAGTAATAAGTCAATACACTTTAAATTGCATCCTCAGCTTCTTCAATTCTTACAAAGAAATAATTTCTTTGTAAAATCTTGATGTTGCGTTTAGGGAGGGAAAAGCTTACCAGTTGTTTATTCAGGGAACACAAGCAAAAAGGTGTAAATTTTAATGCTATAAATTCTTGTAGCTGCACTGAAGCAAAAGAAACAGCTGCTGTTGATCTAACACAGCTTAGCACCTTTCTAAAGCATCTTCTAATGCCTCCAAGCACTCTCTTGGGGTTTTGTCATTTTGTTTTAATTAGAAGGGGGGGGGGGGGAAACCTCTAGAAAGATAAAGGAAAAAGCTTCAAGGAATGGAATGCAAAGACCTGTGGGCTAAGGAAAAAGAAAACATCAAATTTTAAAGGTGAACAAAAAAAGGCAAATAGTAAGATTCAAATTGTAAAGCTATTAATACTATTCAGAAATTGCAAAACATTTTAAGTGTAAAACTCCCAAAATTTTGGAACTGCTGCTAAAATAGAATACAAATAAATTTATGTGGAGAAATGAATCAGAAGTACTATTTGTAACATTTCAATAGAGTATTTGACTTTATGAAGTCGATACTAGTAGAATTTGCTTTACATTTGTTCAAAGAGACAAAACATTTCTCATTCATATAATGAGAAATTAGAGGCAGAAAATCATCATTCTTTATGCTTTTGAGACTGTTGAGGACTAAACTGAGGTACAGTTTACCCCTCTGATATCTGTCACCAACATTTTTGCTAATCTCGGGGTTAAATATGATCAATGTGATCAGTTTGGCCTGCATAGGAAGCTTGTGTTGTGAGATAACCTGAACCACAACTCCCAGGAATATTGTAGATTAAAAGGGAGAAAGAGAGCTTGATTAATGAGAAACAAACCCAGAACAGCAATTCTGCTTAAAATGTATTTAATGTTTTAATATAACTGACATATTTCTATTTATCTAGCTTTCTTATTTTAATTTATTTTATTTCTTTTTTTTTCTTCCCCTAGTGAACAATCAAAAAAGCTTGGAGAAAACTCTTTTTTTCCTTCCTGAAAAAAAAATTGTAGTGGTTTTCATTGACATTCAGACAAGTAGTGCAAGGCAAGAATCCAATTTATGCTGCAGTTTCTTCTGAATCACTCTAGTAATGAAGAGGAGGTATAATATGAGCAAGAAATTACATTGGGTTCACGAGTTTTATTGATTTGGTTTTCAGCTGGGTGTAAAGCAATTTTATTCTTAGTGGGTTTTAACTTTGGAGCACAAAGAGAGCTTCTGGACTGCCTAAAAGTTGACGAAGGGATCAATCATTTTACCTCTCTGCTGTTCACAGAGCAGTGAAAGGATCAGTAAAACCTCCTTCATTCCCACCAAGCCAGAAGACTCTCACAATAATATCTAGTGGAAGAAAAAGGCTTTTTGCTCTGTGTCTTTCCTCCGCTAACCCAGAGCAAAGGCACGGATATTTCCCAGCAGTGCAGGCAGCCGCCAGTGAGGGAACAGGGTTTATCCATGTCCCTGGGAGCTGAGGCGTGTTTTTCAACTCTTGTTAAGTTAACCTCTGATACCAAATGTTAGTCTTGCCTCCCCTGTGTATGATGTTGGCAGGCACAGAGGAGTAACAAAAAAAAAAACAATAAATAAAGAAAAAAATATTTTTTGGCTCTTCTCAGCAAAACAAGAAAGGACCATTTGTAGATCCCTTCAGTTGCTAAACTGTGATCTCTCGGGGTTTTCTGCTTGTGTTGTCTAAGTCATAGCCATCCAGAATGAAGGACCTCCAGTGCTTAATCCATGTTTGCAAAGTTGCAAAGTGGACTTCTAGCTTGAATCTTTTGGAGTGCCCAATGGCGTGGGTCTCCTTCAGGAGAAGTTATTACAAAATATTCATGATCAGATTTCCTGCATCATTTCCACTGCACCAAGCCAGAAGAAAGTCATGAAAAGGGTGTTAACATTTTCATGCTGGGTAGAAATCTATTAACTAAAATTTTTTGCAATTAATACATAAATATAAGGCAAGTATTGTTGTAGCAAAGGTTTCTGGACTTTTAGCTTAAAATAGTGAATGAACGCTGGTTTAGTATCTGATCCAGGTTAATCTAACTGATAACTTTTGATATTGTAAGTGGACCTTAAAAACTGAATACAGTTTTGGAGTACAGAAGCTGCAAAAACAAAGTAATCTTTTAAGTAGAAATTTCAGTAGTAGAAACTTTTCCTCATGGAAAATATTGCTGAAATATTTTTGCTTGCTTCTTTGTTTCACAGAAACAAAGCTGTTGTGGTTTTTTTTTGTGTTTTTTTTTTGTTTGTTTGTTTGGGGTTTTTTTGGGACAGTGTGTTGGTGTTTTGGTTTGTTGTTTTTTTTTTGTTTTGTTTTGGTTTTTGTTTTTTTGGTTTTTTTGTTAAAATACATTAACAAAACAAACATCTCACTTGAGATTTGGAAACATCCAGTACCAGCACCAAACGTTCCTGATAATCTGGGAGGCCTGGTAAAAGACTATGATTTCATGTCAGAGCTGGACTCTGGATGCATTTTTCAGTTGAGAGGATGACTCTTTAATTATAGCTTTTAACAACTGGCCTGAGTAGGCTGCAGGGTAAATAATTGCAAAAGTGATTATGCCTTAGGCCATTGTAGAAGAGGTAAAACTATGCTTTATTACCTTCCTCTGCATGTTGAAATTATTTTATAGCCCCAGATTGCAAGAAATATTATCTTTGTTTCTCTAAATTCCTGTGACTGCAGCTATTCTCATTCTTTTCAGTCCTATTTACTTTTCCAACCAGCTCTTCCATCCCTTCTTTGTCTTCTTGTCAGCCTCCCACTTCCTACATACTACTACTCCACTTTTTTTCCCCACAAACCCCAGAACTGCTGTTATAAAAGTGTAGGTGATGCGTTAAGCCTTTGGCTGAGACCCCAGCCCTTGTGTTATACATGCAAAGCCACAAGTGCAGAGCACAGGGAGGTAGAATTTTCTGGCAAAAGGGGTCAGTGATAGTGGCCTGCACAGCAGCTAAAAGAATAGATCAGGCCTATAGAAAGAATCACAGAGTAACTGAATCACTGAGGTTGGGAAAGACCTCCAAGGTCATCCAGTCCAACCTGTGGCCAAATACCACTATGTCAACTAAACCAGAGTACTGAGTGCCACATCCGGATTTTTCTGGACACCTCTAGGCATGGGAACTCCATCACCTCACTGGGAAGCCCATTCCAGTGTTTAGGAGCCCTTTCAGTGCATCCCACACTGCCATCCATGAGACTGACCCAAGCACTGATGGCTATCCAAGCTCCACAGCAGTGTCTTGTGTGGGGTGTTTTAACAGCACAAGCCATTTCTCTGTGAGCAGGGACACATCTACTGCATTTAACAAGCAGCCCAAGCATAATCACACAGAAATTTTGCATGTTCATTTTATTGAGCTGATGCAGGATCTCATCCCTGGAAAAAACATGGTGGAGCATGGAATTTGTCTTAAAGAGCTTGAGACTGCAGCAGAACTGACATGTGGCATTTGTCTCAGTGCAAAGCAAGGCATGCTGCATGGTCAGTTTTTCCCAAGTGAAACAATTCCCACTTGCTGTAGGTATCACAGGACAAAAGCCTCTGTGTGTGGGGAGGACTTAAAACTGCATTGCATGCTAGGAAATGTGTAGGTTCTAGCTGGGCATTTTTAGGATTTTGTGATATTTTCTCACTTTACTGGCTCAGTAAGACCCTCAGATCTGTCACCTGGTTAGATACAGTGCAACATCCATTCTTTTTTGAGGTATTTCAAAAAATAGAAGTCACACATAAAAGAAAGGGAAATTTTCAAAAATTAAGGGAAGATACAGGGGAGGTATCAAGGTACAATGAAGAAAGTGAACTAATCCCTGAGGATGTGGAGATTGGTATGGACAGATTTAAAGGAGTGATTATTTGTTTAACATTCTGGGCCTAGCTCAGTATCATCATATTTCCATAAAGAAATCAGAGATTCCTGGAGTTTTGCTTTATTTGGGGTTGATGAGAGCCAAAATATCTGTCTCTATCAGCTAAGGTCTGACTGTAACACTGACTCTGCCTTGAGGCAGGAATAATCTCTAATTTCAGAAGATATAGCTGTGCAAATGAGTTTTATTCACTCTCAGGATAAAAAATTAATCTAATTCACTTCATAATGTTTAGGCAGAGAACGTGATAATTAAGGGAAAGCCAAGATTCTTCCTTAGACTATAAACAGTGACACAGAAACAGTCCTTAGTACCTTTAGATTCAACTCCTTACAGACATTTCAAGCAATTCTACAGCACAATGATGTCTTGCTTTATATCAAAGGCAGAGTTTTCAGGGACAGAGGCTGTGTTTAACAAACACTGAGACAAGCCATAGTGGGGAATTGCCTCCAGCAGGAATTTCTCAGCCATCAAATTAACCACTAAAGGAAAGATAAAAATCGAACCCAGCATGTGCACTGGAGAGAACATACATGCCATAACTTCATAACAGTCCTAAAGCCTCATAAATTTTCCTATTGTTGCTTGTGTGACCAAGCTTGTATGACTCATGGATTAGACTGTGTCACTCAGGGATGATTGTGTGACCATCCCCATTTTCCTGCAATAAACACTCTCTCTGTCCTCTGCTCAACGCATGATTTCTTCATTCTCCTCCCTTGCAGAGCAAAAACCTCAATTGCTATTCTGGTCCTTGATAAAGGAATGGCTCAGCTGCAGAACTGGTATGAGACACGGGACATAGAGCAAAGCATGTGAGTAGGAGCCTTTTACACAACCACAGGCGTGGGTTAAATGTTGATGATATTTTGGAAGAGAGAGATTTGCCATGCGCATGTAGCAGAACAGAATTTGGCATGAGCCTCCTCAGAAGGGAGAAGAGTTCCTTATAAACTAAGAACTTAGCCTAATCTTAGCTCCAGACATGGACAGCCTGAAGCACAACCAGCCCCAAGTGTCAGTAGTGTGATTCAATAAAAAAAAACACGCTGGACTTTTCCATCCAGCCTCTTTTTTTACCCACTACTTCCATGATGAGAGATGGGGTCAAAAGCCATAAAGTCTTTGGACTAAAAAGAAATTATAACTTTAAAAGCCTCCATGCCTTTGCTTTTTTCCTTATCCCACTTGATTCCCAACAGGATGAATTTGTTCTTCCAAATAAAACTGGGGAAGAATGGAATGTGGGTGAAAAACATTTGTCTGTTTACTTGGTTTTAAAAATGATATGCACTGCAATGAAAGAAAAAGATAATCTCTTTCTTTGAATCGATGTTAAGAAAAGGCTCTGAGCATGCAAAAGACTCCATTGCCTGCTCACACAGCTCCTATGGAGTGGTTTTGACTCTGTTGTGCATCCTTGATCCCTTGATCCATGTCTTGTGCTGGCTGGAGAGCAATAGCACATCCCTTGTCCGAAGGAGGGAAGGAACATCCCACTGGGGAATGGGGCCTGTGGTGCTGGGGAAGGTGCTGGGGACACCATCATTTGAAAGAGTCCCAAATCAATCCAGGGACTGCCTAATTAGCTCACAGACAACCCCACTGAGCTTAAACTTAATACTATAGAAAGATGCATTAAATGTTTTACCTATGGGCCCTCAAAGAGTACTTAGTTACATGCATGCATTAAGCTTGGGAAATGCCTTATTTAAAAAAAAAAATTTAAAAAGATAGCCTAGGATGGACAGAGAGCACACTTTGGCCCAGAATTGTTTCAAACCCCCTGCCTGTACATCTGCATTGGCTCAAATGGAACTTTCAGTTTTCGGCTCCCTGAAAATTGATCCATTTGGCTGCCCTGCCCCTCCTCCGGTTGATGTGATTTCACACTAAGGTTTTAGGCAATTAAAGTCTAGAAGCTCAGCGAAATGGGCATCAGCATCCATTAGATAAAAAGTTTAAATAAAAGTTACTTTAATTCAAATAAAATTGCCTTGTAAGGACACAACACACAAATATTAACTACAGGGGATGCAAGCCAGCACTGAGAAATGTCCCATTGGCTTCAGCAAGCTGACTTCTGATCTTAAATACACTTTGTCAGCTCTACTTTGAACCAAAACGTTTTCTATTCCAGCCGACAAAAAGAAGAATGTTAACTAGATTAGTTTATGCAAAATATCATTGCCCATTTTTACACCAACTTTTGTAGCAGCTTGCAAATGAATGAGCAGAGTGTTTCACTATTCAACCTTTCTTTGCTTTGCTTTGCTCTATTTTCTATTTCTTCTGGTAGTGACCATTGAGAAGAGCACCTCTATTTGACACTAAGAATAGGAATAAACACTTGGGTCAGGACACATTTTCTGGATGTGTGGTGTGGAACTGAGCCTTTCATTTCAGTGATGGGCAGCCTGCTTGGATCTAACAGATGCCAGACCAGCAATGCTCTAAGCCCCTTCCATTTGGAACTGCTTGACTTGTATTTATTTTTATCTTTATTTTGAAAAACATAAATTTCTTGTTTCATCCTCTTTCAGCTTGCTCCAGCTATTACAGTTCCACTGCACCTGAAAGGTGCAGAAGCACCAGTCCAGGAGGGTAAACCAGTACTGTGGTGGTGACCTCCCTGTGGGAAAATTTCCCCACGATAAAGACATTAAGTGTCTCAAACCAAGTCATATGAATATGTAGTGGAAACTACCTGAAGGCTTTCACTGGGAAGTTTTCTTCAGAAGCTATGCCAGCGTCCTGAGTACAAGATGTTCCTGAACATATTTGCTTTCTGTGATGTGTAAGTTATGTAGTCATAGCAGAGATGGGGGGGAGAGAGAACACCTAGACCTGCCTTTGCCCTGGCAAGGGTCTATTACAGCCTTGTGAATCCTCACTGATTCTTTACTCTCTTGGGGTTTTTCACCATATTTTAAACTACATGACACATTTAATACTTTCTTCTATAATTTTCCAGGTCTTCTCTGACTTGAACATGGTCAGAACTTAGTCCCAGCATCCCAGCTGACATCTTACCAAGCACTTTATGTATCTCCTTATATGTCTCAGTGTGGAATTTATCTTCTTCACAAAAGAATGGTGCTGTGACTCCAAATCTCATCTTCCTCCATCATTAAAAACTGCAGGCACCTTTTCCCAGTCCTAGCATAAGTAATGGAACCAAACCTCTTCATATGGTTTTATTTTGATTTTTTTCCCTCAGCATTTTTCTTACTGATAGTCATGCAAGTTCAGCTAACTTGGAATTATAAAAAATGAGTAGGGGTTCAAAGTATGCTTATAATTACAAGGAATGTATTTTTTTCTCAAAATGTTGCCTATCATCAACTAACCTTGTTTCTGAATTATTCCTGCAACAAAGACCATCTCTGAAAAATAAAAGGATAGCATCAGAAAAAGACAAATGTTATGTAAATTTAAAATATAGGCTAAGCCCACAAGTGAGTGAGAGAGATTTGTAATTGGAGAGATTTGTAATCATCCGTAATTGTACTGCCAAAACACAGCTACATATTGGAGAGTGTAAATCATGTTTTGTATATCACTTAATATATAGCTTTATTTTGATATAGGAGTACAGATCAATAAATTTCCTTTTAAAAGAAAAATATTTGTAAAACAATTAAAATTTTGGTCTGAGTACAGCAATGCTGCATGTGTGTAAAATCTTTCATGCAAGAAAGTTATTGTAGTTGTACTTAGTAGGTATATTTTAGTGCATCTGGATGTTATTTTAATCAATACTATTATTATAATCTCATTTAATCTCACTTTGCTAATTCTCTGCCAAGGAAATAGGTTTGAAGGTGAACTGAATAAAAGCTGACTCTGTAAAATGCCTTTTTTTTTAGAAAAAGCTCTGAAGAATAATAGTTTTCAGGGTGTGCCCAGAATTCCTGCTTTTTTACATGCATTATTTCCATCCTCCCTCCTGGTATGGCTTCAGCTATGGGTACACATTTTACACTGTGGCATCTTTGATCTACTATGTTAATTGTTAGGAGTTGTCCTAACTATTTTTAAGAAAGAGGGAAAGCTGCAGAAGAAAACTTTCCAAGAAATGTGCAACAAAAGTAAACTTGAAGTTCTTTGTGAATCATGCTTGGAAATTCTTTCTAATACTTCTTGTTTGCCTAGCCTGGGTATAAGTGGGGATGCCAGTGAGGTTTCAGAAATTTCTTCAGCTCTGAAATGGCACCATTGGTATTTTTCAAACAATATTTAAATAATGTTTAAATAAATAATTTCTATTCTTTCCACCACCATTTCCACCAAATAAAAAGATTGTTTGATTCCTTTTCAATTCCAACAAAACATTTGCAGCACATTTCAAGTATAAAAAAAAATTCTAGAGATGTTGTCAGGCCCTTTATAAAATTCCGAAAATTAGAAAAAAAGTGATTTTGGCATTTGAAAGGTGAACAGCCTCCTATATGGACGATATCAGTTGGTCAAAATGCTCAGACCTAATCTTCTCCTCCCACTTCTTCTTCCTTGCCTTTACTTTAAACCCACCATCTTAAAAAAGAGAGGACCGTATGGCTGGAACACATTTCTATCCATTTTGTCAATGGATATTCAAACCAACCACCATAGGAACTGCTCAGACTTGCTGAGGCACATGTGTTGTCCCTACAGTCCCTACAGCCCCTGTTTTGGATCTGTTTGGGAATTCAACCACGAAGTGGTGCTGTTGCAAAAGCTAACCATTATAAAACATGCTCCCTGCTTTGAGAATAACCCAAGGCATGCATTAAACCCAATAAAATGTTCATGCATTTGCATACTCACACGCATGTCTTCCCCATAAATATTCAATTTTTTATCATCAAATGAAATCACAGTGGTATTTGCTAATATGTAGAGAAAAATACATGTCTTCAAAGTATATAAAATATCACATGTTTTGAAGTCTGGTCAAGTGCCTAATTAATCAGATCAATGTCTTGTAATTATCCCAATTAAAATCCCCAGAATTCAAAGATTACTTTCTCCAGCATGCTTTGAGCAATGTTTCAGATTCTTCAAGACAGAACAGGGACTTGTTCAAAGTAATATTTTACTTTTTTTTTTACTTTTATTTTCTTTTTTTTTTTTTTTACTTTTTTTTTTTTCCGTGTCAGAACCTCAAATGCAAGGGCAACAGATAAAATAAGGTGACCACTTGGGACCTGGATTGCTTCTTATTAAGAATTCAGAAACCTGCTTAAAGTGTGAAAGAAACCCATCTATGCTAAGGATTAACATGAGGGAAACAACCACCCCACCCCCAGAAAAACAGCTGAAGATGTAGAAATACCTAGAAAGAAGCAGCTTCAGAACAACAGAAACATCGGTCGGGGAAAGGTTGGAAAACAGCAAGGGCCAAACATGTCTCCATTTTCCCTGGCTGTGAAAACAGTCTGTCTACAATGCTTTTTGCAGTGCACACATATTTGGCAAGATTAAGGTGTCACATCTCAAATTACAAGGCATCTGATTGCCCACAGACCCAGACACAGGGCAAAACCCCTCCACTTGTGCAAGCTCTGGGAGGTTTGCCTCCCATCAGAGGTAAGCAGCCCTTCTGCCCAGGTCATTTGCTTCTAGACTTCTTCTTTTGCTGCTTCTTTTTTTTTTCCCTTTTTTTTTTTTTTTTTTTTTTTGTTTTTTTTTTTTTTTCCCCTCCTGCAAATGTGGAGTTCCCGGGCTAGGGCTGCCTTCAGAGCCTTAACCCTTTGCCTACCTTCAGAGGAGCATTCGTTCACCAGCCACAGGACAGTTTTCTATTCCTAGCACTGTTTGTCTGCTTCAGGAGATTAAAAGCTGAGTCACATTTTAGGCATTTCTCCGATCTGAATGCAGTGCTTGGGCTGGGTGGGGGATGCACAGGATTTAATTCGAGTTCCCTCATCTTAGCTGAAAAAGCTCTAAATCAGATGGAAACAGCATTCAGGAACAGGGTGAGACAAAAACCATTGGAACTAGAGTTATACAAGATTGAGGAGGTTTGGTTTTTTGTTTGTTGGTTTATTTGGTGGGGGTTTTTTTGTTTTTTTTTTTTTGTTTGTTTGTTTGTTTTGTTTGTTTGTTTGTTTGTGGGGGTTTTTTGGGTTTTTTGGGTTTTTTTTAGTTTGGTTGTGGTTTTTTTTTAATTGGCAGAGCAGAAAGTTTTAATATAGAATTCTTAGGAGGCAGTGGTAGAAGATGATTTTTGTTCTCCATCTGGGCAAGAAAGGCAGAACTTTGAGACAGACACAAATTGTGGAATCCCCTCAACAGGACCATTTAAATTGCAGAATCCCCTAAATGAGATCATTTTATGCTTGAAAAAATCCAGAGAAAGGACAATTGCAATTAAAGACACCATCTGTATTTCAATCTATGGTGGTAAATATTTCAATAAAACTGTGACAACTTTCCAGGTAGATTAAAATATCTTAAAGGAGATGGTACAAAGCTTTGACAGCAGGACAGGGCTAATTATCTTTAAACAGGGAAGGGAAAGAGAAAAAAATCCATGGTTAAACAGGAACAGAAAAAACTTATTGAGCTAGTAAAAGTATTCTTTAAGGAAACAATCTGGTGACCCTTATGATTTAAAGTGTCACCTCGTATCTTATATGACCACGTTCTTATGGTTATGACTTGCTCAATTAAAGCTCAAATCAAACAGAAAAGAAAGATGACTTAAGCATGTAAATTTAGAGGGAGACTTAGAGGCATGCAGCTAAATTTATCAGCCATCTCTGTGAGCGATCTCTCTAAATAAAAAGTTTGGGAACCAGTCGCTGCTGGTTGCTGATGAACTTTCCATGTTTTTGGCACTTCCAACCTTAATGGACGAATCTGCAAATCAAAAGAGGAGGAACTGTACACAAATCCATCCTAAGGTCTGTTCTTAACAGTGAGTGTTTCTCCCAGCACTTATTTTTATGTCATGGCAGGTGACTTCATTGACAGAAATACTGACTGAAGAAATAAATTTGTCAAAGATTTGCAAATAACTGGAAAAAAAAATTAAAAGGGAATTCAGAGCAAGGGAGAGGGGGCTTGTGGCGCTGTAGCTCTGTGTCTCTATTTCACCTGCTTGACATGTCCTACAGTAACTTGTGAGCACGGGTAGGAATAGCAGCACATGCTGGCAGTGTGAGCTAAGTGTGTGCATGTGCGTGCATGTGGGAGACAGAGGGAGCGTGGGGGACAGAGGGGCGGGAAGGGGGGAGTGTATGGACCATTGGAGTGCAAACACAGAGACATTCCTGCAATAAAATACTCGTCTGCTGAGAATCTCAGTCTGGAAGGGATGGTGGTGATTTAACAAAAGAATTATCTAAAATGTTCCCTAGTGCTAATACTGTTCTTAATAATATGAAGTGGTTTTGCCAGGAAGTGGAATCAAACCATCAATTGGATTTGGGGGGGAAAAAAAATAAATAGGAAAATAGGCACAGGATGGTTTTTTTAGAGCACACAGGGGGGAAAAGGACCTTTTTGCCATTTCCGAAAAAATGCCTCATTCTCTGAATTTCCCCATTCAGGCAAGGTTGTTATAAATGGTAGGTAGGGAAAGCAGAGTGTGGCAATAAAGGGGTTAATCCACGAAGCACAGAGCCATCTGGCTGAGCTGGTTTGTTATAATCGAGCAGATTATGTTCACAGGACTCAGAGTTTAAGGCTCCTCTCCCATAGAGTAACTCTCCACAACCCAAGCAGACCAACTTTGGGACTTTGAATGAACATATTTACATCCACCTTTCTCTTCATGTCGACTTTTCTGGAAACATTCACACGGATGCCATGGTTACTCCTACCACGGTAAGAGAAATTTGACATTTTCTAATAGGGTCCTAAGAGGGCGGGGAGGGGAGGCTGGGAGAGGGGTCCTTTAAGGAAGTATAATGGGGAGGAGGTGGGGGTCTTGTAAGCGGTAGATGTGTCCCAAATGTTGCCTTTCCCATTGTGCCTCCTCCTTCCCTCACCCCTACTTGCCCTAAAGCTTCCTTCAGTCCTGAGGTTCCCCTCTCCTCCCGCTCCTCACACTGTTGTTCGAGTCCCTGGAAAGAAAGTGGTGGAGGAGAAATGCGAGGTGTTACAGGAAATCCGATTTAAGAGGCAAAAGCAAAGGACGCTTTTGGTTTTGTCTTAAGAGGGAAACCAGCAAGTTCAGATATAACAAAAGGGGTTGAAAATCTTGACCGTGGATTGCAAGAACCAGCCTCAGCACACGTAGCATGCTCGCCCTCTGGCAAAGTTAGAGCCCGTGACAAGCAAAGCCAAAATTCCCAATTTCTAGACCTCGCCTGCCACAGGTAACCAGCTTCACTGGAGCTTTCATACTTTGTGTGTATGCCAGAAACTGGGAGCCCTCTTCATGACCTTTGAATTAATCCTCATTCTCCTCAAACCCTAACATTAAATTCTGTGGGAAGAGCTGGAGATCAAGATTCCCTGCACATCTGTGTCTAGGTGAAAAAGATACACTCACTCTGTGCTGGAATGGCAGGGAAACTATTCTTACATTGCAGCTCCCAGCATTTGGTGAGTACCTTCTAGGAATGCTGTAGACAACTAATCAACAGAGATGCACATCTAGACAGCAAAATAGAAAGCTGTTTCTCATCTAAACAGCTGAAATGCAGTTTAAAGCGTCAGTTACTGGCGAGTCCTTATGGAGACACCAAACTGCTCTTAGCCAAGAGGAGAAAAAGTCCTTGAATGGTTTAGATAGTTTTCTGATCAGTCCTTAATCCTTCATTAAAATAAACGGGAAAGCTATATAAAAGCTATAACTATAAATATGCAGTATCTGGAGAGATGGATATTTTGGATTGAATAGGGCTGCTATGTGCACATTCTCTTGTTCCTATATTGCAAAACCACTTATTTAGAGATGACTCTCTGCGTGTGTGTGTGTGTGTGTGTGTGTGTGTGTGAGGGGCGTTACTTCTCCCCCTCCCCCCTTTTTAAATAGACAGGGATGCTTGTTATATGGTCCAGAGGATTGTTGTGAGCTACAATGTTTCAGAAAACACTCTGCTCTCAGGCTTGTGTGATTTGTTGCATGAGGAGTGCAAATGGTATGTAAAGTTTTGCCTTTGCATTTGTGCCTTCAGGAAAATATCCAGACAAGTAGGAGAGGCACTTTCAGGCACAGAAATACTTGATATGTGCAAGCTTGCAAGTAGAGAAGTGGCACAAGAAGCACCTATAAATGGGATGCAAGGAAAAGGAAAATCTAATAGTAATAAAATAGAAAAGAAAAAAAAAAAAAAAAAGAAAAAAGAAAAAAGAAAAAAAAAAAGAAAAAAAAAGGCTTGCCAGACAAAAGCAGCAGAGAATGGAAGAGTTCAGCACAGTCCCAGCTGCTGGTAGTAAAAAGACAGCTCTGAGATACACGTGTAAATACCAGGGACTCTGTGTGTAAGCATAGTGGGGGGACAAAATCCAGGCATGATTACAGGTGGAGCCAAAACATGGGGAGAAGTGGAGGTGCCAGCAGAGCCAGTAGCGGGGTGCTTTGTGTACATGTTGAAGTATGCAGAACACGTAGGTTTAAGGGGTTTTGTTTGTATTGTTCTGCTGTGGGTTGGAGTGTTTTTCTCTTCAGGGAACAAAAAATGAAATGGTGCATATAAAGGTATATAAAAACTGGAGGGAAGGTGTAATACAGCAGAAATAAAGTGCTACGTGTTCTGTTGTGCACTGGGGTAATAATGGCAGGTGAGATATGCAAAGGTGATCAGCTTGAAAGGGAAGCTGCTGCACATCAGCTGGAAAAAGAGGATCCTTGTGGGTGGCAGAAAGTTTAGGAACTCGTAAGAGGAAGTAACACAAGAGAGATGGGAAAAGGTACAGGTTGGAGGCTGGGTGAGGATATGAAAGGGACATACAAGGATGGTAGGGTCTGCAAGGCGGAGGTTGAGTATGGAGTGGGGGTGGAGGGAGAAAGGTGAAAGCACAAAGGATGTTTGGAGGAGGAGTTAAAATGTGAAGTATTAGCTATTTGGAGAAAGGTATGGAAAATAATCTGCTATATGAAGCTTGTGGGGGGCGTCAAAAGGAGACACCTTTGATTCTGTCAAGAAATAGATATGGGAATGTATTTACAAGGAAGGTATCAGGATATGAAAGGCAAGGCTTGCATGGTGATGGAAACATGTGCCGAGAACAGGAACACAGAGGGAAAAATTAGCTGGATGGAGATAGGGTGTGATGAGGGGATGAGGGAAAAAGGGTCCTGTAAGTATGTGAAGGGGTAACTAATTAGATATTTCAGAGCAGGCTGGAGTCTGCTGGAGTGTGCTGCCTGCCTCCAAGGGAGAGACAGAACTGGGGAAAAAGCCATGGGGAAGTGATGGGAGGAAATTCAAGAGAGTGGAAGTCACAGGGTGAACTGCAGCAAGGATATAAAGCCATGGCAGGCGTTGAGGAGCATGAGAATGAGGAAAAATTAAGGAGTGTAGGAGGCATGAATGAGGATGAAATGAAGAGTTGTGTTCTCTGTAATGCCTAGGAAAGAGGTGGTTTAGAGGAGATACAGGATGAAAGCAGAGAGTGAAGGGAAATTTGGGGGTGTGTTTCTTAGAAGGCAAAGAGAGGAAGTGGTGCAAAGGTGCAGTGGATTGCTCAGGAGAACTGGGTATGCCTCTTTGCTGGGGAGTAGGAGCAACACAGGGAAAGAACAGGCAGTAAGTTACAGGAGAAGCAGTTGGGGCAAGGAACAGCAAGCAAGGAATAGTTGGAAGACTGTGGGAGGAGAACATACACAAACAAAAAGGGGTGATTTTCTGTTGCAACAGACGTAACAAATGTGTTTATATCTCTGTGGTAGGTACTGGCTGAGTGAAACAGCAAGAGGGAATGGAACAAATGTGCTGGTGGAGAAATGGCTAAAGATATAAAGGGGTGGGAGGAGAAGGAATGAGAGGAAAAACTACCTGGAGGGCCATATAAGCCCCATGGCTGTGCTGAGGTCAAAAGTAAAGTGTGAAGTGTGTGGGGAGGTGAGTGGAGTTGGGAGCTGCAGGGCATGAGGTGGAAGTGGATGGGAATGACAGTTGCTGTTATGAGGGGTGAGGAGCTCAGGATAGGTTGACACACAGCAGTGTGAGAGTGAGGAAAGGACCTGTCAGGCTGTGCCTGCTTGCAAGGGCTGTGCAAGGGAAGGTGAAGGGAGGGAAAAGTTGTGTCTGATAAGAGAGATTTGTGTACACAGCATGCTCAAAGGAAATGAGGGAAGTACAGGTGAGGATTGCAGACCTGGGTGTGGGGTCTGGGAGAAGGAAAACCACTTATGGGGGAAGGAAGAGTGATGAGGAGTGAGAAAAAGTTTATGAAGGCTTAAGGCATCTCTCGTTATCTGTCTCTTGCTGTGAGGGAGGTTAAGTGTGCAAGGAGCCCTAGGTGCATGCAGTGCACCAGGAGAGCAGATTGGAGTTCAGTGCAAGGGCACAGGTACATCCATACAGACCTTGGTGATAGGCACATGGATACATGGAATGTGCGAGGGACGGGTGAATATGTTCACTGGGTGCTGTGCTTATGGGACTGGTAGAGCTGTAGGTGATGAGGACAATCCAGGAAGAAGCTGAAACCCCTGAGGGGTGTGTAAGAGCCCTGGGTTGCTGTAAGGGATGGAGGCCTGTGTGGAAGTCCCAAAGAGCCACCCAGGAGGCCGAGCTGACGTGCAGGGTGGCTACCAGAGGCTGAGTGGAGCATCACGTGTCCCCTCCATTCGTGGCACAGCTCTCCATGTCGAAATCACTTACATAAGGCCAGCACCAGGGGTGAGTTTTGTGAGTGCTAGGAAAGCAATGTTTGCATTGAGAAGGAGGGTAGGAAAGGATGACTAACCAGGAAAATGGTTTGGTGCGTGGGTAGCAATAGGACCTGACGTGCTCTAGTTGTACCTGCCTTCTGCATGACTTGCACAGCAGGCAGGCTCTCCTCTAGAGGTTTTTTGCAGACTTTTTATGAAAAATGCTGAATAATCCTTCGTGAATCCCAATAGATTTAACAACAATATTTAAACCAATTTCATTCAGAAGCATACCAACACACCTTATTTTCACACGTTAAAACCTCTGAATACTGGTGCTGGCACAAAGGGCAGAGAGGTTTCTCTGTGACAAGTTAACAGGGCTCTTAGATGAACAACCATTGGGCTGAAGAGCACAGAAGGACTTCAGATGTCAGTCAAAGGAAAGAGGAAAATACTGGCTTTCTCCATGGCTTGAAGCAGTGCTGGAGCAATGTGCAGCTGGTTGAGGGTTGAAAACATAGGATACGTCTTGGGTGTCAGAGAGAAGCATTAGGAATTTATTTCCCTTCAAAACAATTGCATTTATTTATATTATATTATATTATATTATATTATATTATATTATATTATATTATATTATATTATATTATATTATATTA
>JAYDZK010000056.1:53775623-53796530 GCA_034509185.1 Euphonia xanthogaster | reverse complement strand
GCTGACAAGGGAACCACCTAAGCTCTGTGACTTTCCCCTTTCCATTCATTGGTCAAGCCTAGTAGCCTAAAATTTACGGGGTCAATCAAAGACAAATGCTCATCTAGTCTGAGGTCTATGAAAGGTCCAAAAATAATCCGAGCTCTTCTTAGACTGGAAATGGAAGCAGAGCTACCAATCTATTACCTTGCAACATATCCCTAAAACTCATTCCCTTATATTCATAACTAATGTACCAGTACAATCAGGAAAAGATGAAACTTACTGATGTCAGCAAGGGAAGGATTTTAAAGAACTATTCCCATTAATCATCATAGAGACAGTAACTCTGTCTATACGATGCTCAATCATTAAAATTGAATTGTATTGAATTTAATTGCTCAAGCATTAAAATTGAAGCCCTTTTAGTAAGTATCACTTGTGGGAAATTCAGGACTACTGGACAACAGACCAACAGGATTAAGCAGAAGCCATTTATTGTTTACATGATGCACTTACACATTCTAACTCTCTGCACACGCTAGTCAGGCATTTCTTATTGGTGCCTTTGTCTTGTCCACGCGTTCCATGTGCACCTCTCAGAAGATGTGTTTGTTTACAGTCTAGGTACTTTGTCACCCCCCGTTATCAAGTTCTTGTGGTCTTGTAATCTGGTTTCTCAGCTTCTCTTTTCTTATTTTAGCATGGCTTATGTCTTAGTAACCTTGATGAATTCCAGAGGACCCTGAGAAAATTCTGATAAGAACTGTTACAAGCTGGATGGCTCATGGACTCTGTAGCCTAAGTGGTTCAGATACATCACTACAATGCACCCTTCTTGCACCAGCCAGACCCTTTCCACCGTATTTTCTACCAAGCAGCTCACCAATTTCATGATGCACGGAATAACACAAAGCAATGTAATAATCACTACTAGTAATAACAAAGCTCCATTTATGAGATCTTTCAACCATCCAGTTCTTTCCCATCCCTCAAACCATTCATGCAAACCCCACTCATTTGCAGTCAATTTCTTCATGTTATCTTGTAGTTGTTTGAGTTTCCTGTGAATGGAAGTAGAATGGTCAGTGAGCTTCATACAACACATTCCTTCAAATTCCTTACACTCGTGGCCATGTGCTAATAACAATGAATCTATAGCAGCTCTATTTTGCAGTGTGCCATGTCTAATAGTATCTATGTCAGTGAGCATCTGGTTTAAAATAGCTGAAGTTACCTTTAGGTGTTTGACCATCCAGCATCCCAATTTATTAAGCGCAGCCAAAGCTCGAGCAGCAGCAATACCTGGAGTGAATGACGCTATTATTCGTGCTGGAGGGCCCCAAAGTTCTACACAATTGTGGCAATCAGGTCTTAAGCTTGTGATTGCTCTTTCAGTTCTCTTGCTTTGCCCCACCCTCCAAATAGTCTGATTCAGCATTTCACGCATACTAGCAGCAAACATGGTTAGTTTTCCTAAGTAACAAGGACCACCAAACGAATTAGTTGGAATTGCAGGCCATGCCCTATCCCCACAGATTAATAAGACACCTGGTGGAAGCTTTATTACAGTTGCATTTGCACCAGCACTTCCAGGATAAATCCAATTGTGGCAATATTTGGTCACATTCAGATACCATTGGGATTAAGGATGACACTATTATTTTTGGGTCATGGGACTAGGACATTGCTCACAGAAGTTAATTGTGGGTTTAAAAAGTGGTTAAAAAACAGGCAATAATTTCCAGGTACTGATCCTAACAAATCTAATTCCTGGGGCTCTAGTCTGTCGGAACTCAGGACATCCCTTTGGGAGTCCGGAGTTGCCGGGACCCTTGCCAAGGGGCTCAGAGACCCTGGCACACAGCCCAGAACACCAGTGGGTTCGATTACGAACCATGGAGCAAACTGCCAGCTTTACATGAAGACCTAAAAGCCACAGTAGTTTTAATAGTGTAATAATACAATTAGCACTGGGTGTAAATGTAGGTTTTGGGATTTTTAGTGTAGGAGTTTTTGGGGACAAGATGGAGGGACTTGGGCATATCTAGCCTTTCTTCTTCTTCTTCTCTACCTCCATCTTTGGTGGTGATGTTGGCACTTTTAGATTGGTTTAGAGTAGAAACTCACTGTCTAACATAGGTGATGGGTATTGGAAAATAATTGTAAACATGCTACACGTAGTTTTTAGTATATAAAGATAACACTGCCCTAGGGGCAGGCAGAATGCCTCTGACTGTCTTGCTGAGTGGACCTTGGCAGGACAGGAGAAAGAATTTTATAGATGAGATACAATAAAGAACCTTGAGACCGAGAAATGAAGAGCCCTGACTCCTTCTTCAAGCACCGGGCTGGGAAAAGAGACTTTCGAAGTTTTCTCGGGGTCACTCTGGCCAGCTAGAAACCCGAAAGACAGTCCCTTGCTCTGCCAGGTCAACGTGAACACCCTCAGGCTCCTCTCAGGTATCCAGACTGCTTGGTGAGGCACACAAACCAAGCTACAGCCTTTTTCCAGCTGCTTTTAGGGCAACATGATCCTTTAGGATGACTGGAATCAGAAATATTCCTGGTCCTCTACAGGAATCACAGAATGATTTGGGTTGGAAGGGACCTTAAAAATCATCCAGTTCCAAACCCCCTGTCATGGGAAGGGACATCTTCCACTAGCCCAGGTTGCTCCAAGTCCCATCCAACCTAGCCTTGGGCACTTCCAGGGATGGGACAGCCAAAACTTCTCTGGGCAGCCTGTGCCAGGTCCTCACCACCCTCACAGGGAAGAATTTCTTCCTAATATCTAACCTACATTTCCCTTTTCAGTTTGAAGTCATTCTCCCTAGCACTGTCACTACAGCTCCTGATGAAAAGTCCCCCTCCAGCTTCCCTGTATCCCCTTCAGATACTGGAAAGTTCTGTGAGGTCTCTACACCCTTCGCCTCCCCAGGCTGAACAGCCTCAGCTTTCCTAGCCTGTCTCCACAGGCGAAGTGGTCCAGTCCTCTTATCAACTTTGTAGCCACCTCTAGATTTGCTCCAACAGTTCCATGTCCTTCTTCTGTTGGGGGCACCAGAACTGGTTGCAATATTCCAGGTGGGGTCTTACCAGAGCAGAGTACAGAGTACACATGGGCACCACAAGCTTCCTTCAGCCAGGTCCATAAATTAAATTATTTTCATTTTTATTCATAAACACTCTAAATATTTATGGCTATTTAGGGAGACTTGTTTATTCCAATTGCTTTCTGAATTTTCTCCTGATAAACTGTTTTTGGGGTTTTTTTGGTTTGTTTTTTTTTTTTTTGAGCAATACATGGAAACTTATAGACTACAAAGAAGCATCTAAAATTATTTTCTGGTTACCTGGCAGATTACCATTGATGGATTTCATTATGGTTTTTTTTCCATCTTTTCCCATCAATAAGCTTCTATTTTCCTCTTGCTGAATATTCTTGAACAGCCAGTTGCTAACTCTGCAGATAACTAACTTAACAGAGGCCTAATTCTGACCCCATTTTCATGGAAGAAGCCTAATGTGCCCTCAGGGAATAAGTTCATCTTGAGGCAGTGAAAATTTAGACCAGAGTCAAGACCTGAGAACTCAACAGAGAAACTATTGCCAATAGCCAAGGAAACTAGAGTGGTTCTGTCTGCAAAAAAATTTAAAAAAAGGTTTTCTTAATGTAGAAACAGTTTTCCAAATGTGAACTAGCAAAGCTTTCTCCTAAATTCTGCTCTGACCTGTCAAAAATTATCTAATCACAGCCTGATACTGTTCTTGCTTGTTTGTTTGTTTCCTTGCTTGTTTTCTCCTCTCTTTTTACAAGAAAGTGTTGGTGTGGTGAGTCCAACTCTCTCAATTTTTCCATCCATAAATTCTTATCCAGATAAATTATGTCAGACCAAATCTGAAAAATGAAACCCGGTGTCCTACCTTTGATCTGAGGCAAATAATCATAGGTGCCATTGCCAGCCTTCCGCAGGAATGTGGTCCAGAGCAAAGGACTTGAAAAGAACCTCAAAGATACTTCTAAAAGTCATAAAATGTTTTAGCAATTTTGGGTTTTCCTCCCTTTTCCTTACTGAAAAGGAACAGATGGGAACAGAAGTAAATCTGCCATCTGGAAAGACTGAAGGATCAGTATGAAAAGAGCCAGGTGTCAAGTTTGTTCATCACCAGCCCAGTTTTGTCAATTATCAACATCAAAACCTTGTCTCAACAAAGGCTGAATTACACTAAGCATAAATGATTTTTCAAAGCCATTTTTTCTGTATCTTTTTGTCACCTAATTTTTCAGCTGTCTTGAAAACTGCAGTTCTGAACAGAAAAAGGAAAGAGATTAATTTGAAGTTTTACTTCTTATGCCACAGGAAATTGTCTGCCTTGGTCTTTCCTACCTTCCAAAGAACACTGCAGTCTGGATTCCACTTAAAGTCCATTTACTCTGTCAAAACCTTTTAACATTATGCTAAATTGAATTTATATATAGGTAATTTGGACCTTGTTCTTTTAACAGTTTGAAATGGAAATGGAGCACCTTTGGATGGGAAATCAGAAGCACAAAAATAATTTTAGTAATGTTCAGTCTCTGAATGTCTGAATCACTGACTTTTTTGCTTTAAATATTGGAAATTATGTGTGTAAATATAATTCTATATATATATGTGCATATATAGCATATATATATGTGCAGTAACTGTATGCAGAACAAGACTGAAGATGCCTTCTCTTTATTTGAGTAGATTTTCTTTTTTTAATTGTGTTTTATTTGCATTTCATTTATGAGATTTCACAGCACCTTTGGTTTTAATCTTATTATTAAGTGGCTATTCCTGCTTTGGGCTTTATATTGAGGGACGTTTGAGCAAATAATTTCCCATCTGCATACCAAGGAGACTGATAATACAGTATCCAAAAAATACAAATAGGGAACCTGGAGCGATAGGACAAGGGGAAATGGCTTCACACTGCAAAAGAAAATGTAGGTTAGATATTAGGAAGAAATTCTTCCCTGTGAGGGTGGTGAGGCCCTGGCAGTGTCCAAGGTCAGGTTGGATGGGGGTCTGAGCAAGCTGGACTAGTGGAAGATGTCCCTGCCCATGGCAGGGGCACTGGATTGAGATCATCTTCAAGGTCCCTTCCAATCCAAATCATTCTGTGGTTCTGTGACTCTCATATATATAAATACAAGAGTTCCAATCAATATTTCTTTTCTTCAGATGTTCACGCAGACTGAGTTTCTTGGTAAATACCCTCAGCCTTCTTTTGCCATCTTTTGCAGAATTTGGCGTCATTTTTGTAAAACAAATCTCTCCAAAAGTTGGAGCTGCATAAACTGGTACTGTTTTTCCACGGATAATACAATCTTTGATGTTTCTTTCACAAGTTGGCTCAGATTGCCTTTTGTCAAATTTTGGTGGTAGTCTTCAATTATCTCCTGTGCCTCCATATTCCTATGGGTTTGTGGTTTGGTAACCTTGTCAGCTGTGATTGTCTTCTGGTTTTCCTCCAAAAGATGCAATTTGTTTTGCTTGTGCTGTGCAACCTGGCAATATTTTCTTTTTTTTCCTGTCTAAACATAAATCAGGAGTTTATAGTATTCTTTTTTTTTTCCCCTTCAGTTTTATGTCTCTGTACCCCAGCATCATCGGAGTAGATGACGTCCATAAGCTCCTCTAAAATTTCCTAAAAAAGATTCAAATATGTTGTGCAAATAAAGGTTTCTCCCAATTTTTTTTCATCTTTATATAATGCTGATACCTTTCAAAATTTCTTTACCACTGTCTTTCTCTTCTTCTCCTGATACCATGATAATGAAATACATCTATGAACTCTGACTAAGCCCCCAAAACAAAAAAGACACAGTTATTGCTGCTCATGTAATTTTTCAATGCATTTTCCTTATTTTTGTGAGAAGGCAAATTCTTATTTGAATCCCTTCTGTTTGACTTCAGGAAAGGTTAGGCTCTTTGAGGACCTTTGGCATCTCTATTTTCTCATCATCGTCTTTCTTCTCTTCATGCTTTACATATGATCTTCTTTTGCTCATTTTTCTCCCTCTGCAATGCACTGTGCCTTGATGAGGGTTAGACAACTACAATTAAAAAAAAAAAAAGGAATTAAGGGAAAAGGCATCCCTGCATTCATATTTCAAAAAGACTGAAAGTGAAACCATCCTTAATGGTTAAAATCAAGGTTGGATTTTTTTCAAACTTCTTTTGAGGCAGAGAAAAATAATTACTTTATCAGATTTCTGCACTGCATCTCCATCTACTTAATCAGATGATGATTTAACAGTTTTTTTACTTGCCTTCCCCTTTCATGAAAGACTTTTAGTACCTCTGACCCTTGCTATGTTCCCTCCTAGATGTTTGTACAGATTTAGTACAATGGATGTGTCATCACCTCAGAATTCCTTCTTTGCAATCAAAACTGTGTCAACAGTTCAATTTCTTCAAATTTGCTTCTTTTGCTCTTGACAATATCTAATTTCCTTGCAATAAAATTTTTTATTCATGTAAAAATAATTATTAAAAAACCCCGCAACAAGGAAGAAACCTCAAACTTTAATCTACAGCCTAAAATGTGAATTTAAAGCAAGTTAAAAGGAAGGGAGCTTAAAGATCATCTTGTTCCAACCCCCTGCCATGGGCAGGGACACCTTCCACTACCCCAGGTTACTCTGAGCCCACTCCAGCCTGGCCTTGGAGCAGCCACATCTGCTCTGGGCAACCTGTGCCAGGGCCTCACCACCCTCACAGGTAACAATTTCTTCCCAATATCCAATCTAAACCTGCTCTCTGTCAGTGTGAAGACATTGTCCATTGTCCTGTCACTCCAGACCCTTGTCAAGAGTCTCTCTCCATCTTTCCGGTAGGCTCCTGCAGGTCCTGGAAGGCCACAATCTTCTCTTCTCCAGACTGAACTACCCCCAGTTCTAAAGCAATAACCACATGGCTAAAGAATATTTCTGTTCCAGCAAATATTTTCATATCTATTTTGTTATCATATCTAGTTTTTAACATTTATTTAGAAGTAACTGGGAGCCAGACCAGTCTCTATGACAGGCAATTCTGGAAGAGCAGACACATCTTATTTCTTTAAATTCTTGTTTCTTCTGATGGTTACTTGCCCTGAAATAATTCGAAGACAACATTCCTTTCTAGTTCAGAAGGAAGATCAATCTATTGTCCAGGTTAATTTTATTTATTGCATGTTACAGTGAGGGAAACACTTTTTCACATTATAAACCTGGGATCTTCAGTGCTGACAGCCCAGTTTGTACAGTCCTTCTACTCAGTGCCTCTGTAAACCTATCAAACTCAAAGGTTTATAGTGAGGCCTTGATACTTGAAAAGAAATGCAATTATCTGAGTTGCTGATCAGTTCAGCTGTTTCAGAGGGATCAGCAGTCCCTCAGAGTTAAAATCATGCTATTGGAGAAGAGTGGGACCAAAGCTTCCAGGCTCTTTCACCCACAACAAGCTGGAACTTGCACTTGCTTTAAGTGAGTAAATTCCTTTCCTCAGCTGGTTGTAGAAGGGTGTGCATCTGAAAAATGCAGCCCTTCTCACTGTGCATGGCTATGTGGGGCTTTTTTTCCCCCAAAAAATGTCCTGCCTTTTTAATGGGTGAGAATCTTCAAGTCATGCACAGAAGATACCAGGTGACTGACAGCTAGAGCTCACCACAGAAAAATCCCTTAAAATTCTTAAAAAAAAATCGGACCAGCTTTACCATGTGTGTTTGAATTGCCAGGTTGTACTAGGAACAACTCACCAGGATATGTTTTGATTTTGAACCCTTGCTCTGCAAATATCTTGGGGTGGGAATTTGTTGGGCAGTGGTCTGCCCATGTCACAATGAAATCACACCCAAACCAGTTTGAATGAATGCTCTAAGGAAAATTCCTTGAGGTGTAATTAGTAATGCATTGCTAGAACCCAGGTACTGCACATTTAGATACTCCTCCACTGGCTCTTATTAATAACACATTGCTAAACCCCAGCATGGCCCTCTGACAGCCATTCAGTTGTTTATTCACTCATTCATTCCCTTTTTCTTCTGTTTTGGGGAGCAAGTAGATTTCTTTATATTTTTACATTTATACAGTCAGCTCTTGGCGTATAAGCTGATTTCCTCAGATCAACAGAACATTTCTGAGGGATTTCAGTTGAAGCAAACTTAATTGTTCATGGATCAGGTGCAAAGTGATGTTTTGGCCTCTGTCTCCAAAGCACCACAATATAAATTTTGTGGACACATTGATACAAACTACCTTTCTATTTACACATAAATTTCTTTTATGTTGAACTATGGAGTTTCAGCTTATAGTGATGCATCTGCTTTAAAAAAAAAATTAAGTACAGTTTGAGAGAATATAAACATTTTTTCATTAACACAAAAAAAAAATTAATTTTGCTAGTCGTCAGTCCCCATTTTTGGTTTGCTTTCCATAATCACTCCTTAAAGCTCATGAAGGAATGAGGGAATTTTAGGGGAATTTTGGACTTTGATCTGAGGGTGGTTATTGTAAATTTGTAAAAATAAGTATGGGGACTTCTTGGAAGTGGAGGGACTTGGAAAGGATGGGACCAACCCATTCCATCCTTTTAGCAGTACAGCCTGACATTTTGGAATATCCAGCCAAGCAAGGAATAAGGTGATCAGGACCAAGCACCAGAACAGGCATGTGGCAAAACTGCTCCCTTTTCTAAGAGGGGACCCTGCAGATCTTTGGGGATGCAGGAACCTTTGCTGGCAGCAGCTAGTAGGAGCTCAAAGAAGAGGGAAAGGCAGATGAAGGGCTGTGAAAACAGGCTCCAAAGTGTCTTGCTGTGACTCTGAACAAGTGCTTACAACAAACTGTCCAGGAGTAAGTTCCAGCTCAAAAAACCAGTCCCTTGTTACTGTGGAGGTTATTTGGCATGTCTGCCTGAATAACAAACACACTGGGGTGGTGGCAGGGCTGTCATAATTCACTTAAAACTAGTTCTCAAAGCTGAATTTCACCCTTACAGTGACCCAGCTTCGAGCTCTTCTTCCTCTTAGGGCCTATTTTTCCAAGAGGTCAGCCCTAGTCCAGCCTACTCCCGTCTTGTAACAGACTGAGCATCAGACAGAAGGAAAAAGGGGAATTCACTGAATATTTTAATATTTTTGACATACTCATTCAGTTCCCCACACCTTAATGCTCTGCATTGATGCACTGATATCTGGGCCATGTGTGGTGGTGCCAGCAGTTTCCAAATTTGTGCAAATACCCATGAAACATGACTTGTTATGCGTAGCTTGGCAGTTCAGTGTGGAGAGTCTGCCAAAAGGAGACAGAAGCCTTATCAGAAGGAGACAGGAAATTCTCAAGCAAATTTGGAAGTTGACTTTTGAGTTAGGAGTGTTGACAGGTGCAGATCCCTCTGTCTGGCAATTATCAATTCTTCTTCTCCTAACTACGGGGAAAATCCAAGTACCTTGAATTTTGACTGAGTAGGAGGTGTGTCCAAGACCTGCTCCTCTAGAGCCATTCTATTTCTGCAGTTCCGTTTCTGACCTCAGTCCAAAAGTGCAAGGGTCACATTTCCCTGCTCCAGAGATCTCAGAGCAGCTTCTGTCGTTATTAAAGATTTCCACCCAACCATGGTAGACATTTCTAAGCATGTCTGACAAAACTATGGCATTTTCAAAATGTGAATACAGCATTAATCTGGGTTTAAAACCTTGCCTAGGAAATGTGAGAGGTGCTTCTGCAAGTCAGTAGGTTGATTCCTTGTCAGGTGTGTGTGGACTTTTTTTTTTTTACTCAGCCATACATCACTTGGCTCTACCAAAAACCTACATAGCTGTGATCAGCTCTATCCAGGAGGATGTTCATCGCTTTGTTTTAGTGTCTTGTAGAATTGCTTCAGCACCAGACAATGCATTCAGACACTGGTAGGAGTAGGATTGGACACAAGGTGAATGACAAATTCTCTTGAAGTGGAAAACTTGCTTGATTTTCTGCTAAATTATTCTGTCCCTATTGGCAGTTTGCTATTTCCACAGACTTGGCTCATAAATATTGGATGCCTGCCTAGCTGGAAAATTGCATTTCCATTTTCAACACCTGCTATGTGCTAGACTTCTATGAGAGTGCTTAGCTGATACTCTGCAAAGAGGGGGAGCTTACAGTTAGTGTTTTTACCTGTGAGTATTTTTAAAATGTGCTCAATTTTCTTCCAGTTTTACTTTTCCAACTCCAGTTTCCTATGAATTTTGAAGTATTGGTGAGATTCTTACCAGATTTTTTGCTGTTCTTACACCAACATACCTCATGCAGACGTAGAAGATTCCATGCTCTTCCTTTATAAACCTAGGCTTGGATATTCCTGGCTGGTGTCTCCCTCCACACGCAGCTTTCACAGTGTGTTTGTTAAGGAGTATTTAGGCAGAGGCAATGTTTGCATTTCATGGCACTGTATGTATAGAGGCCACAGAGAATTCAGCTGCTCCACTGAGGTGTTATGTAAGCAGAGGATATTTATGATAATCATAATTATACACGGTTGCATAGAATTATTCATGGAAGCTCAGAAGCCATAGTTGCGTATTTTGTTTACCAGATCTCAATAACTATTTTAGTAAGACAGGCTCAGGGCTAAATGCATTCCCTGACAGGCAGGCAAACCTAGATATCTGCCCATACACAGCATGGGTACAGAATTAGTGTCATATTCTGGGTTTTTCTTACACAATGAACCATAAATAAGCAAAAGAAGAAAAAAAGTTTAGGAAAAAGCTTAAGCCAGTTGTTTTGGTGGTAGGTTTTGGGGATTTTTTAAGATCTGTTATCTTTTGCTGTCCAGTGAGTTTGCAAAGACAATGAATGCCTATTCAGAAATAGGCATTAATGCAAAATTTGAAATAACATACCACAGTGTTTCTCTGCAAGTTTTGTCATCTATTAACCATAAATTTGCAAGTACATTTTTGTACATGAAGCACACCTCCCTCTCCTCTGGCACCAGCCCTGGGAATCTCATAGAGTAAAAGATTCAGTCAAGAAAATCACACAGAATCATAAATTAAAATAAAGAGATCACCATTTTCTTATTCAAAAACTCTTTCCTGTAAAGAAATGTCTGTTTATCCTGTCCTCAGCAGCTTCCAGTGATGAAAACTGCATGTATTCCAAGCAAGCTGTTGCTGTTAAAAGGACATCCTCAGCCAAGCAGTTCTTATCTTGCTGCACTGTCAGGTTAAGAGGGACAAAAATCTGTTCTGGCCACTTGAGCTCATGGGACTTTGGCTCATATCTTAATTTTCTCTTCATAAAACCATCACTTAGAAAGTGGGGTACAAATGCAGGTCTCATTCTGTAGCAAGGCTATATTAGTACCAGGATTTTACTGGAAAATTACGACATGCTTGCTGAACAGGTCATTGATGGTTTCCTGAATCTTAGGATCTCTTACTTTCAGTTGCACCATTCAACTTTGTCCTCGGGTTGAAGTAAGTGTGGTCCCTCTCAATTTTTTTCATTTTTGGTAGTGCTGGAACCAACAGCACCGTGCAAATCCTCACCTGCTGCTTCTTACAACTGCATCATGTAGGCAAGGTTCCTCCTCCATCTGGTACAACCATGAGAAATAGAAGGATAGAGTTTAAATTACTGATGAGCAAAGTGGCTGGAGACTCCTGTACTTAATGCATTTGTTGCTATAGCCTTTAAGTATGGGTTTAGTTTACAGCTGGCGGAAGAATAAAGATGAAAATGCAATTTCCCGCCTCTCAGACTGAGTGAAATACACCTTGGAGTGAACAGGAATAGGGAACACAATTGTCTGGAGTCCCTGAAATGGAAGCTGGGTGTCACATGAGTTTTGCTGCTTTTCATAGGAGCACATTTATCTGCTGTGTTCTTTCCTCTAGGCTCTGCTAAAGGTTATCACTACCCTAGCTTTTATGCTAGTTTCAGACATTTATGCATCAATCAGCAGAGATATGGCACTGAACCTTTCCTTGAAATGTCTGCATATTTACTGTCTTGCATGACATATATATATATATCATTACCGGATGTTGATAAGAACAAACGAGAAGGAAATACTTAACAAACAAGCACTATACTTAGCATGTAATTTATAGGCTTAAAATGGAGTCCATATGCTAGTGGTGGGAGCCTTGTAAGCTGCATGTGCAATGTTGTGCTCTGCATCAGCACTTAAAAATGAAAAATTAAACATCGGCTCCATTTACTTGGGCTACAATGAATATCTTCAGTGCTTTATGAATTACTGAGGTACGTGCCAAACTAAAAGCAAACTATGAAAAAAAACAAAAACAAAGAACCAAAGACCTACAAGAAAACTCCTTTCTCCACTTGACAAGACTTTCTGAGTCAGAGACCAACAAGTGCTTATGCCATTGCAGTCTGGATAAGGCACAACAGAGAATTGCAGAGTACATGAAAACAAATTAATTCACTAGGAAAGTCCTTTGCAAGTCACTCCTGGAAGGCAAAGAAAGTGATCTCCATGTTCAGCCCTCTCCAAAATAATCACCCAGCATCATTTCAGAAGGTTAAGTGGTCTCATAAGGAGGTGGAATCAATGGAAGAACATTCCAGTGTCAGACTTTCATCTGTGACAGCTCAGACTGGGGATTTAACACATGATAGGACTGAAGGAGAGGAGTGGGGAGTTTTCATACAAAAGGAAAGCATAGAGAGAACCTGGCTTCAGAAAAAGCAAAAAGTACTATTTATTTTCTGGCCAGTCTAAAAGCAAAGACACTAGAACCCTATAGATCAATCCAGATGGAGTTAGTGAAGAGATTCCCAAGTATTTTTGTGGATTTTAGGGTTATACTGAACTTCTGATGTTTCACGGACAGGCTGCTGGCACGTGGGTCAGAGGGATCAGGTCCTGTCCCTCTTGTTCCAGAAATTAGGCAAACAGTTGATCACAGACCTAGGGGTTCATGTCAAAAACATAGGTCATGTCCAAAAAAATGGGTAGGCTTTTGGGATGCTGACAATTTCCTTGCTATCTCCTCTTTCCAAGGCCTGTGAACTGGCAGGCAGGCTCAAAGCAAGGTAAAATGTTGAGGCAGATAGGAATCAAGAACAAGCTATGCTGGCTAGTGCTTGGGGAGACAAGAAGCATTGCTGAGATGGAATGTTTATAGAAAAAATCCCACAGCTCATATTTGTACTATGCATTTATAAATTCCTGGAACTCAATTTTATAGGGTTTTTGATTAATGGCTGTGCTGCAGTCAGCTCCAAGCCTATTGAACTTACTGTACTAGAACTGAGCAAGATGTGCACAAGCCAAATATGAGCACTACTACTGGGCTGTGATTTAAAGGTGGTTATTTGCTCAAAGGCATTGCTGGGGTGGCTCTGCTTATTGTACACATAGAGATCAAAGTCAAAGCAGGGCCTCTCAACAGCCTTCTTAAATCAGTCAGTGATGTGCTTGTCTCAGATATCTCCACAGCAGAAGAGCTGAAGAACAATGAAAAGTGGTTGTGATTTCCCCAACACCTTTACAGCAAAGCAGGTGCAGAGCTTGTTGATGCATGGATTATGCATTAATCAGCAGATTTATCTCTGCTGAGTAATGCAGAGCTTGTTGATATATGGATGGATTCTTCTAATTATATTTTTATGTCACTTCCATCACAGTATCTTCCAGGAGCACGGCCAAGTGCTTAATTTCCTTGTGCTGGTCATGCATGCCAAGTGTTCCCACAGTGTGGTATTGGACATTAGTGCTGTTTCTCCCACACTTCAAAGAAGACATCTGTAGTTATGACTGGCAAATGCCAACCTAATTGTTGATTATCATGGTAATGTAGTCAAACCAGTCTCGTTCTGCTGAGGTGGGAGTCACTTCATTAAATACAGTCCTTATGGCTATTAGGGTTTGTGAGGCAAAATGGGATGCCTCTAATTTATTGGTGTGCCAACTGGAGTCAAATGAAGGCAATGTGAAAAAACAACAGAAAAAAAAAAAAAACAAAACCACCAACAAAAAAAACCCAAAAAAACAAAAACAAAAAAAAACCCCACCCAAAACTGGATGGGAAACCTGAAGATTTGCCAGAGAAACTTCTACAGACCATACTATGGCCTGTGGTCTTCCCAGACAGTTCAGCTTTCAAATGTAAGGTGGCATCACTTTAGAAGGTGAAATATCCATTTAATCCCAGAGCTGGGATCTGGGAACAGAATCATTGGCATATTTCACCCAGCCTCCTGCAATCACTTCTAGCAGGAAATAAAACAAATTCTTGATAATCATTGTTGATAATGAAAATCTTTAGAAAAACAAGGTACTCTTTGAAAACATAGGATCCAAGCAATTAAATCTGTTCCACCCCTCTTCTTTCTGAGTGTAGCATAAGTTTGAAGCTCCATGTCTCTTCTTCCATGCACTGTATAACAGCAACAACAAAAAGGAGCCCACTCACCACTACACACAGAGTAAATCATGGAAAACTAAATTTTCAGGTAAAATTAATACTGGAAAATTGTTTCTAAGGAAGAGTTTCAGCTCTAGGGATTTGGCTTTGTGTTTATAAAAACAAGAAACAGTTGCAATGATGCTGGCTTACTAAACAGTCCCAGACCAAAGAAAATATTAGGAGGTATAAAGTTGTGGAAATTAATTTAATTACACTTATGCAGTGCAATGGGCTTAACATGAAGATAGGCTTAGTCTGGTTTAATGAAAACGTCACTAGTTTTTATGACTGCTTGCACTTGGATGAATGTCCTTTATTGTTAAATATAAGTACTATACATAGGTAATTAGAATTACCTATGTATAATACTCATATTTAACAATAAAGGCAGAATTACATCCACTTTTTTTAATTGGGTTCCTTCATTACTCATCCTCAACTTCATTTTTTCTTAGCTCTTCTTATTTTCTTTGAGCTTTGCAAGGCATAGTGGTTGTGATTTCCTACTCAGGGCAGTATTTTGAAAGATAAACTGTGTGGAGCAACTCACGTGTTTCCTTTTAAAGAAAGCTTTAATTCATGTCTGTTGAAGTCCTGGCTTCCAGATGGTTCAAATATAAAGTAGCATTTTTCTTGCCATGCCACACTGTGATGGTTCAGTCATAACCGGGGGCTGTCAAGCAAATGGGACCCTGATCTGTTATTTCAGAAGTCCCTGCTGCACGATTTAAGGGTGCCAAGTGGGTCAGCCACGAGTCAGACACTGCAGCAGACAGTCAAGCTCCAATAGGAGTGACAGACAGTCATAAAGTTGCCATTTTCATGGGAGAATTCTGGTAAAAAAAATATTAAAAATTACGATCCGAGTACATTAACTCTAGAAGAAAAAAAAAAAAAAGGTGATTTAAAGAGGAAAGGAAAAGATGTTGAAAGTGTGTTCATATATCTACAGATTGTCAAGATTTTGGATTCATGCACATTCCCAGGCTTTCAAAGCAGGAATGACTTGAGGTTGCATATTTGAAAGTGCCAGATGTTAGAGTTTAGCCTGAGGAGGCAGAAGACCATTCACACTGGACAGTTCAGGTTCACAAACTGGTGATCTGTGCCACCTTGGATGCCACATCTGGAACTATTGGGGAGCAAAAGGTGGAGGAGGTACAAGTTATCTCATTCCTCACCTCCCAGAATTTAGGTGTCCTTGACACAGCATTGAGTTGAATGATGTGAAGAGATGAGAGCCCCCCTGCTTGATCTCACTGTGGGTTTGGTGGGTTTGGGGGATAAATTCCAGTCTCCAGTATCTTAACATTTGGTATTACTGAAAACATGAAGGATTAGGGAATACCAGGGGGATTATGTATTTTCATCCTGACTCATTAAGTAACTCTGAGTAAGCGTTCCCAAAGGGTTCCCCAGTGTTTCTCACAGCTTTATCAGTCCAATTCCGTCTCTCCAAAAGGAGGCAGACAGACAGACTCCCACTAACTTGTGGAGCTGGACTGGTCCTGAAGTGTGCTGCATGAAGGATAGACAGCTGTTTGCCTAGAAGCCTGAAAATAGCTAAAATCACATTGAGAAAGTGCATGGAGGCTCATTAATTGGAATTATTTTTGTTTGAGTAGTATTCATTTGATGGTTCATGTTTCTGGCTGTCAGATTACAAACCAATGATGAATAGAAATGTCATAGAAGATTGAGAAAAACACAGGATCACAAGCTCTGATTATATCATGCAACCTCTGTGACACGAGAACAAGGATTTTCTGCTTTCAGGGTCAGTGAAATTATGACTACTTAACACTATTCATACTTATAATTCACTTTTTCTATGTCCATTTTTAGGGTGATGAGGTTTTTTTTTCACTGACATACTTTAGGAACAAGATACAAGTTTCATGCTTTCCTGTGTGAGTTATTGTGAAAATGGGAGGAGAGGACTTGCTGAAACATTGCAGTGATTCCATCCCTAACCAAGGGACATATTTTTTTGCAGAACAAAATTATCAGCAAAAGGTAATTCTACATAGACTGCATGTGCTAAACCCCTTAGTGTTCCAATTTATCTCTGTAGGGAATAAAAAACCGGATTCTCTTCTTTATCAATCCCACATTCCAGGGAAGCTGCGTCTTTGACAGACTAAATAGGAGCAGGACTTTTCCAGCTGGTGGATGCACTCATCCCATTAATTTTCCTCAAATAGCTATCCTGTCTAAAAATGTTGAACCATTTTCTAAAGCCATCAAAGGATGGGGGCTTTAATGTCATTGTCACTTCCCAGAGTGTTACAGAGTTCTTTGGTTATTCACCCTCAAAGATGCAAAGGCAGCAAAACATCTTCGTCAACTGAGGAGGTGAGCACTTTTGTTAGAGTTCAGAAATCCTTCCCATCATACTGGTTTCCCACCTTTTTTTCTGGAGAGAATG
The DNA here is from genome assembly GCA_034509185.1 of Euphonia xanthogaster. NCBI lineage: Eukaryota > Metazoa > Chordata > Aves > Passeriformes > Fringillidae > Euphonia > Euphonia xanthogaster. The sequence goes on along the minus strand of JAYDZK010000056.1, from coordinate 53,779,681 downwards.
ATTCACTGAAAGGAACTGAACATATTTATGTTCCTTCTTGAACTAAGATCTCATCTGAGCCATCACTGTGAGGTTTTACATGTAGGAGGGACAGATCCACAAGAAAACTTCACTGCATTACTGTGACCACCCCAAACGTTTTCACACTGATAACAGAGGGAGCCAGCACACAAGGTTTCTTTGGTTACGCATGGCCATGTAAACACTTCCAGGAAGTTAAGGGGGTCACTTTTTTTTAACTGAAATTGCTTCTGCCTGGCCTTAAGAAAAACAAATAAGGAGCTGGAATCAAAAATTAGTGTCTGGATAAATTTTATTAGCAAAATCAGTATTATAGTTTACACAGACAAGCCAAAATATGTGAATGCGAGATCAGATAGGGCTCTGAGAAACCTGGGACAGTGGAAGGTGTCCCTGCCCATGGCAGGCGGTTAGAATGAGACGATCTTAAGGTGTCTTCCAACCCAGGAAGTCCTGTGGTTCTGTGATACTATGATCTACTAAAACATCAGCAAAACCCACTGTTATTATCCTCCTGGAGGTGAAGGCTGAGTGGGTGCACACCTTTCTCAAGCTCTGTTCAAGCTACCCACAGACCACTGATCACTGTCTGCATCAATCATGAGTCTCCCAGGTCTATGTCTCATAGCACCACTTCCAGCTATGTTCATGCAAACCTTTATTACAGATATTCTGCAGCTAGGCAAATAATGGCCAGCAAAAACCTAGTTTTCTCTAGTTTTTGTTTTTAGTTGTTGTGACACAGATGAGTGAAATGTGCAGTTGGGACAAATATCTGAATATATTTTTGCCCATACTTGAATATATCTAGGGAATCTTGGATACAGAGCTATCTTCATCTCCCACAGCAGCTCCCACCACAAATATAACCTCTCCATTTCTACAGTAATTACAGTATCTCAGTAGCATCATTGAGATTAAGTACTTTCATTCCCATTTCAAAGTTTAAAAGTAGCTTAAAAAAGCCGCATCCTTCTTTTACCTCAGAACCACTAAATGCATTCAAGTTGCAAAATAAACAAATCTTTCATCTCTGCTAGTGAATCAACTTCAGCAAACATACCTCAGACTAAAATGAACATGTTTTGTCTTTACTGGTACAACATGTAGCAGCTACATGTTCATCAGTAATGCTGCAGGACAAAAAAAAAAAAAATATTAGGTTAATTTTAGCAATATAAACAAGTCCTTAATGTCTTTCCCAAACTTATAAAGGCAATTCCCAGGGGAGTGAGGAGCCAAACACAGAATAGTGACTTAACCACTGGATACTCCTTTCTGACTAGCTGACCTCTGAGGAGGTATCCTGCAAAATTTGCAAGAACCATCATCTTTTCCTTGGTCTCAGCAGGACTCGAAGTCCTGAGCACTTGGAATGCCACAAACACAATCTGCACCATGATGAAGCCTAGTTATGATAAGACCATGGGTGTTGCCAACATTTTTATAAATGCATTTGAAAAGCACAATTTTAAATGTATTGTACCTCATTCACTTAGTTATGGTATATTTTTAATTACTATTGCAATAGCATCTGGAAGCCTCGCTCAGGATCTGGCCTCACTGCCCCCAAACTGTGTGAGACACAACTTTTCTGTGTTGTAGAGAACAAGACCCTGCAGAATTCCTCATGAAAGGGGAGAGGAAATGGGGACATACTTTTGGCATCTGGAGCTGGCAGGCAAGCAAGATGCTGTGGGATTGTCCAAAGGGCACATGTCCAGCAGGGAGAAGGGCCACAGCACAAGGCTGAAAACAAAACCCTGTCCCAAGTCTGCTTTCACACACAGGCCCAGGAGGTGACGCAGCCAGCTGCAGGGCAGGCACATGACACTTTTGCTCTGTGGCTCAGTTCATCCAGCCTGCAGGTTCTTTGAGAAGGAGGTGCTGGATAAGGGCAGGAGGGTTGGCCTTCCCCGACGGGGAAAGATGGGAGCATCACTTAGTGCTTGACATCCGACAGCACTTGTGTCCCTGAACAAAGGAAGGCACCAGCCTCCCTCCCAAAGAGATCAGAATCCAAGAGAAAAGAGTGAACACCCAGCTTAAGAAAACAGGGACAGGGAGGGGCAAGGCTGAGGAGAGGAGGGGGTGAATTTTGGATGGAGATGGAAGCTCGATTCCCAGATATGCCCTCGGGCAGTCTATACCAGCAAACACCACAGTAAGCTGTACTTGTAAATATATATTTTCACTTACTCAAACTGTAAATAGTGATGACAGCTGGGAGAAGAGCAAAGTTGTGTAGGAGGGAGGAGAAGAGAGATTTTTTTTTAATTTCCCATGAAGAAATAAATTTGCCAATCTCAGAACTGGTGAAAAAGCGTACTGGCATCAAACCAAAACTCAGCTCTTGAATGACACATGCCGACAATCAAGGTTCATTGTTTTTTCACTTAATGAGATAATTTCACAAAGCATTGGAGTATTTTCAGGTTAGGGCCAGATCCTCACAGTGATACAAACCAGTGGGATGACTCAGTGCTGCTAAACTACAGAAGATCTGGCCTTGTAGACAAAATTCAGATGCCTGGATTATCGCAGAAAATGGACTTTCAAGGCCTTTAAATCCTTGTTCCTCAGATCCTGTGGATATTGTTACATCTTACAATTCTACTGTAATTATATTATCCTTCAAGTCGTAGACTTTCTAGAGAAATCATGAAATTCTCACTTTGTAGTAAACATATTGTACATCCCAGCCTTCTCAAATTCCTGAAAAGGTTTGGATCAGAAAAATTGAATCAATTAAATTCAAACCATTGGAAGGAAGGCCTGTTTACTTTAAACAATTAAACAATTTGTCCTTCTAAACATATTTTTGATTGTTTATTTGTTTTAAAGTTCAAGTCAAATAAGCTGTTTTGATCTCTAGTACTGAAGTCAAAATATTTTCAGATGGTCAACTTGTAAACTTTTTGACATTGACTCATATTTTTTCTTGCCAGATTCATGGCTTTTATCTCTTTGAGACTCCCTTGGCTTCTGAGTCCCAATTTTAAATACTGGTTCAAACCCCAGTTAGGTTCTTGGTACCTGAGATAAGCTCCAGTGATTTAAAGCATTTTCAAAAAATTCTAGTACAAGTAACACAAATTTCTTCTGTACACTTCAAACAGCACCACCTCAACTTTGTAGGGCTCTAAAAGAAAAATCTATAGCAGAGATGTAAACCTCAATTGCTCTCTGATATTTTGGCTCAATTTCCTACATTCAAAGCCTGTCCTGCTTTGTCCATCTGAGCTAAAGTGTTCAGGGACTTCTCAGGAGTAAGAAAGTACCTGCTAAACAACATGTGAAGAGGGGGGTACTATGTTTTACAGCTCTTCTTTCTTCTGTTGTGCAGAGATGGCAGAGAGGAATGAACATTTTTGTATAGCTGCTCTTGGTGGAGGAGAGACCAGGGGAAATTGGGGCTGTGGCAGAGGGAATGAGAGAATGAAGCAACTGTTGTGGGCTGCACAGAGCAAAAGGCTCCAACAAAGATATGGGGCAAAATCCAGGAGTTTTTCTGCATGTCTCCATAGCCCACCTCACCCAATTCCCAGCAATTTCTGTAATATGTGAGTCTGATGTGGTGATACAGCCCATGTGTCTTTCTCTTAATCCCTCCTAATTAACTTTTAACTTGGCCCCTGCTGAGAGATGATCTCAAGGTGTTTCACTTTCACCAGATGGCCAGAGAGAAAGGATGGAAGGGCCATTCCCCCTGAGGGAAGTCCAGCCAAGGGGAAGTGTGGGGGTACCAGTCATTGGTTTCTCTGGGTCTGGATTGAAGGCACTTGAGTCACTATTTTGTGTTCGGACTCAGGCGTTTATTATTTCTTATCGGTAAAACAGTCTCATTACTGTGAGTTCAGCAGCTTTTCACTAGAAGGCACAAAATGGCTAACTATCTCTTATTACAAGGTCTTTTAAGACTAAACTATCCAATTAAAAGCTGACACCTGGATTATTTTCCCTTTTAACCCAATAACTGATCCCAAAGAGCCCCCAGTGCGGACTTTCCTGCCCAATTACAAAATGCCACCCAAACC
>JAYDZK010000056.1:53755361-53770426 GCA_034509185.1 Euphonia xanthogaster | reverse complement strand
GGAAACTGCTCCAGGGGAAAAAAAAAAAAAAAAAAAAAAAAAAAAAAAAAAAAAAAGGGAAAGAAAAAAATGAGGATGAAGTAATTGACTTTTGTAGCAGAGCAAAGGGAATGCAAGTGGTGGTGGAGGGAAGATAGGGAGGAACTGTGACTGACTCACAATATATTCAGTTCTCCGTTCCTGGGGAGATGCAGCTGTGCATCTCCCCTCATAGAGGCTGTAAAGTTACACCATCGTCCAAAGTAAGCATCCCTAATTCTCCTACTTCCTGAAGCACAACAGTGTTTGGCTCCTTTTTAATCAGGGATTTCTACTGTGCAAATTGAAGTCTAGGACCAGGCTTTTCCTATGTGCAGAATTAAAAATCCTTCCCTTGATTGTTTTGTCAGTTCCTGGGGAAAACTACTGAACTGTTACAGCCAATTTACATTGGCCTGATCCTTTTTTAAAGCTCATTCCAAGTTATTCTTAATTTCTCAAGACACCTGAGATGTTGTGCGTGAGCCAGCCACGGACACCTTTGGCAATGTTTTCCACATCTTTTTCCTTCCCTCTGCTTGCTTCCCAGTTACTTCTGACTTCACTCCAGTAAGGACTGTTTCCCTTTTCTACCACTTCAGTAGAAGAAATATGGCATGGAATTACTTCTGATTTTGGCCGGCTTGGTTAAGGCCAGCAGAGTGTGGGGAAGAAAAAGAAGAAAGAGGCTAATCCAGTGTGTAGGACTAACCTAGGCCAGTCCAGACCTCACGAGAGGAAGGTCTGAAGGCCCACTCTCCCATTTTCTTCCCATGTGAGCTTTGGCTTGCATAGCTTAGGAAAAGTCATACAACCTACCTGGGTTTCACTTTCCAAACTGTAAAACAACCACAGCCCTCTCTTACCTTCTGTTAGCAGAGGAGTTGGAACTAGAGGAACCCTGAGGTCCCTTCCAACCCAAACCCTCCCATGACTCTGTGATTCTGTGAATTTTGGGGTGGTTAGACAGGAGTAGGATCCTTTTGTGAAATGTATAAAGTGTGCATTTGAAAAGAGGTGACCAGAAATCTGCTAAAAAATTACTCTTTCCATTCCTGGTTTTCATACCCTGAGAATTACTTCAAACCTGCCCTTCTGTAATTTTTTTCACAACCAGAATTTCTTCTGTAAGGAGGGATTTTCTAAAAAGCCATATTAGTTACTGACTGTGTACAGAGAGGTAAAACCAGCTGTGGTACATCTCATTTGCCTCCTTCACATGCCCAGTTTAAGACTTTGCTTTTCTGTCAAATATCTGGAGATCATATGCTGGGTAAGAGACAGCATGTGTTAAAGTACTCCCAGTTCTAAAATTCCACTTTCAAAGATTTTTGGCAAGGGGGAGCAGGGAATGCATTGTGTATCAACAGCAAAATGGTATTTGGATTGAAAGATAAGAAAAACCTCCATGGCTTCCAAAACCCAAAGCCATTTTCAGATGAGTTTTAGACCTGGCAGAGGTGCAGAGTTTGCATTAGTACAGTGGGAGAACACAGAAATCATGCTTTGACTTTGAAAAGGATTCTAGAGATCCTGATCTGCAAATTATTGGACATTTTGGATGGAAATAGCTAAGTATTCAAACACGAGCTGAATGTGGGAGCAGTCTGCACTGTAGCGGGGTGACTCACAAACTTAAAAATCAGATATTCTGCTAGACTGGGACCAGAATACTGTTGCCACCCTTGAGCATTAATCCCCAAATATAGTCAAACTCATGGCAAAGCATGAACTGAGATTTGAAACTGGAAAACTTCCACATCTTGAGGAGAATTGCATACAGGAAATTTTATCCACATGCATGTTGATGAACTGGGGGACTCTCAAGCAAAGTTCCTTTTCAGGCAGATTTCTACCAGGGAAAAAATGCAGAGGAGCTGGATTTGCCAGAAGAGTCCTTACCCTCAGGACAGGCCTATGTGTAAACTATTTGCTATAAATGAATGCAATTACCAACATGACTTTTTTGCTCTGAAGGGGCAATAGCTTTTTGAACGATTCAGATGCAATGGGAAAAAACACAAGCCTGTCATGGGCATACATTGTATTTGTGAGCTCTTCTCCATAAGAGAGGCTCAAGGGCTTTACTCTGCACTGGGAGCAGCTCTAGGAGAGCCCTCATGATTTTACCGAGAGAAGTTGTTGGTAGAGGTGATGTCTCCTATTAACAATCTTATTTAACTGGTCAGAACAAATGAGCTCTTTCCGTACAGAGCTCTTTTTAAAGTCTGACATCTTCTGCAAAGAAGCAAACTTCTGACCTTTCCCCCACCACAACACTTCTGTTTCACCAGAAATACAAGACTCCTTTTTCTCTGAGAATGAATTTAAACACTTCATTTTAAGCTGGTTGTGAGCAAGCTACTGCACCTGTGCAAAGGGCATGGAAAAGATGTTAATTATATACAGTAATGCTAATTTCGCACCGCAGTTCTAATGGAAACAATTCAGTTGCATGCTGTATGTTAAAATAAAGTTCAAACGTGAGCTGTATGTAGTTACATTGTCACCCCCTGCCTCTCTTACTGTGCAAAAGCTTTGTCCAATTAATGGTGATTTCACTGAGTTCCTATGGCGGTTTTAAAATAATTGGATCAGGTCTGGGATCCTTTTCTTAAGAACCCTCCATCAGATACATTGCACCTGCAAGCCTAACAAGACTTTTTATATCTGGGGGTTTGTGTACCTTTGAGGAATAGGGAGAGGCAATTCAGAGAGCAGTCTTTGATTCACAGAGTGGCCATGGATGTATTTGCGGGTGGATTCAGGGAAACGTGATGTCACGGCCTCTGGAAAAGCAAACACAGGTGCAGTTCTGGGTGAAATGCAGTGGCTCTTCCCCAGCAAGCCTCAGTTCTTGGGACAAACTCCAGAGCAGCATCGCTGTCTCTTCTAAACCATCGAAACACTGGAAGAGGCTGCCCAGGGAGGTTTACAGTCCCCCTTCCTGGCAGTTGGAATGACTAGATATGGCACTCGGTGTTCTGGGATGGGTGACAAAGTGGTTGGCAGTCACAAGTTGAACTTGATGCTCTTAAAGGTCTTTTCCAACCTTAATGATTTTGTGATTCAGTGATTCTGTACCCTCAGTGCAAACATCTGCGTTCAAGGGTCACAGCAGAGCTCTCAGAAAAACAAATAAATGCCCCTTTAAGAAATATTAATGACAGAAATATCTCAGGTTAACTACAGGGTCTATTTTAATTCTGCCCAAACAAAGGCTCACTTCATTTCTAACTAACATTCCCTATATTCCCTGGATTTCTTTTTCCTTGTGGGCGCAAGTCCTGTCTGTACTCATAAATCAAGCTTAGGAATACAAGGTTTTTCATAATGAGACTCTACGCTTTTGAATTTGCAGCCCTTGCTTTATTCTGTTTGTTGGATTTTATTGTTTTCCTTACTTCACAAAAGAAAAAGGAAAACAGAAGATGTTAAAAATGACAGAAGCTGTTTTCAGCTTCTGAAACAAAAAAACAAACAAACAGAAATTCTTTTGCTTTCAATGTACAATCCTGCAAAATAACGATATATTGAAAGTCAAAGCTAAAAACAGTTTTGCCTTCAAGTTTCCTAATAGCAGAAAAACGAACAAATTGTGTTTTTTTAGTGATGACGGTTTTTTGGTTTGTTTTTTTTTTTTCTCCTAAAAAAATGAGTTGTCCTGCAGCAATGTAAATGTAAAAACATGTCAGACCATCCAGTATCACAGGGTCTCCAGGAGACTTCTCTTTCATAGCCTAACAGGAGAGGGACAAAATCCAGATAATCTGAGAGGTGCTTCCCTTTCTCCTCCTGCTACCAAATTAAACAAAATCCACCTCTGGCATTTTTGAATAGAACAATAAGGACAATCTGTTACAAGGCCAGGCTTGAAGCACCCAGAATTGTGGGAGGTGAAAGTTTCATCTGGAAGGCTGCTCTCAGCTTTAATTATGGACAATTTAAGCCCTCAAAGCGTCTCTCTGACAAAAATAAGAGAAACTGCAACTACTGCCTGACTTTAATACAAAACAATTAATCAGCCCTGGTTGAGCCAAAGTAGGTCCAGGTTGACTTGAAAGGTTAATGGATCTTCAAACTGTTTCAAAAAAAGACTTAAATGGAGTTTCAGTGCTGCGAGGAAACACGAAACCCAGGCCTCTTTGGTGTGGCTTTGGGTTTGTTACAAACATCTTGCAGAGCTTGAAAACTGCTTTTGATGATGGGCCTAACTTCCCTTTCCTCAGCTTAATCCCAGTTTTCCTGATTGCACTTCTTTGCCCCACCCTAAAGCAAATGCTCCCTTTCCCCAGTGCTTACACTTTCCAGACCTTTGCCCTGGGTTTTCTGTCATGCCCTTTCTGCGAGCTCAAGGCAAATGCTTGCACCTTCAAGGCAGTTTCCTCAAAGGTCAGTTTTACAACCCTTTCAGTCATTTTTGCTTCTCCTTCCCAATTTTCTTTCTGTATGACAATACCTTCCATCTTTCAAGCAGCTTTCCCAATTTTACTGCTATGCTACAAGAAGCAGCAATTCCCTTCCAGCTCAGCAATGAAATGCCCCAGTATTTGCATTTATTAAATACTGTGCTTTTCCAAAGTTTTAGATCATTCCTGGGTCTGATCAGGAATTGCTCCTTTCTAAGTTTTTTTTTTTGCCTCTGTATATCACTGCTCAACATTAATATTTCCCCAGCACATAAGCTTTTAATTTCTACTTCAGGTTTCATTTTGCAATTTTCTGACAATGTTTTATTTCTCCATCTCCCCAGCAGAGATTGTATTTCTCTTCGCTCACTGCTGTTTGCATCACCTCCAAATTTATCTGCAAATTTAATTTGTTTGCTGCCTAGTCCTACTGCTATTAACAAACAGTAATGAAAAGATTAACTATCAGTTTAAATTTTCCGTAATGTTTTATTTCTGGAGTTTTCTATTCTTCTGTTTGCAAATTACTTCTGAGGAAAAAAATATGCAAGTGCAAAGATCTGGGCAAATCTTCTGCTTTTTGTAGAATAAGAACAGGTCCACTCAAGTCAAGCTATTTATTAATCTATGGACATGACCTTTAGATTTCTTTGTATTTTGGGCAGCTTTCAGAGTTACACAGTGAATAATATGAAGAAATACTTCCACTTTTGTTGAAATTATTGACCCCACTACAGCTTTATCTCTATGATGGTATTGTTTTTATTTCCCTGTAATTCATACTTTTCATTGATAGATAAAACAACAACATTACAGGTTGCCTTTCCGGATCGAGCCGGTGCAACACAAAAACCCCAACCTGTCTGACCTTGCAAATATCAGCTGATTTCTGTGTATTCTAGTTTATGTTCTTTTAAAAAGGGAACGATTGCAGTACTCCTACTTTGTCAGTAATAACCAAGAGAAACACTTAGAGATTGCTCCAATATCAGTGATGTGAGAATCACAGAATGGCCTAGGCTGGAAGAGACCTTAAAGGTCGCTTTGTCCCAGTGCCTACCATGGGCAGGGACACCTTCCACTAGCCCAGGTTGCTTCAAGCCCCATCCAACCTGGCCTGCAACACTTCCAGGGATGGGGCAGTGCCAGGGCCTCAGCACCCTCACAGGGAACAGTTTCTTCCTGATATCCAGTCTAAACCTGCTCTCTGTCAGTGTGAATCCATTCCCCCTTGTCCTGTCACTCCAGGCCTTTGTCAATAGTCTCTCTCCATCTTTCCTGTAGATTCCCTTCAGGTACCAGAAGGTTACAATGAGGTCACCTCAAAACATTTTCTTTTCCAGGCTGAACTAAGCCAATTCTCCCAGCTTTTGCTCTCTCAGTAGGGGAAAATCAGCCAGGTCTTTGACGGAGAACCCAATGGATGTCAGGATATATACCTAGAGTAATAAAACACCGCAATCATTCCATAGACCTCCCTCCTTTGCAGATACAAAAAGTAACAGACATTTAGATGACAAAACTCTTCCAACACACCAGGGAAATTGGGATCCCAGCCTTCAAACCCCTCATTCTGACCTCCTCAATACAAAGATTAATCAGTCAGCTCCTTAATGCAAAATGATACCACGGCAGTGGGGCATAGACAAACAGGTGTAAACATGTAAATATGTCACAGAAGTGTCAGTGAGGGATGGAACTGGAATGGAAAAGGACCTTGTTATGACTGAGAAAAGGCTGCCTACTCCTATAGCTGATTATAGACCTGGGGATGTAGCTGGGATGGGTGATATCATACAGGACATTATTAATAGTGCAGTCCCCCAGTGGGATTGTGAGAGGATGCTAGGGACTGCCTAATGCCTCCAGGGAGCTCTCACATGCCCTGGTGTTGGTGGCGGGGGAGGGAGGTGCGGGGCCAAAACCTGACAAGAATGAGCTGTGTACAATGTGTGAGAAGCAGCAGTTGTTCCAAAGAGTGAGGTAAGCATAGAGGAACTGCTCCTGACCTTTCTCTTGGAATCAGGCAGGTATGTGTCCAGCAGCCTCCTCTTGAGTTCCAAAAAAATACAGATATTTCTGTGGAAGGATCAAATGTAGACACACACCTGCCATTGCAATCACCTGTGTGACTCTACACAGCTCATCTGACAGTGCAGACCACAGACGGCTCCTTGCAGCAGAGGTGTTATCAATTATACAGAACTGGCCCTCAGGAAGATGTCACTAGTTGGGAAAGCTTTCCCCAGTGACCAGTAGGGTCATGGTCACCCCCACAGTGTTGTGGGTTGGCTCCAAGTGCAGAGGAGTTTTACATGCTCAGGTGAGCAGCTGTCCTGCTGTGCTTTGCTCAGCCAGTCATTTGAAAAAGAAATGTCAGTGACTCTGTGGGCTGAACTCCATTTCCATAAGAAATTAAGTATATACCTTTCACTGGAGGTTACTGGGGCTCAGTGTTCAGATGTGTCTTCTCTTTTATAAATGGCCTAGAGTAAATTAATTAATACACCTCTGAGCTGCTGCAGAGATGAAGCAACCTTAGTGGGCTCCCTCTCAGATGTGTAGCTATGCTCCCCTGCCAGTGTGCAAGAGGAATGGATTCATTTCCAATCCCCTCACTCTAACTTCCAGTTTGGTTGCCCCTCAGGATGGAAGTGTTAACACTTTGGGCTGCCATCACTTGATTTTGTCTCTGAATTCTTCAGCTTCTCAGAGGGCCTGGCTCTTGTGAAAGCTTTAGTTTCAATCTGTCTGTTGAAATTTCTGTATCCTGAGAAGTGCTCAGGAGGGCATCTGCAGGGACATTCAGCACTCTGCAGCAACCTACCTTCATAAATCCATCTTGTACAAATAGTTGATTACTATTCTGGAACACAGTGCAAATTTTCAGACACAGTTATGTAACATTCCCACCTTCTTGAACATTCAGAATTCTTTTCTTGTTCTGTACCTTCCCCATGTCCCCCAAAGCACAGAGGGAGAGGGCTGCATTTCTTCCCAACATAGTTATTAGGAAGAGGGAATCAACAGGGCAGTCCATGACTTGAGAGGTTGTGGAAACAGTGCTCAGCAAACGGTGACAATAATTACACTTTCCTCTGTGGTAAAAGCTTGGAAAAGCTGTCAGCCACCACAAAGGATCATTAATTGCTTGGTCTGAAGAGCTGAAGCTGCTCCTAAATTTTTTTAGGAAGTGCCAAACACTTCAAGTTGGCTTACATAAATCATGTGGGGTATTATAACGCTGAATGCAAAAATCACCAGTCACTTTTCCTTCTATTCCTGTTCCCCTTAGCAATGACTTACAAGTAAATACTTGGGCAGTCTCTCACAGTACTAGGATTTCATGCTTTCTGCAGAACATTTTAAATAATGTCTCACTCTTTCCCTGTGCAGAATGTTCAGAAACTGTCCAGAATAAAGTTATACACATATTTTTAAAATCACCACAAACAAAACTAAACAAAACTTTTCACTACTACATAAAGTGGTGAGTCTGAAAAGAGCAGCAAATGGTTTACCACAGTTTTTTAGGGATTGAATTTATCAATGGAAGGAAGAGGTAAGCTTATTTACTTCTAAATGTAGACCTTGAGCCACCTAGCTCAAACAGAATTAATAGCCTGCTAAAACTGCAGTGAAAGGCAGGAATACAAATCATTAAAATAGAGTAAAGCCACTCTATTGGCTTTACTCTAGTTGGGAGATCAATCAGATTTGCAATGCATGAGCTTTTGTTTTCTGTGCTCTTTGCTTTTCCTCTCTGAGCCACAAATGTCAGCAGTCTCCAAATCAAATTTGCTTAGTGCAAACCGGTCACAAACATGGCCAAAATGAACTTTTGTCAGGAATTTACATGTGGAAAATTCCAAGAACCATGAAGAATGACAAAAATATCTCACTAGCATCACCTAGACAAGGAAAATAATTTTGCTTGGGCAAAATCTTTCCACTTGAAATGAATAATCTGAATTGAAAAACAAAACAAAAAAAAACCCCAATGAAAGAGCAGAAAAAGTCACATGAAGGATTTAATTATTGGGAGATTTTTCTACCATTCTCCAAAAGGCCAAAGAAAGAGCTGCTTGTGCTGAAGTAGCTTCTGCTGAGGTCCACAGGATCTTGGGCTCCCCAGGAACCTGGAATTTGAGTCAATATTCTTTCAGGCAGGACACATGCTGAAATCATGCCCCCAATCTAAGTCCCCTCTATAGATAATTTACTCACTGGTCTGCGCTGAGAAAGCATTTGTTCTGCTTTGTGATTTGCATTGTGGAACTTCTGGAGTTATGGCCAGAAACATCAGAATTATTTGCTTTGAAAACATGAAAAGATAAACATTTCAATGTTTTACATTTTCCTCTCCTTTTTACAGATTTAACAACACACACACACCAAATAAATCTCAAATTATCTGCAGTTCAGACAGACACAACGTTCCATTTTGGGCAAAGAGCCATTCATCAAATGCAATACTCCCCAGACCTGCAAACAAATATTCTTTTAATGTGTCTTATAACCATATTACAGCCAAGGCCATAAACCAGCTGCAGCTTTCCAATAACACTCATTTCTCCTATCTAAAATAGTGCTTTAGACATACTCTGAGGTGCTGGACTTCATGGACAGCCTGACAATTTTTAGTCATGGACTGGAACTTCTGAACAGCACTTATGAACCTCCTAGGTTGAACTCCCTGAAAACTGTAATCTCACCAATCTTTGTGGTTTTGTCAAAGTTTTGTGCCCAGAAAAATATGAAGATTTGTTCTGAAACCATTTTACTTTTGCAGCAAATAATCTGCAAAGCATAAATCAAACTACAGGTTGAATTTCAAAGTTATCATCTTTCCCACCAAATGCGTAAGATGTTTCACATGAAGTCCAGGAAAACACTTTTCAACATTTTTCCCATTAATGGGGTTCCTCCGCAGAGAAGGAAAACAGCTCATTTTAGCTTCTCCAGCCCTTCCTTTCTGTGTGCAGCGTGACATTGAGGAGAGCCTGCAGGAACTCCAGCCTTACTTTTCCCACCTCATCACCTGCTCCAACTTGTGTGTTTTGCTAGTGCCACTTAGTTTTGAGACTGAGCAGAGCAGGGGTTGCATGCAGTTGCATGTTGGCATGAATAATGCTTCTGGCTTTTGGGCTGAGCCATGTCACAGCTTTGCTCGCTATCCTGTGGGCTTGTGTGTCGTCCCGTGTGTGGATTCCGGGTGCTGCAAGAAATCTGCTCAATGACATCTGTTTAATAATATTTTTACTGTTTTTAAAAGAAAATCCTATGCTGAGGGAAGGTGAAATTGCACAGCAGTTGCACAGACAGAAAGGTCTGGGCTCTGAGATCCATCTACATTAAGTTAGTATTATTCAGGTATGACAGTAATTGTATGGTAACTGAACATCTTTGATTTTTTTTCCCCCCTCAAAAACAAAACATTGCTGCAGGCAACGGTCTAGATTTAGGTGAACTCACACTGTGACAAACTGAGAATGGAGAAAACACATTTCTTGTCCATAAAAGGACAGCCCACACATCCACAGAGGGTAGCTCTGATTTTGCTCTGTTCCAAACTGTGAAGTGGGGACTCAATCTTGCAAAAAGTAGTTTTGTTTACAGTGGATAGAAGGTTCTTCAGTTAAAGATTTTTTCTTCTTTTTTACCTTTGCCTTCTGAAACAGAAAATGGCTCACCCTCTGAGGCAGAAAATGGTGATTTTTTTTTTTTTTTTAAGTGGAAAATTTTCTGTTCAGGAGGGAGGGGATTCTTCCCCTTAGCACTGGTGGGGCACATCTGGAGTGCTGTGTCTAGTTCTGGTCCCCTTCGTACAGAAGCAAATCCATGAAAATTATTAAGGATTAGGATAACTGTACAAAGAGGAGAGGCTGACAGAGCTGGGGCTCTTCATGCTGCAGAAGAGAAGTCCCAGGGGGATTTTATTGAAGAGCAGAAATACCTCACAGGAGGGATTAATAAAGATGGAGCCAGGCTCTACTCAGGCGTGTCCATGAAAGGACAGGAGGCAATGGGAAAAAACTAAGATATAGGAAACACTGCTGGTACATGAAATGTATTTTTTGTTAAGTTTAAGGGTGGTGAAACACTGGAATGGCTTGTCTAGAGGTTGTGGAGTCTACAACCATGGAGATATTCCAAATCTGAGTAGACACAGCTCTCTGCAAGATGCCCTGGCTGATACTCCTGCAAGCAGTGAGACTGGCCTAGATGATGTCCTGAGGATCCTCTCAACTCCATCTGTCCCACTGTCTGTGACTCTGTGCCTTCATCCCAGAGTGCGAGAGGTCTCTAACACATGGTGGATGTGTTGCAAAGCAGGAAAATCAAATTCAAGGCTTTCCTGAGTCATTTGAAGCAGTACTACAGTCAGGCTTTATCACAGACTATGAGGGAGCTGTAAGAGGAGTTTTGTATTTTCTCCTTCAATACACTACTTTGTGCAGCTAATTTATAAACAGGTGTGATTTTTAGTGAACAGTTCACATCCATGACTTAGGATTTTACATTGAAAATTGATTTGATTTAAATATTAATCCAAATACCAAATATACAGGTGTCCAAATATACAAGGAGAAAAAAAAAATCAGTCCTCCCTAGACAGTTTCTCCTGGCTCTCAGCTACACAAACAAGATGACAGAAAGGCTTAAAAAAGAAGCGACAAATGAGCTTCTAGAATATGGACAGAAGGTAGAAATAGAAGGAGACCACAGGAAGCCATATAGAGCAGTGCATGGCAAAGTACCAAGACGCAGCACACTTTTAGGAATGGTTTTCAAAATACTGAATCTTTGAACAAGATTTTTGAATTTTAGGAGATGGTGGGGAGAGGGATGTCCTCAATCTGTCCTTGAATATTTCTAATTTATGTCAGTTTTATTTCACCTTATATAAATGTAATGAAGTAATTTCTTTAAAAACCACAAATAAAAAGATCCCCAGTCCTGAAAACCACCCCCACAAAATGGGAGTTGGGTCAGTGGGTCCTCCTGAATTCCCCACTTGTATTATAGAGGCCTAATAACCACTTTCTGATTTGACTGCATCATTTTCCTTCAGGAACCCTTTCCCTTACTAGAGAGAGAAAGAGAACGAAAGCACTATTGAAACACAGGATTTACCTCCTTCTTATGGTAACAGTAAACAGAAGCCACTTGATAATATGAATTAGATGGAACTGAGAGATCTCAGCACACAAAACCTGACAACAATTAGCAAAGTCAGAACTTTTTCATTTTACACAGAGAGACAGTTTTATACTGTGCATGATCCAGCAAGCTGGAAAAACTAAACTTCTCTGTGGAATAAACTCTGTGGAAGTAACTTGGCCTCTCTCTGCTGACAAGCCCAGGCCATGCTATCCCAAGAACTACCTACCTCTGCAGAGAAAGGGCATAACTGATATATATATGCCACTAGGCACGGAAAGGGGAAAAGCAAGGCCTAAAATATAGATGAAATATTGAAAAAAAAAAATTCAGAATAGAGTTTGCACTCATTATAAAGTATAACAAATAGCATTTTCAAAGAAACGTGCAGCCTGTTTCCATACCTCTATAAATGTCTCTTTAAAGACATAGATGTTACTAAAAAAATCCCAATTTTCATGTTCACAGTCTCTAGCAAACCTCCCTCTTGGACTGTTTTAACATTGACTCTCTGTTTCTTTGCAGATCTTACAGGTGAACAAGGTGATGTCCATCTTGTTTTATGTGATATTTCTCACTTACCTTCGTGGCATCCAATCTTCCAACATGGATCAAAGGAGTTTGCCAGAAGATTCGATAAATTCTCTTATTATTAAACTCATTCAGGCAGACATTTTAAAAAACAAGCTTTCTAAGCAGATGGTAGACATTAAGGAAAACTATCAAAACACGGTACAGAAAACAGACACTCAGCAAGGCATAGACAGAGAGGAAAATGTGAAATCAGACTTCCAGCCAGTTATCTCAGTGGATACAGATCTCTTGAGGCAGCAGAGACGCTACAACTCTCCCCGAGTCCTTCTGAGTGACAACACGCCGCTGGAGCCACCGCCACTGTACCTCATGGAGGATTACATCGGGAATTCTGTGGTGGTGAACAGAACCTCCCGGCGGAAGAGGTACGCGGAGCACAGGGGCCACCGGGGGGAATACTCCGTTTGTGACAGTGAAAGCTTGTGGGTCACGGACAAATCCTCTGCCATCGACATCAGGGGACACCAGGTGACTGTTCTGGGAGAAATTAAAACGGGCAACTCTCCAGTTAAGCAATACTTTTATGAAACGAGGTGTAAAGAGGCCAAGCCTGTAAAAAACGGCTGCCGCGGCATTGATGACAAGCACTGGAACTCCCAATGCAAGACATCCCAAACTTATGTCAGAGCACTGACTTCAGAAAACAACAAACTGGTGGGCTGGAGGTGGATACGGATAGACACCTCCTGCGTGTGTGCCCTGTCCAGGAAAATAGGAAGAACATAGATCTGCATCTCTTTGCTATATAAATTATTACTTTAAATTATATGATACGCATGTAGCATATAAATGTTTATATTGTTTTATATATATTATAAGTTGACCTTATTTATTAAACTTCAGCAAATCTACAGTATCTAAGCTTTCTCTCTCAATAAACAAGAGCAAAGGGTGTGTGCCTCTACCGTGGCCAGCTCCAGTGTTTTTTATACTGTTTGTGACACCGCTTGTCGGCAGCATACCTTTACCTTCCTGTAAAATCTGTAAAATCAGTATTTTTCATTCAGTATTGTCAAACCAGTGACTGTCATGTAGTAAACTTGTTAAGAAACAGATCAATGCCAAGAGTTGTGTACATATTTATATTCCCTGCTCTATACATTCATACTTATTTGGGTCTGCAGTGTTGACTCCTCACCACCAAAAAAAGAAAAAAAAAAGGACCAAAATACATGTTGAAGCCTGCAGATGATGTCAAATTTTCAGGCATCAGGTAGCCCTAAAATAAAGTTTCTGTGTACTACACCAGTTTTGCCAGTGAAATGACCATTTTCCCTCTGTTAGCAATTCAGAATGGCTGCTAGTAATCCAGAAATATCCATTTGTGTTTAGGAAGCACATTTGTTTTGCAACTGTCTCTAATGTTGTCAGTGCATCATTGAAAAAATATGAAAAAAATCTGAAATATTTGTAGCCAAAACTTGCTGAAATCAAGAACTGATCTAAATGGATCTTTAATATAATACATAAAATATGGTTTGTTGTGATCAGCCTCTTCCTCCTCACATGAATCAATTATCTTCTGCTTGCATTGTTGGATCATTCCTCTCTGTCTGAGTTTTTAAATTAGAAACAAAGCTGGTGGTGTCTTAACCTTAAAAGAGTCCTTGCACATTGTAGTAAAGAAAGACACGATATCCTGGCATGGATATCAAAGCCACACACTGGTATGAAGGCTTCCTTCTCCTCAGCGATCCATTCTCCATTTTTCACAGGGGAAAAATGTGTTGAACTGCTCGAGAAACCTGGTACCTTTCACAGGAATGTGAAATGGATAGTGGCTAAAATCCATGAAGTCTGTAGTTATACTGAAGTTCCCCAATTAAACATATGAGCTGTTGCTTAGGAGAAACAAATGTGCTCGTGTGTATTTTCCCCAGACTCTTCTGTGGATTGTCACGTAACTCCACTGGGGACAGGAATAATAACACTACTTGAAGAGATGTCCCTTTTCACATTAGCTGTGCAATGCCCTGGTTGGGATCCCACTCCTAGGAAGCAAATGAGAGTTCATGGCTAGGCACAGAATTCAGATTGAGCTGCATGTTATCTGTGTCCAGATAGATCCAACCCACAGCCAGGGCTGGGAAATACCAGCTATTCAGAAAGTTTCGACCTCATTTATTTTCTGAGAGTTTTACAGCTATAGCCTTTGCTGCTGTAGCATGTTCAGCATCACAAATGGAAACGAGATCAGAGCCCTCAAACATGAGGCTGCAGGATGCCTTTGCTCATGCAGCTTTCACTCCTGGAAAACCAGCTTCAAACATGCAACAGGCCATGAAAGGCAGCAAACTGTGGGGTCTCCCCTAATCCCTTACAGAGAGTGCTGCACACCATAAAACCACCAGGGAGTTAGACAGGTTGCCTTGAGGCCAAGCACTGGAACAGTCCTGTCTTGGAAAGCCCGGTTTGAGCACATGGGTATTTTCTTCAGGGGAGGCCAGAAGCAAAGCTTTTGAGAACCATCTCAATTTTCAGCATGAGGCCAGGGTAGTTACCTCACAGGAAAGATCATCACTTTCAGCACTAAATCCTAACTTTGCTTCAAGCAATAACAACTTCAGAGGTTCAATACCAAGGCAGTCATTAAAATGAGAGGATGTAATACAACAAGGAACTCGGTATCTGATAGATCTGATTAGAATATTTCTCGTTTCTTGGCAAAAGTTTTAAAAAGAAAAAAAACCCAACCCCACAGAGCTTTTGCTACTTTTCTCAGTAGGAAAGTTTAAGTTTTAACTAACCATTTTGGCTTGGAGGAATAAGTATATTCTTCAGAGTTCTGCCACGCTGAATTTTTTTTCAAATTAAAAGCTTGATTTTACACCCTGAGTTCCCAAATAAAGATCGTTTGCAGATGCTGGGAGCAATTGAGAG
>JAYDZK010000056.1:53723920-53738473 GCA_034509185.1 Euphonia xanthogaster | reverse complement strand
TGCCTGGGTGGTCGCTGCCACCAGAAGTGTCCTGTCTCAAGCTAATAAAAGGGATACTCGTTCCCACGTGGCAAAGAGCGCTTCTCGTCTTTTACCTCGTCCATGCGGGTCCGTTTGGCATAGAGCCCAGAGCAAGCTGGGTCGGACCAACATAAGGCTCGCAATCCAAACGGATTACAGCATTTCCCCTCTTTTGTCTTAGTCTTGTTTGTCTCTATTGTAAAGATTTATTTCTTTCAAATATGAAACAAAAGGTTTTATACTTTCTTTAAGGATGGAAATCCACAGAAGCTTGACATTTATTGTAAGGCGAGCTAGGAGTTCTCCTGGAATTTATTTACTTATTTATATAAATTTAGATATGCCTGGCATTTCATGGGATAGGGCTGGTGGTTTCCCTGTCAGATAGGCCAGGGAGCCAGCTCAGGATCATCACCCCTCAGAAAGGCCACTTTTCTGCCTCCCCACCATGTGCGCACTTATCAGAACAGAAGATGCATTCCCACTTTGCCTATTCCACCTCTCAGCACTCCACTTTGAATCCTTTTCCCCATTCCCCAGGGGATTTATATAACGATCATAATTACACATGATCTTTGCTTTTGGATACCCCTGTTTCCAAGGCATGACATGGTTTTGGTGGATATTAACAGTGTGATTGGAATGACTCCCTGTAACATCATTTGGGACAGGTTTATTTGTTCAGCACAGCAAGTGAGTGTTCGGCTCCTTCTTATTGTGCTCAGAACTGCCAAAATCATTCCAAAAATAACAGAGGTCCTAAGCATCCATAGATGCTTCAGTTTTAAGGTAAAGTTACTTTGTCAAGGCTTTCAATCAGAGATCTGCTTAATATCCTTTGCTTTCTTCCTTTTGGGAATCAAAGCAAATATTTTGGGCTGAGAAGCGAAAAATGAGTGTGCAAATCTTGGATGACCAGGACAGTTCCAGACAGCTTGGAAGTCTGAAAGTCAATGGAAAAACTCTCCGTGACTTTGGTAAGGTAGAGATGAAGCTACAAGCCAAGAGCACAAAGGACTGCCATGACAGTTCCTGCCTTCAGAGATTATAAAGGCAGTTCTGCAGGGCTTTTGGCTTTCCTGCTTCATTTAAGAGTCTATATTTGGCATTGGAAAACAGCCCTATTTAGAGAAGTTTGTAAACAATGTTTGTTATAGGCAATGAATATTTTCCATCGCCTATATATAGTTATCTGAAGCTCTGATATGTTCAGGTCAAGAGACAAGAAGTAATTTAATTTTCCTTAGGTTTCATGCCACATTGAGCTGTTTTAAATGACCATGGAGAAGCAGTTGTACTCCGTGAGCCATTTTAATGTGTGTGTCCCTAGTGTACTTTTGGGCACATCTGATTTGCCAAGGTCACATTATTTGTCATCAAATAGCTCCAGGCACTCTGAGGGACAACATTTGCAATTCCGCATCTCAAATGAGCTGGGTACAGCCTCATGAGTTTTTGATTCTCTGTTAGGAAAGGCACCACAGGGACAGCCACACAGGCTGTAAACTCTTCGAATACACAGTGCTTCTCTTCTGTTCAGTAGTAGCACCTTAAACCTCAGAGTCCAAACTAAAATCCAGGGTATGAAGCACTCCACAAACATAAAATTTGATTTATTAAACGGAAAAGACTCAAGGTGGCAACAAAGTAATTAAACATTTTCACACCATTTTATTGAATTATGAAACTTATTGTGTAACACATCACTGAAGCAAAATCAAACGTATTCAGATAATAAAACTATTCATAGGGGCTTTTGTTTCCATCCAGTAACTCATGGAGTACGTACACGTTTCAACCAGAATGTGAAAACAGGGCTTCCTGACTCCTCTCCTGTTCCTTACTCCTCTTCCCACCCCAAAAGTATCCCGCTGGAAGGGCCACATGCAATAGGGTCAGAGCAATGAGGAGAGGAGGCAGTGAAAGGAAAATGGTGTTACTCTTCTTAATTCTGTATAGCTATTCAGAAGAACCACTATTTATTAAACAATAATTAATAAAACAATGTTGTGAGCCACAGAGAGTGACAACATTTTTTCACAGCATCATAAAATGCACTGTGTTGGAAGGGACCAACAAGGATCCTTGAATTTCAGGTCCTGGCCCTACACAGGACACCTGAGGGATACAG
Source organism: Euphonia xanthogaster (assembly GCA_034509185.1). Lineage (NCBI taxonomy): Eukaryota > Metazoa > Chordata > Aves > Passeriformes > Fringillidae > Euphonia > Euphonia xanthogaster. Next base: position 53,736,321 of record JAYDZK010000056.1, on the reverse strand, counting down.
GTGGGAAATATCTCCTGAAGCAGAGAATCTTAAGATTTATTTAAAGTCAAATGCCCCACATGCTAAACACACCATGGCAACTTCCAACAAAAAAAGGCATTTGAATTTTTCCTCTCATCCTTTACCTGTCCTGCTTTGCAAGCCAAGTTTTTTGAGACTTTCTAATGCTGAGTCTCTTTAGTGATCTGCACCTGAATCTGCTGGAATTTCAGGGATTTTATAATTGCATCATTTGGAGACTTCTATTAAAAGTTAATTGTATTATTATTGTGTTGTTTGCTAAGGCCAAAGATATTCAGTTAGCCAATAAAGCAGTAGTTTCATCTACAGTGACCTGTGATGCTGAATCTCCTCTATCACATGCCAAGGCCCAACTGTGGCAAACACTTTTAAGAAGAAATTCAAGATGTTTTTGTTTCTTCCTAATTCTCCTCCATGTGTTGCTCCAGGCATTGCGTGTGTAGGAGAAGTCAGGATTTGCTATTTCCTCTCTTGCCTAACTCTGTGGTGGTTTTAAGGTTTACTTAAGGACATGCTGACCAGTTAGAAAAGATTGTTTGAGTTAAATTTTGTCAAGGTGCCCAGAGTCTTCCAGAGCAGTGGGTGCTGGGAGGGGGCAGAAAAAGGGACACTTATTATTTGCACGTGCACTCACACAGCTCCTCTCTGTCATGCCTCCCTTCACTCTTTCATTACTGAAATGGGCACACATTTTCCTGGAATTAACTCAGATCCTTTGGATGTGAGGCTTTGGGGTGGGCAAATAACTTGGGCTGAAAACATCACTGAGCTGTCAACCATGTGTAAACATGGAGGATCCCACCATTGGCTGGGATGTTCTCCAATTTATCCTGAATTCTCTGCATCTTGCAGGTTGTTCTTGGGAACTATCCATTGCTCCCGCACGTGAACTATCCAACCTCCTGGACTTGTCTAGGGATCAGAAATGTGTTGTTTTTTCCCTGCAGCATCAAGCAGTCAGAGCAGACTCTTGCCTGAGGATGCTCACAAATCCATCTACATTGAACTTCCAGAACAGCACACTTTCAATATAATAATGGTCACCTCAGTGGGATCCTGGGACAATCACCAGGATCACAAAATTGTCCCTGGCATGAGCTGGTGTGGCATAGAAAAAGTAAAGGCAATCAAACTGCAATTTCTTGTAAAGGCTGAATATGAATCTCTGACCACCTGGAAGAGACAATAATGACTCCTCTTGAAATCCTGGCCAAGGCAGTGCATTGAGGCAAGGGGGACATGCCTGCTTCATTCTTCCCAGCACAGGGAATTCAACTTCATTATTTTTCCCCTAGAAATTGTAGTGGAAACACCCCAAATTACTACTTCTAGCTCATGCCTTCAGCAGGTGAAAAGCAGCAGTAGTGGGAGCAGCAAAATGGGAGCTCTGATGGAGCAGTGACAAGATGGATGAACTTTTCCCAGTCACGTTTCACCTCCCTGCTCAGTTCCCCATCCATGAAGTGGGAAGAGGATGATGTACAATTGAGAAGAGCTGTGGTAGATCTGGCCATGGCTACATGGCTGCCGAGGACAGGGCCTGGCACAAGCATCAGCTGATCCTTTGGAAGCCAATTCTCGCCCTCTCCAAAAGAAGACATCAAGAGAGATGAGAAACTCCTGCTTCCTTTTATCAGGCAATTCAGTGACACTAAAAATCCTTTAACACTGAGAAGGTCTGCAGTACTGGACAGGTTTAAAAAAAAAGATGAAAGCAGGCACAGCCACATGGAAACACAAATGACATCCGTTCAGAATTAGTTCTGCCCCTTTTATCTTCCTAAGAAGCCACTCTGAACTCCAACCTTCAGATTCTCTTGAGGCATTAGCTTGTCATTAGTAATGAATGGCTGATTGCATTATGACAGACAAATGATGGGCAGCAGGAGGGTTTACCAACATGCCTTGCACTCCCACAAGTCACTGAGGGGGAGGTCTAATGAGCAAATAACCTGCTGCAACTTTCTACATATTTCCTGTAATTGAGAACTCTTCTGTACTTTGTCTGCAATGCAGATGTCTGTCAGTCACAGGGTCATAAATAGGATTAGGGACTGTTTCTGAAAAGGCAGGCAACCAGCTTTAGATGCTCAGTTGAAAATACAGATGTTTTCTGGCTGCATGGCTGTTAAGCAGTGGGATCTCCACCTCTGTTTAAACGGGCTTGGCTGATGGCTCTGCCCTGAGGCCCCAGGCTCACAAGTGGTGCAGATCCTATTAGGAGTGCAGATCCCTACTAATTTTTGCCTTTGCAATCAGCTGCAAGATACAGGCATTAAAAACACCCTGAGAAATCTAATAAAATAATACAGTCTTTGAAAAATTTCACCTCCTCTATCCCAGCTATAGCTGCTGTGTGTGACAGAAATGTCTGAAAAAATAAAATTTACTAATATTTAGTTAGATTTCTTAGTAGCATTCATGTCACCAGTGCAGTTTAAAAAAAAAAAAAGGTGTTTACCAAAAAAAGGGGGCATTTTGGTTTGAGGTCTTGTGTGTGCGTTTTGGGATTTATTTTTTTTTATGTAGAGTCTAATGACAGGCTGAATTGCTTGTGCAGAGACTGTGAAACTTGTATAACTTTTGCCAAATGACCACTTATGGCAACCAGTAGGCTCTTCCTCTCAGCTTTGCTGTTTTTCTGCCTGTCTCTTCACTTCCACATTTATAATAGAACTTACTTCTCTTGTCAGTAGAAGCTGTTCCTCCTGTCAGGAAATCTTGTTTTAGGGATGTCATGAAAGAGCTTTAAGTTGCCCATCAGGATGATGGCTGGTGAACCACTCCATAAACATGTAGAAACAATCCTTCCCCCAAAAAGCACTTCCAGCCTCAACAGCCAGGATACAAAAAGTGTAAATAGGATGGGAGTTGCTGCATTGAGGCAACTTCCTCAGCAGAGATCAGGTCACAGAGGAGATCAGACCTTCACCTCCCACGCCTCTCTGCTGGGCTTGGCTTTTCTTAAGAATAAAGAAGCCAGTGTTTAAATTTATTGGTTTCATCCAAGGCAAATTCCACCGGATCTCACCATAATGGAGGTAGGGAGAGGGGAGAGATCCAGTTTAATCAGTTTACCAAAGTTTGCAAAACCTTTGCATGGAATGCAGCTGAATATAAAACCACTCAATTTCAGCAGCCTTGTCAGGATATGCAAACCAGATGGTAGTCGATGTATTACATGATTAAATGTGCTCTAGATAAGCAGGGAGCTATCACCAAAATCACCCAAAGCAATGATGAGAGAGGTCATTGTCTCCCATTCATCTCTGCTAAGGTCACAAAAGCCTCCACAGGATAAGGGGACGTGGTCAGTGCCCTGAGAGGCTGACACCCTAATTGCAGCCAGAACAAAGGGCCAGGGGATAAAGCACGAGGCAGGGTAAGGGACTGACATGGGGTGATGAGGATGAGGCCACAAGGTTACTCAGCAGAGTAGTGATGAACAAGGCTGCCCGTGTCCCCTGAGAGCACTAGGCTGATCCTGCTGCAGACAAGGTTCTGCCTCTTTGGGGATAGCATTGTGAAGTGACCATACTCAAATGCACCCTTTTTTCAGAGGACACAGAAAAATGCTTCAGAGGAATGGCTCATTCTGCCCAACAGTGCTCCTGTATTCTGAGATCATGCCTGTCTCCGAGTCCCAGCCAATCCCTCTCTCACACACAGATATGTAATGCATTTACAGTAAAAAAATAGATTCTACCTAACTTCCAGCCCTGCTTGTGGATTTTATTTCCAAACAGCTTATCATCCTCAGCACAAATTCATATATTTAGGTAAAATGTAACTATCCATGTTGAGGTGGCAGCTGAGAGAGGACGTGGGTATTACCATAAACTTATCCTTGTTTTTCCCTTGTTACATATTATATTATGAAACATAAACCTTTTCAAATTTTGGCATCTGAGACACTTGGATGAGTTTTCTTGAAAGGAAAGAAAAGACTTGCATGTTTGCTGACTTTTCTCCTCACACTAGCCTTTTGCAATGTCTGATGCAGCATCATTCAAACTACTATGATGAATGGTTATGGTTTATCCTGTAGCTAAAAATTCTACCAAGGATGCACCAATCAGAAAAAAATTCATTCAGTTCAATGTGGTGCTTCTCTGTCTTCCCCTGACATTTCATTTCCCTCAGCAACATCCTTGATCAATGAATTCCACTCATCATACACATTCAAATAGGAAAAAGGAAGTATTAAATTAGTACGGGACATGAAGTAGTTCATGTGAAGGGACTTTACTCACCAGTAGGTGTTTCAACACACCATTAACAGCAATGAAGGTCTAAGACATGCCCAGGAATTATTTTTATGTTGCCAGTAGCAGAATGGGATTGACATTCCGACACCTCAGCTTTGATGCTTATGTCAAGGCAGGCAGAAGACCAGGACCAGTCCCACCTTCAGAAGTGCCAGTTCTCATTGCCAGGTTCTCAAATTTCCCCAAATCTCAACTTTTTTTTTCTTTCCTTTCCTGGGCTCCCACAGCCATGAAGACACTGAGAGTCTGTTACTTATTTGGTGTGGAAAGCCCAATTTTTACCTCTTGGGTTAAAGCAAATTTGTGGAACAAATAGGTGTCATATTTGTCCAGTCACTTTGTGACCACAGTAGCACCTAGAGATAATAACTGATAAATGCATAAAAATATTTAGATGCCTAGGCTTTTTCCTAAGGAGATTTTTGGACAATCATTAAAATTCCTCCTTCCATCTCTGCTGCAAGCTGGATTTGCTGCAGGACAATCAGCCTCACAGAGAAACAGTGCTCACCATTCCCATATATTTCGCATCCCCTGTTGTGTTAGGCCTCAAACTCCCAATCTTCTAGGGCTTTTCTCCTTTTTGCTTTCTCCCACCTCCCTCATCTTCCTTTCTTTCTCTTCCTGTGGCAGAAGCATTCTGTAACTTCTACCCTGCAAGTCAGCAAGCCTAATATTCAGCTTGGAACAGCATTGCCAAGAAGCTCTCAGCTGACTCAAACTGGAAAATGCCATTTAAAGCACTGTTGGGCAAAAAGGTGAGACCAACAATTCAATTTTGTTGTCTTATGTACTTATCTCTGTCCATTTGTGCTCACCAACCAGAGCTGAACTCACTCCCAGCTGTTCCCACAGAAAGGCACAGGTCTCCCACAGGTCTTGTGACAAATCAGACAGACCTATGAGGATCTTTCCAACAGCCCAGAACATTTCTGGGCAGCAGGACTTGTTTGTATGGGGATGAGTGAAATAATCCTCAGGTGACTCTACTCACTTCTCATAACAGCAAGGTGTGAGCCTTGTGCTTGCCATGCCAATGTCTCAGATCTAAACCACAGAGCACAAGAGGAGCCCTGCAGAAAATCTCCTTTCGAAGAGGTTCTTTGTTTATTTGTGTCACATAGACAATGGAAATTTAGTGACTCAACCACCAACAGGGATGGGCCAAGGTAAAAATTGGTAGTAGTCACCAAAGCTGTGTCATGAATGTACACGAAAGAGTATGTGAGGACAAAGGGGGAATTAATAATTTATGTATTGGAACAGGAAAAAGACCCAGGGGCAGTTCAGCTCTTTCAGCAGTCCTGCATGTGTTCGTGAACTGTCTGTACCAAGAGACTGGCAAATATTTAATGCATTAAATCTCCAGAGGACTGAAGGTGACACAGACCTTACTGTGTTTCCTGGCCTCCAGGTAACACATTTTCAGAATCAGAAGTTCTGTCTGATGTCAGCCCTGCCCAGCTGCAGACACAGTTAGAATCTCTCTTACAAGGCTTTCCTGAATGTGAACATGCACCCTGACAGGGGATGGTCCCCCTGTTTTCAGCTTTCCTTCCTGTGAAACCTCTGGAAATCCCCACTACCCATCTAGAGGCACCTGGGACATCAGTGACATCAGTGCTGATGCTCAAGAACAGCAGGAGTGTCTTCAGGGAGCAGGGTGTTCTCTGTCATCTCAGAGCCACGACAAAAATGTGTCCGTCCACAGACCCGTCAATGGGCAGTGATCACTCTGGGGCTCTATAATCATTTTGGAGAATAATTCTCCCCTCTGAGGGAGAGACCATCCAGAAAATCACAGACCAGCCCATGCACTATATGCCATTTTTCGTATTACTAGAGGGAAAACAGGGAAGTCAGATCACAGGCTTGTTCTGTCATGCTTTTTTCTAGTCACTGGAGCTAGGGGAAATATATTCTTATTGCATTAAAGAAGCACAATGCTTGTGCTCCAGTGCAAAATGGGGCTGACACTAGAGGACTGTTTTCCTAACATTGTTTCTGCCTCTGCCTCAGCCTCTTTCCTCCTGCTGTTCCCAAATAAAAAAATGAAATAATTTGTTGTTCCCAGTTTCGGTGCGCTTCCATTTGGATATGGCTGGGATTCTTGCACCCAGGACTGCACCATATTCTTGTACTTACAATTTCCTATAAGGGAAAAAAAACAACCCTATTTTGTTTTTCAGTAATCCCAAAAGCTTTTTGTCTGTAGATTCATGCAGGGACTTTGATGGACTTTGTTTATGAGAAAACACACTCCTAGCTAAAGATCACTGCTGCCAGAGAAAAAATGAAAAATTGATCCAAAAATGGGAGTATCAGTGGGGACCTCCACTTCACTGGCACTAAGATGTAAACACTGAAGACTTTCAAAACAAGTAGTTTTGGAAAAGGCTGAAAGAGCTCCTGACAGGTAGAATGAGCTGATAAAAGGCACAATGTCCCACAGAGATGAGCTTTATGGAACAGTATTAAGTTTATGAGCTTCTGGAAAATCTGAAACCTAGGATCATTCTAACTGTTCACCTGGCCAGGTGATCAATTCTTTTGATCATTCAAAAAAGATAAAGTAATATAAAATAGCAGTGAAAGATACTGTGTTGTCCATGCCTTACATCTAAGAAAGCACATTTTGCAGAGCACTCACACAATTTTCCTTTCCGGAACTCTGGTGGATCTGCACTCAAGCACTCTCAAGTGGATGAAAATTGGATGAAGTACTACAAGTAATGGGCAAAAAATGTCTCTGGCTCTGTTTCAAGCTGAGAAGCAGCCTGTAATTATTCACCAGAAAGGAACCAGTGTTCAGCTAGGACTAGCTAATTCTCTGATTAATTAAATGTAACACACATTAATATTGTCTGTCCACTTAGCATGCAGGATTTCCCACATCTGCACCACTGCCTTTTGTTTCCTTTTTGTCCCTGGCTACACTGAGAGCTGGTAAAATAGAGGTGAGGAATAGCTTGAGAAACCGAAGCAGTTCTGTACCAGTCTGTGCTGGCCACCTGGCACCTGTTTCCCTCCTTAGTTTCAACTTGGGTCACTTTACAGAGCCATAATCTGCCTGTATCTGGGGGAGGCTGCTGCTTGTGGGTGGCTGGGAGGACAAGACTGTAACTCAGGAGGACAAAATCTTGCAGTTGTTTGAAAGATGGAAGGCCAGACCTTTATCCTGCTTCAAAGAGGATGGCTTTGAATGGAAACTCAACTTCTCATTCTAAATATTCCTTTGAACTGAGGAATGATAAGCATAGTCTGTTCCTAAAAATAACATCCTTTTATATTTATTTCTTTTTTAAGTCCTGAAGAAATCTATTTCTGCCCGAGCCTGGTATCTCCTTCACTTTTTAGCATTGACAATTCTTTTAGCAGAAACTCAGATTCGGGAAAGAAAAGATGGAATTGATCTCATTGAGATGAATTCCTGGATAAGTACCTCTACTGATGTTTTTTTACCTCCTTCATTTCTGCTCTGAGTTGAAGGCAATGTCCTCATTGTCTCTTCTTTTCACTGCTCTCTGGTTCACGGTGAAGATGGGGTCTCAGAGCACAAGTACAGGAGAATTTTGGGAGGAAACTAGCCTGGAAGAGCCAGGATGGAGCCCTGAACAACCTGAAATGTGAAAAGTATCCCTTCCCATGGCAGGGGTTTGTAATGAGATGATCTTCAAGGTCCCTTCCAACCCAAACCATTTTATGATTCTATGAGGAGTTTCTGACTGCAGAAGGAAAATGCTGAAAATTGCCTATTTAGAAAAAGTGTTCTATGGAAATTACTTGATTAATGTGTTAATATCAATGAAATATATATATATATATATATATGATACCAGCTTTCAAATGCTTCAAGCATGTTTGTATTATTGCAAAATTTTCAGCTTCTGAATGTTCTGAATGGCCACATGGTCAGAATCTTGAAGCTCCAGTGTGTAATAAAATGTTGTCCCTTTCACGAGCAGCTCTGCATAAGCAAGACCTATTTTTTTCTCATCTCTGTAGTATGTTTTTTTAAGAAAATATGATGGTTAATTAAAAATAGATATTTTTTCCATATGGCCTGGAACAAAGTTTTGGATAAACAGAAGTCTGAACCGTCTGGAAACAACAGATGGCAGTGTTTTAAAGATGAAGAGATGAAAGCTTGTATAACCAGTGCTGGATATCAGCAGGGACAGGATGGAGGCAGTGCACTTACAGCTGGGAATTCAGTTCTGCCATATTTCTGTGGGACAGACATGTAGTCCAAGGAGAGCTTGTTTTTAAAATTAAAAGGAAGAAAGGGAGCTACCTGTCATACTCCAGCAGCCAGACACAAGGCCACCTGGTATTTAATTTCAATAGTATCAATTATGGCCATAAATCATGTCCCCAGAGCAATTGGCAGGTGAAGAAGGGTTTATACCACCAGTGCAATAGCTTAACCCCTTTCTGTTATCTGTTTCCTTAAAATCCTGGGAGAACCGTTCTGAAGAGAACAGGGATGGGAAATGTAAAAAGAACATAAAAAGTTTTGAATGCATCTGGTAACTGTGGTTACCATGTAGAAAACAAACTAAATAAATAAACAAATAAATCTACCCCATCCCTTTAGAGGTACCACATATTTCTCTGACTACTTACCATGTTATATCACATATCTGCCATGCATTTAGTCATGATTAAAAGGCCTACTCCTGAAAGCCGAGATGAATGTGGATTCATTTTTTACTCATTTGAATAATATCTGCTATGGCAAAGGGAGAGTTTTTCCCAATTTCTGTAGGAAGCTGTGTTGATATTAAAAGGCGATCCCAAGCCAGCACAAGGACTAGCTTAAATAACACTTCTTTCCCTCCTTACAATGCTCAGCACCATTTCTGAGTCATTTTTCGGTAGGGGATACCTAGCACATTACAGAGAAACTTCTAAGGCAGAGAAGGAATTAGCCTTTAATATTGTTCTCTGATAACCTGTATTTAGTTTTGGAGATAGAAGAATTCAACAAATTGTGCTCTCCCCCAGTGCCACCTACAACAGCCCTGCCAGCCCACCTTCAGACATCCAGTTCTGCTGAGCAGGTAACACTCTCCAAATCCTTCCCTCGGATGCACTGACATCAGGATTCCGGGAATAACACAAGGCAGATGTGCAAAGGGTAAGAAAAAAAATCCCCGTGTGCCTTTTTGCACTTCCTTCATCTCAGTAATGCAGCATAGCTCTGTTTCTGCCTCAGCTGGGAAAGGCTGGACACAAATTATCCTTTAAGCTTTGTCTCCCTTGGCAGACACAAAGCTTTTGTGTTAGTAGTATTTTATTGCTGTTTTATTATTTGGGCTTCACATTCTTTTTAATTTTTTTTTAATGTATGGTTTTTACATGTATTGTTACAGTGGGTTTATGACAACTTTTGTTCATGTGTTGCTGATATAAGCTCTCAAAGCTCCTCCCAGCCTCGCATAGCTTTGTTTGTAAATCACACAAACCGGGGATACATACAAGCACATACCAAATAAAACATCCTTCCTGAACAGTGTTGGGAAATTCAGGTTTACTGTTACTGCAAATTGTACTGAGGATAGAGGCAAATTTTGTGTTTTAGTAGAAACTTGTGCACAGTGTCGTATCAGAGCCTCTTCTGCATTTAATGATCACCATGTGCCACAACAGGCATATAAATCTCACCTTCTGGTGTTGTTTTGTCTCATTTCCAGAGCTGGAGGTGTCCCTCAGAGCTCCCTGAAGTTTCCATGGGTTTTACACAGGAAGGGACCAGGAGCAGATGGGGAATGTGCCTCAGCAGTGACAGCACAGGATCTGGAATTTCTTATTGGATCTTGAAGGGTCTGCACTCACCTCTGCTTTGGTGATTGGTGCCAGAGTCTGAGAGGTCAAAGCAGGTGGCCACTCCAAGGGGCAAGGGGGATGTCTGGTCTCCACATCCATGGTTGTGCTGAGAACCCATGTGTAGCTGCTGGAATGAAAACCCAACATGCTTTAGGAAACCCTTGGCAGCAGCACTGCAAAGGCAGAGGATCCTCTGGGCTGCCTGGATGGTTTGGCTGTGACTAATAGATTTTCCCAGGATCACGTTAGAGATGTATCTCTGTTTAAAAGGAGCAGAAAAATCCCTGAGCAAGTGCAGGCATCTTGCCAGTAGAGCTGAAACATCTAAAATTTTCGCCAAGAATCAAAAGAGATGTTTCCTCTTTCCAGTAGGTGAAAGCAGCTCCTTGGAGTCAAAGGGGTCACACCACCAACAAAGAAAGCAATTATAGCATAAGGCAGAACCCAAACATCAGGATTTTTTGTGTGCTCAAATGACACAAAGGCTTTGCTTAAGCATCCACTAGATCCCCCTTTATCCACTAATTGTGCAATTCATTCAAAAGAACAACCAGATTGGTTTCATCTGTTGCACATTGTATGGGCCAAACCCAGGAAAATTCTTCCCTCGGCTCATCCCAAGAAAAACATTCACGCACGCTGTTTGTTTTCTAATTTTCAAACACTACTTTAATCTTATGTTTAAGCTAGATATTCCTTCGAACTTGCTCCTCTGATTCCTTGTCCCTTTGGTATCACTTAATTAGACTAGGTGACTAATTCAAAAGGAATTATTTATTTAACAAATCCCATCCTTTTCCCTCATAAAGCATCTACAAGCAAAACACTTCTTTTTTTCCCCTCCCAAGTTGGTGTTAATTTAAAATTATTTACAGACATTCAGAGCAGAATTCTTTGCCCTTGTGCTTTTTTGAGGTGCACCATCTCTGCAAGGATGTGCCATGCAGGGCAGTGATGCTTGAGTGGCTGACATGGGCAACTCTGCTACAGCTTGGAATAGAAAATTTTTATGTCCAGACCCAGATTCTCTGCAAATATAGACTAATTACCAGTGCCAGACATCTCTCTGCACTGGGTTTCCTCACTTGTGCTTCCCCAGGCCCAGGCAGAGGGCCTGGTCTTGTGCAGCTTGGGAAGGGCTCCATGTGGTTGTTTGTCCAAGCAGTTGTTTGTGTGAGCAGGGGCAGGGGACAGCTGTGAAATGCTGTGTGAGCACAGCCTCCTGCTCCCTGGCTCCCTTCCTTCCCTGGCTCCAGCTCTCTTCACTCCCATCTCTTTTCCTCTTACTGGAGGGAGAGAAAGTGGAGAGGACAGTTGGGTTTACCTCTTCACATCAGGTGCCCACCCTCCTCCTCTTGCCCCTGCAGCATATGAGTGTTGTGTACATGAACATGCACCTTCAGCGAGGGCTGGTAGGTGGGAACATCACTTTCCTTTCCCTTGGCTGCCCTGTACCCTGTACCCCTGCTCCAGACACACGCCTCAGATCCCTTTCTGCTCCTGGCTCACCTGCTGCAGGACCACTAGGGAACAGCAGACCTCCAGGGCACATCTGAGAAAAGGCTTCTTTTGCTGGACACAAGTGATTCATTGCTTTTGAACCTGATACGGAAGAATTAACGGGTAGAAAAACTGCAGATTTTTGTTTGCTTTGGTTTTTTGTTTGTTTGTTTGTTTTTGTTTGTTTTTTTAATCAAAAGAAAGAGAAACTAGGGAACCACACAAACCTGCTGGGGTTACCTGCAGCAGAAAAAACCACTGCAGTCTATAATGCACTACAGGCACAGATGCTCCCAATACCAAAGCTGCTGCAAGGCTGACGTGACACTACAAACCACAGCTGGGCACCCTAAAGCTGAGGCAGCCCCAGAAACATGCCACAGAAAGGAGGGGAATAAAAGAATGGCCACAGCACCAACAAGCACTTGCTGCTGGCCCTGGGATGGGAACCTCAGCATGGGAACCACCTATACCTTCCAGTACCCCAGGTTGCTCCCAGCCCCATCCAGCCTGGCCTTCAACACTTCTAGGGATGGGGCAGCCACAGCTGCTCTGAGCAACCTGGGCCAGGGCCTCCCCACCCTCACAGGGAAGAATTTCTTCCCGATATCCCACCTAAAGCTGCTCTCTGTCAGTGTGAATCCATTGCCCCCTGTCCTGTCACTTCAGGCCCTTGTCAAGGGTCTCTCTCCATCTTTCCTGTAGGTTCCCTTCGGGCACTGGAAGGCCTCAGTTATACCACAACAGGAGTTGAGATGAGATTATCTTTAAGGTCCCCTCCAA